>JAMWBK010000001.1:3302500-3806663 GCA_029953675.1 Rhodosorus marinus
GAACTATTTTGTGAATTGATTACCGCGAAAGTCCTTGAATTGACCATTTGCTAAAACAAGAATACTATGAGCACCCTGAAGCTGATGACTAAAACAACGAAATGGGTTCTAGTCAAGATGTAAAGCTGATTGACTCGCAGAGATGCCTTATTGGTGGGCTGCACCCGTTAGAACAAGGGGAGCATTGGGAACATCGTGTTTTGCTACGGGACAACAGAGCGGAACCGCCTGTCTTGCTTCTGGAACATGAGGGAACCGAGGGGAACATCGCTTCTGCCTTCGAATGAGGGATGGCCTTTAGAGAACGTAGAAATAGGCTCTTCTTATGCAATCAAGCCATTCGTTGGCCGCGACTTCTTCGGAGGTTTCTCCCATATTCTGGCAGGGAAGAACATCTCAAAACTTGCTGGCTAGGCTCTTCCTATAGGCCTAGGCTACCTTGAGTCTTAGTTAACTCCGCTTACCAAACCTAAGATTCAAAAGGAGAAAAGAAAAAAAAGTTTTGTAAAGCTATTATCAGCTTGAGAAAACAATGAGCTCTTCAAAATATCTGAATTATAGAGCTATGTAAAATAACTGCAAAATGAGAAACAATATAATCTAAATGAAGCTTTCAGACAGGTCGGCATAGGGTGTCTACTTATCTATTCTCATACCGTTACTCAGAGCCTAACTACGCGGAGAAGCGAGAAACCAGACGCAGAAGACGCGCACCCAAAAAACTAAGGTAGCGTTGAAACGCCAGAGTGTCGAAGAGAGCTCCGTGAGGAGGCTCTCAAGGCGCCCTTGGCTGCTACGAAAGAGCGCACGAAGCCAACGATAACCTACACTATCAACAAAGCCAAAGCAGTCGATGATGAGTGGAACAGGCCGGTATGACCATCCCGAATCTCGGAGCGCTGAGTCTAACATTGCCGCAGCGTCTAGGATTCCTTCAGTTGCACATTGACCGATCGGCATGGCCTCGACACCGAGCAGACGCAGGGGAGTATCTGATCGCCTCGGGATAAGGGACAGAAAGGTCTAAGTACTCACTTCGACGAGCACTCAGATCACTCACAGCGAGGTCCGCCACCCGCTGCACTACTGGGACGTCAGCGGCATCGGCAATTGCCGTTGACACAGGCAGCTGGACCTCATACTCAACTTCCCGGTCCGTACAGAGCGCCTGAGAACGAAGGTAGCGGAACAGTACGGGGAACGTAATATTTGCGAAAGAAAAGTTTCTCTGTTGACGTGACAAAGTCTCGCAGTGTTTGGTTGGCCCCTTTCTTGGGGGCAGGTGGGGGGGTGGGGGGGCGCGAAGAAGATCTGAAATGTAGAACTACGAAGAACAGAGAGGGGAAAAAAGGTTTTTTGGCTACAACCTGTGAACCTAATCGCTTATAAAGTTGGCCAAACGGCTCCTATTTGATACAATCCTCAATCGTCGCAACGTGTGGACTGACTTCTTGTTCAATCTACGTTAGCTACTTTTGAAACTCGACTAAAAAAAGCTCTTAATGCATAGAATCCCAATCACATCTGCGGCACTTGAAATAACATCAAGACACTTTTCATTGTTTCTCATAGAATTTTCTCCTTGATAAGCGCTTAGTTAGGGAGAGACCCGATGAATATGATGAGCGTGCAGGTCCTAAACATATCTGATGTATATTTCTCATCTTGAAAATCTTCTGTCCTGCGATGGGCCCTTTAGGGTTTTACTGTGCAAACAACCCCGGATGGGTGGCCCTCTGGGTCGACGCTTGCGAGCTTGAGCGTATTCGCAATAAAATAAAACGCAATTCTCTCCCTTTTCGACCTGCTTTTGCACAGGCCTTGAATTGAGGCTGAATCCAACTGGGTCTTCGTGTCTTCTGAGAACCAAACCTAAGCTTGAGATACGTTTATTTGACCGTTAGTCTGGGGTTACGATCGTTCTTTGACTCGTTTCAACTTATTACAATCTGTTTGCAGAATAATGGAACACACGAGCACGCAACACTTCCATATCCGCAAGTTGACTTCTCGACGATTATTGTACGTCAAGATCAGCGTCGGCCTTCGGAGAATGTCTTCTCCACCTCCAGAAGCTCAGCGAGCGTGAAGCCATCATCCTCCGTTTCAGCTTGCTTTGACTGCGTGTCGAGTTTGGCGTCTCATTAAGGGGAGATCTTCAGGAATGCAGTTTTAAACAGGCATGCACAACATGCCGCAAAGCTCAGGCGCTTAGTTTTTGCAATATTTGCTTTTCCGAGCGCTGCCTGAAGGATCATCCGTCATCCTTTTTTCTAAAAATAGCTCTGGATTGTGTGACTCTGATGTGTATTTTTGCAGTATAGAGGGATGTATATGAAATAGTATTTGCTGGAACGTGATAGGGCCTAAAAAAAAAGTTTTTCAACAATGTGTTCAAGGAGTAAGTTCATTATCAACCGTTGCTAGTTTTACTGAGTAAAACCTGCAGGGCAGAGCTTTTTGAAATCAAAAGCTAGTCGGGCTGGGCGGTTTAGGACGTCCTGATTGGGAATCTTGTTGTTTTTTGGAAGGTTGCGTTAGGGTATCTGACACCTGCGAATGGGAGGAACATCATATCAACTTTGATATTTGTTGACGTCTTCAATGTTGATCGGGCTGAGGATCTTTGAGCGTATAGTTAGGCTGAGCGGTTCAGAATCTCAGCTGCAGATATTGGTTTGCGGACAACGACACATGTACTATCATTATTACGTAGGACACTGCTAGCGCTCCACCCTTGTTGATCATCTGCTTTTTCTCTTGAAAAACATGGGGGTGAAGTGCTGCCATCGCGTACGGGCACGATCGACCACCACATTCTGTCCGTCAAGTGAAGGGAAGGTCTGATATCTTAAATTTGCTCAGCCCCACTAGGGAAGCTCTGCTATCATAAATTTGCTCAGCCTCACTTCTGCCACTCGAACAACGCAAATCTTGTATCAGGCACGTATTCCATGAAGCGCATATAAGCGTGCCCTGCCTCGAGCCAGGGTGGGTGTGTCGGAGAGCTCAACAGCACAAGAGCACTAGAAACTGACGAAACAGGGCTACATATTACGCGCCTACATACACAAGTTTGAGACAAAGATTTCTTGGCTACGAAAATGGTTCCAGTACGCTTGATCGTGAGAAGGTTGAGAAAGAGGAGGCAAGAACTTTTCGGTAAAAAGGAAGACTCCAAGACGACTGATCCTGAGAAGGCTGAGAAATCAGAGGCATGAACGTAAGCAGTACTCGCCTGAAGGCGAGCAATTTGACTGGAAGAACATTAGTAGGCGAAGAAGCTGCCGCACAGGAGTATGTGGGATGACTATGGGCTCGCCCTGTCATGATATCACCGACCTAGTCAAGCTTTCCAAACTTCAAACGGACATCGTAATTTGATTGATCTAATGCATTAAAAACTTACAGCTGTACTGGGGAAATGTTCTTGCATAGTACCTCCTCCGAGATTCTTTGCAGTGGAAGCAAAAACTCATAACAATCCTAGGAAACATCTTTGCTAAAAACACGGAGCATCAACTAGTAGAACACCCAATATATGTATATAATAACGCACCTCAGAAAGGCCAAGGAGACATCTACTTACACTATGACTCAAATGGTCTTCCACAGTGAGGTGAGAGAACTTTAGAAGCTCCTCGCCAAGCCTGAAATTGGATAGTCCTTTAGCCTAAAGAGATCTGACTCTTGCGGGTTCGCAACAGATGCACAATTCCCAAAACCTCACTACGTTTCCCAAAAAAGCAATTTGTAATAAACCGCCAACCCGGAATGTCAAGTTTCACTATAAGTAGCCCTCGACCCAAAAACTGGTACTATCCATCAGACCCACTAACCCTGAGGTATATACCAGTCCAACAAAATCCAGGATTAACGTCGTAGTCTTCAGATTAACCACGTGAGAATTCGGCATTGCAAATTTTCACTCAGGCCCAATGCGCATTGTAGCTCAAGGTGCAGTCCTTCACAAAAACTACGACCAACCCTGAGGCAGATACCAGGGCGATTCGTAAAGGTAAAAGTTCTCACCTGAACACCTCGCAACTGCACCACTAACCCTGATGCATACCCTTTCATGAGATCCACGACTAACCCTGAATTTTGAGATATCACTCTGAAGATGCCTGGTCGGCGATTTGCTCCTTACTGAATGTGAAGGTAGCCCTGAGGCGTAGTCGGAAAAAAACCACGACCAACCCTGAGGCGTTTCGGGTGAGGGGCAACATTCCTGAAGCTCTTATTTGCACACTTCGTTGTTGAAGTATTGAGTTGTTTAACATTACCAACCCTGAATAAGTAACTAGAGGGCCAAATGCTACCAGTCCATAAGTTTTCAATAAGACTGAAGCACCATGTTGCCAGCTGTTACCATGAATAAAACAGCCCTGAGACCTAACCCGATAGGCCCGAAATATGACTAACCCTGAACCATACATGTTCAATTGCTAGAATATGAGGGCAAAAAAAAGGGGGGTGCGTGTGACTCGCTTAGGACTCTTCTTACACATTCTGGGTCAACGTCGTAGGTTTCGTGAACTGGATAGGGGAGATGAGATCGGTGGCTTGATCAATTGAACAATTTGCATGCGCGCTGCGCGAAGGCGTGTACGGCAAGCGTAGTTTCACCCCGCGTCGCTTGGACATGATTCGGCTTGGGAACGAAATCGGCATGTAGCAGGGCCCGGCATGGCGTTTGCACTTTGCTCTCTGAAATGCTCTAGCAGCAGCGTTCGTGGGAGAAGCTCTTCTGTTTGCCTGCGAACTGCACGTGAAGAGGATTTGGATCGCCTAGTACGGATTGATTTGCAATGTTTTCCGGGCGGTTTCTGGTCTCGAACAGCTTTCAGGGACGAAATCCGGATGCCAATGGGACAGAGGGATTTCGTTGTGGCTGAAGACTTGGTGCCTGAGGTAGTCGGTGTGGGTTGCCTACGTCAGGTTCTTGATGAAGGATCAATCACCTACTTGGCAGTATCTGAGGGTTCACGTCGGCGAGGGATCGGTTCAATTGTTGTCGCGGATTTATTAGCCCGTTGCTCCGCTCGCGGCATCAAGAGAGTCACTTTGGAGGTACGATATCATATCTACAATCTCTGACAGCCGGTTCTCATCGTCAGTTGTGGTCTGATCTAGAATTCACGCTTCTCAGGTCGCAGAGGAGAATTCCTCCGCGATATCACTGTACAAGAATCACCGTTTCGAAATAATAGGAAGGAGGAAGAATTACTATGCGGGCAATGTTGATGCTCTGGTTATGTCGCTTCAGATTGAGTCTCCTTGCGAGATCGATTCCGAATCCACCGCCTGCTGAGAAGGTCGGCTTGCCTAATAGGCTCTGGAACACGGTAGAGAGAGCACTCCGATACGTACTTAATTGCCATATCCAGAGATATCCTGTTACCAATCGAGACGTACACAGGGCGCTGGCTTCCCTCCGCGGCGTTGATTGCAGCTCCCCATCTGGTCCCGCTTTCCCCGTCTATGTAAAAACGGCCTTTTTGAGTTCCAAGCCTAGTTCTGACAAAATTCTCATCGATGCTGTCGATCCGGAACAGCTTCTTGGCGCACCCAATTGTTGGGAGGTCGAATGAAACACCGACATGTGTTGCAAGTCCGCATTTTCGAGGGTGTAGAATACCGTTCCCATCCAAGAGCAGAAGCTGGGGCATGTAAGGGCCATCTTCGAGTCTGTTCAGCAGTTGAATAACCGCAGGCGCTTCACGAAAAGCCAAAAAACCAGGAACATAGGGCAGGCTGGAACGGATCTCCATCGCTTCCTCATGGACAACCTTCATCTCCGGATACGAGCAAACCACCAGAGCGGCTACAGCGAATGACTGGTCATCCTTATCGAAAGTCACGTCAGCACCTCCAACGAGCCGAACGGGAAGCTCCAGTCTGTTCTCTGTCTCTACGAGGGAGCTAAGCGTCGTCTGCTCCTTCTCCCAGCTCTCAACAAGAGCTACATGCTTGGCTGAATCCTCCCTCATCCCACTGAATCCTACGTGTTCTGAGGAGCGTCTACTCGTCTTGCTTGAGAAATAAAGCGCGCCAATCTGACCAGGGAGACCAAACATCCTCCTCACGCAACCCTTAGATCAACATCGCTCTACGTGAGCCAAGGCCATGCCGGAAAATCAACGGCGAATCTTCAATGCATAGTCTCACTCGTCTTTCGTTTCGTAAACGCGTGCGTTCAGAAGATGGTAATGCTCCTTCAATGCTTCGGACGAAAGCACAATTTCCAACTATTAATAGATTTTAGCACCTCGAGAAGCTTCTCTGCAGCAACAGCTGCAGCCCACCCACAATTCCAACAGGAGTTCTGTCTATTATTGAATGATAGGGGCTTCCAATTCCTTCGCAAGTTTGCTCGGATGTGGGAGTCGGATTCCAGTGCCATAGCACTTACGTTGCTCTCGAAACCTCCAAGAAGTACTGCCCAAGGATAGAACTCAAAGAAGCAAGAACTGAGCGACGCCTGCATTTCCCATCCAGTGGTGACTATCTCGTAAATCAGCCGTTTTGTCGGCTGGGAAGGATTCGCCTTTAAAGATCCATAGAGTATGAGCAGGGGTACTAGACGAGAAAGCGATTTGGAGCTAGCCTTCGCGAACATCGAGCGTTTCAGTGCGATCAATACGGAAAACGCTTCGCTAGAGCAGTCGTACAATCGCGCCTGGCGACTGCTCTGGGGTTGGACATGCAAATGAAATGTATAGCTTCTCAGTAGGACTTATATTACTAATCAACCTTCTTACTCCCCGCCCACCTCCAGCGAGAAAGGCACCAGCTGAGATCTCGTATCCCAATCCGCCGTTCCTTACTCAGGAAACAAACCGCGCGATGTTCGTTCGAAACTCGTGACGGAGATTCCATCGCAATCGAGATATCTGGGTTTTTAGATGTTTTTCGAGGGATCGGTTGAGATTCGCGGAAAAAAATGTGCAAGCGGAGTCGAGCAATGCAAGACTCGCGAAATCGGCATTGAAGTAGCTTAAGAGTTAAGGGTTGGGGGTGGCAGGTAGACCAATCTAGGTATACGTTGTGGATAGGTGTAGTACTTTTGTTTCTGTTCTGATTTTTGGCGTTGGGACTGTTCGTAGACCACTTACCGTAGAAGCATGGCTTTTGTTGGATCAGCAGTGTCTGTTGGGCAGAAGAGCTTTGTTAGTGGCGGATTCGTGTGCACCAGTAGGCCGGGTGTGTTCGGCCGAGCCATGGCTCCGGCTGTGCGTGGTGTGAGGGGCGATAGCGCTCCAAGAGAGAACGCTGGCGGTGCTCGTATGGCACTGTCTGCATATGCCAAAATCGGAATACTGGTTTACGCTGTCCTTGTTGGGGGAGGCGGTGTTTCTGCCTTTTTCAAGACCCAGAGTAAAATGTCACTGATATCTGGCGTCGTTTCCGGTGGGTAGATCCACGATGACCATTTTGAAGCTCGGTCTTTGAACGATCTTAAAATCTGCCTTTGATGCTGAGAACACGGACCCGCTTTTGTTTCCCGACAGGAATCGCACTGCTAGTTGCTTACAGCCAAAACTCCATCGCCGGGGCAGGAGTCGTTGCGGCAATTTTAACGGTTGTCTTCGCGATACGCTACGTCAAAACTCAGAAAGTTGTCCCGGCGGGTGCGCTTGGGGTTGTGAGCCTGCTCTTCTGCGCGCTCTTCGTGGCCGCTGAATTATTGTAGGACTTCGTTTTGATTCCGAGAATGAAAGGCAGGCCCGGCAAGGGGAAATTTCACCGCGGATCTCCGCAAGGCTGCTGGGAAGATTGGTCTGAACTATAATTGGTTGTCGAACTTCTGAACCGAAAAAGATTGCTCGGGAACCCCTCAAACGTGAATTCGTCTCTCCCCCAACACAAAAGTTTCTTTACGGACAAGTTGGGATACGCAACTAAGTGCACCGAGAAACTCCGCAAATCGCTCCTCCCCAAAAGAGTCGAGTCTACAAACGAAGCTCAGCTTCTGCAAATATCGATCGCCTTCTGCACAGACTGACTCTGAACGAATCCTGACAGTTCATTGATAACCCCAAAGAACTCATCAAGAGAACCATGCTCGGCGAAGGCTTCCGTGATACAATCGGGTTCCGACGCGTGTCGCAACCTAATTGCATGTTTCAAGATACATCAGCTGGGGTTGACACTGGCTATGGGTAGTTGGGTAAGGCGCGCGGTGGGTCACTTGGGATCAAGTCACGGTCGCCTTAGGGTAGCAGATTGCGAACCAGACTCGCTAGTGAATGCTAACCGATCCCACAGAGCTGTTGCTGAGAGACATCCAGTGGCGTTTTGTCGTCCTAAGTTTTCGATTAACTTCTGTGGCTATCAACGTCAATGTCGTTCGGAGCGTACGTCTGAGGCGATCGATCGATGGCAGCAAAAGTTCACTGTAGGCACCCCGATGGCTGAGGCTTTTAGGCGATGCTGCCATCGACGAGGCAAGGTGCATTTGTCTAACGGACGCCTTTAATAAAGTGTGATTTAGCAATGCGAATTTGATTCAATGGCCAAATTATATCGAATGGTTGCCACATAAGGACATGGGACAAAGATCGCTGGATGGTGCAGCCAACTATTCAAATCAGAAGTATCCACAGAAGTGGCACCGTTCCAGGATGCTTCTGTCGTCCATGGATGCCGAACCGCTCCGCCCAAAACGCCAAAACCTCGTCTCCTGCGATGAATCGCATTCAACCTCTTTCGGAGGGTTGACCTGAAGAGTTGGGGTTGCGCTACTCTTCGGGTTGCGATGACATAGGAGTTAGCTTGGCAGCTTGTCTAGGATCATCTATAGTCCTTTTTCAGGACTGCTGTGATTGTTTCCTTAGTACCAATCGAGGTTGAGGATTGCTTTAGAGATCTGAAAACAATGAAGCTGTCCCCTCGCGAGTTGGACCATTTGGTGTTATGCCAAGCGGGCGGGGTTGCGCAGAGGAGGCTCGCACGCGGGCTGAGGCTGAACCATCCAGAGACGGTGGCCTTGGTATCAACGGTGTTGATGGAGCTGGTTCGTGATGGCAAGAATTCGGTCGTTGAGCTGATGCAACTAGGTGGGACATTGCTCGGCTTTCGACAAGTGATGCCTGGGGTACCGGATATGATACACGAAGTACAGATCGAGGCGACATTCCCAGATGGCACCAAGCTTATCACTGTACATAATCCGATTCGAGCAGAAAATGGAGGTGGGCTGAACACTTGCTGGGTTCGCTTCTAGACCCCTTCCTGAGCACCAGCCGCGTCTGTTTGTTCTTTCTTAGATCTGAGTCTGGCGCTGTACGGATCTGGACTATCACCACCGGCTCTAGATGAGTTCCCAACTGAAGAAACGACTACGATAACATCCTGTGCGCCTGGGGAGATTCTGGTCCAACCAGGAGAGATTATTCTAAACGAGGAGAAGGAGGGTATTCAGCTCAGAGTCACAAACAAAGGCGATCGAGCCATTCAGGTATTCAACGCACTGGTTTACCTCGGTTTCTGCGAGCGAACAGATACCCTTGCAAACCGAATAATGCGCTTGGCTGTTTAGGTCGGAAGTCATTACCACTTCGTGGAGACCAACCCGATGCTGGAGTTTGACAGAAAGCGATCCCTAGGCTTTCGTCTGAACATCATTGCCGGAACTGCCATACGGTTCGAACCCGGAGAGGCCAAAGTCGTCCCTCTTGTGAAAATCACCGGTCGTCGCGTCATTCAAGGCGGGAATGGCCTTCTCGATGCGGAGTGGTGGGAACAACCAGCCGTTGCAAAACCCACACAACTTCTTGGGATTCTTTGACTGAAGCAGATGCCTTGCGCCATTGCTTGCAGTATTGATGAGGTTGATCATGACGTAATTCTCTCGAAGGCCACCTCTCTGGGTTTCCTCAGCCACGAAGAAGCGGATGAGGGCTTCGTGAAAGCAGTCAGCCCGTCAAGAGTGTCAAGAGATGCATACGTACAGATATTCGGACCTACGAAAGGCGATAAGGTCCACCTCGGTGACACTGGGCTGATTGCAGTAGTCGAGAGAGACCTGTGTGCGGAGGAGTACTACGGAGATGAGGTCAAATTTGGAGGAGGGAAAGTCATACGTGACGGGATGGGACAATGTTCCACAAACTATGATTCCTCAAGGTTACTATCCTCAGCTCACCGGACTTGATGGATTGTTTATCAACGTGCAGCGCTCACTGCCCTCTTTTCGCTATTCTTCTGCAGTTCGCCCGATCTTGTCTTCACCAACGCGCTAGTCGTTGACTGGACTGGAATCTTCAAGGCTGACGTTGGCGTGAAAGATGGCCGGATCGTCGCAATTGGCAAAGCTGGAAACCCTGATATCATGGACGGGGTGCACCCCAAATTGATAGTCACACCTTGTACAGAGATCATTTCCGCTGAGGGGAAGATTCTTACGGCTGGAGGTGTTGATACCCATGTACATTACATCTGCCCGCAAATCGCCGATGAGGCACTGGCCTCTGGGGTCACAACCTTGTACGGGGGTGGAACAGGTCCAGCCTCAGGTGAGCACTGGCAATCATGTAGCTCTTACCTTCATTTTTTCGCTGATGCCCCACTGGATTTCGTTTCCGCGTGTTTTCTTTCAGGAACAAACGCGACGACATGTACTTCGGGAAAATGGAACATCAAGATGATGCTCGAGAGCACCGACGTGTGGCCACTAAACTTTGGGTTCAGTGGCAAAGGCAACGCCAGCGAACAGGAATCCTTGAAGGAGCAGATTCTTGCCGGAGCATCTGGCTTGAAGCTGCACGAGGATTGGGGCACAACGCCCAAGGCCATCGATACTTGTCTGACTGTCGCAGACGAATTCGATGTCCAAATCAGTATCCACACTGATACCTTGAATGAGAGCGGGTTTGTCGAACAGACGATTGCTGCTTTCAAGGGTAGAACTATTCATAGCTATCATACAGAAGGTGCCGGCGGGGGGCACGCTCCTGATATCATAAGCGTTGTTGAGAAGCCAAACGTTCTACCGTCATCGACGAATCCTACAAGACCTTACTCTGTGAATACCGTAGATGAGCATCTGGACATGCTCATGGTATGCCATCACCTTGACCCTTCAATACCGGAGGATGTGTCGTTTGCAGAGAGTAGAATTCGAGCGGAGACCATCCAGGCAGAGGATCTTCTGCACGACATGGGAGCTCTGTCCATGATCTCGTCTGACTCTCAGGCCATGGGCCGCGTCGGAGAGTCGATCATTAGAACGTGGCAGACAGCTTCCAAAATGAAATGCCAGCTGGGCAGGCTGCCTGAAGAGCCGTTTCAGGAGGCGGACAACTTGCGAATCAAGCGCTATGTTTCAAAGTACACTATTAATCCGGCCATTACGCACGGAATGGCGGAGCACGTTGGATCGGTTGAAGTTGGCAAGCTTGCCGACCTCTGCCTTTGGGACCCACGATTCTTCGGAGCAAAGCCGGAGTTGGTGGTGAAAGGTGGAGGAATAGTTTTGGCCCAGATGGGTGATCCGAATGCGTCCATTCCTACACCGGAACCGGTCCTTGCTCGGCGGATGTTCGGTGGAAGCAATTCAATGAGCATTGCGTTTGTGAGCAAGGTCTCCCTGCCAACAGTGAAGGACTATCGGATTTCGAAGAACATCCAGCCGGTCACAAACTGTCGCGCGATTTCCAAATCGGATCTGAAATGGAACAGCAAACAGCCTCAAATGAGAGTCGATCCTGAAACGTTCCAAGTCACTGCCGATGGACAGCTACTCCGATGTGAACCTGTGAAGACCAATCCTCTCGCCCAGAAGTATTTCCTGTTCTAGGTTTCCGCAGCACCGTCTACTTGACGCCCGAATCTGAGAATCCGAGTAAAGCAAGCCCGCTATTCAATATTTTATTCAAATACGCGACATTGACTCGGGCTCTCCACCCTCATTGACCTGACGACTGCCAAGCAAAATACTTTGCTCCTTCAAGCTCTTCTAATACATTGAAGAGCTTCCAGTACTCCTCTACATCCAAAGCCGCAGGGAAATTTTCCTGGCCAAGCCGTCAGAGAGAGCCTGGCCATTGTTACAATCTCCCTGAGCTCCTTCATCACTGAGCAACCCCAGCGGCATGAATCGTTGGTAAATCTCCTTGGCCAAGCCCATTGGAGATCTACTTGCGAATGTTTCCTCCGCCTCCGAGCAGAACTATGGAGCCATGAACTGCTTGTAAATTTCCTTGGCCAAGCCCGTGGGAGATCTACTGGCGAATGTTACAGTCTCCTCGAGCTCCTCCCTCGTTACGGAATAAAGTTCCCGAAAACGAAAAAACAAAGTATTTCGTTGGTAAATTCTCTTGGCCATGCTATGGGACCCGTATTGACGACTGTTACTGCTCCCGTGCTCCTCCAATGCTAGAGCTCTTGTCCCCACCACCTCCAGGGACTTTGAATATGGTAGGGGGCCGGGGAAGTGGGGTGCTTTTCGAGCGGTCTAAGCTTCTTTGGAAGAGGTTTGGTTCTTCCTTTGTACTTGAACTTGGTTTAGAATGAAACCCAGCTGATTCTTTTTCTGGGTTAGTGAAACGCATTCAAGTTGCTGGGGAAAAGAGGAGTTAAAGTGGTTTTTTTGGATTGGTCTTCTTATAGGAGAGACTGCGTGAAGAGATGGTGCGGTCGGATGACAAGGCGCTTGTCGCAGATCTGAATGCTATGAGAGCTAAAGTGGCTGAAGCTGAGTCCAAGTTAGCGGAGCTGGAAGGTGAGATTCAGAGCCGCGAGAGTGAGTACTACAAGGAGACGCTGACGAGGGGAAACGTTGTCAAGGGGTGGGAGACGTTTTTAAAACGCCCGGATAAGTCTTGGAATTCAGTTCAGGCGAGAAAGATAAAAGCCGTGGACAGAATATTCTCGAACTCAAGCACGAGCAGGGCCCCAGAGGTCCAGCCGGGTGATGGTGAAAAGGTTCCCAAGAAAATTGTCATTCAGTCAGGAGGGATATTGAAGAAGAAAAAGTTCAAGAAGAAGGTCTCCGAAGGGTGAACTAATGAATTCTACAAGGTACGGAGGATGTGTAACGTCTGGAAGGGTTGGTTCTTCATTATTATACATTCGGCCTCCGAAATTGTACCAAAATTTTGAACGTCATGGCCATGTACGTCCCGGTGAACTACGCACCCGCGAAGCTATCAACCGAAGCGCAGAACCAGCGAGAGAAGACAAGGCGTTGGGAATCAACGCAGCATTGCTTTTCCTGGTACTAAATAATTAGGATAATGTCAGGGTACGAACTATCAAGCTTCACACGGGTATAGGTCGCTTTCGAGCTTTGGGATATCGACCAAATTTGCGCCGTTGTCGCGACGGGAGCAGCAGTCGACCCCAACGGATCGTTACGACCAGCAACACCACCGTGAAGACAATAACCAGGAAGAACTGGACTCCTCTGGCTAGCCATGACAGAAGGATGTAGTGCCTGATACGCATGAACCAACCAAAAACAAAAAGGCGAAGTAAGCGCAAGTTCGCGCGGGTACTGGCCAGCGACTTTGACTTGAGGTGGTGCGCCAGGCAAGGGCGCGATGACTTACACTCGTCTTCTCTTCGGAGACGCACACGCTTTGGAGAGCCTGACCTCTACTTTTTCGTATTTTCTTGGTGAGAACGTAACTAAAATGTTGCTCATTCCGCGGCTCTGACAATCGAACACGATCCTCAGGAGGGACGTGGCACCCGAGAAAAGAATGTCCCCCCTGGGGCGGAGAAAGGTTGTCGTCATTCCCTCAGAGAAACTCGGCTCCTTCACCCTTACCAACGCTACGCTTGGATGAAGTGAGATGACGTTCGTGGATCCGAAGAAGAACTCCTCATTCTTGGCAACGTTCACTAATTGCACCGTAAAATCCGATTGATTCTCCTGCGATCGTGGTCATTTAAAGGGAAAAAGGCTCAGCACGAGTCCGGCACGAATGCACAGTCGCCGGGAGTGAGTATCTCACGGGAATGACTACTGAGGATAAGTGATCGCTTTCTTCGTGGTTCCAGAGTGTGCTACCATCCATACTCTGCACTTGGAGCCCCCTTGCAACCGCGCCACTGCAATCTTTCACCCAAATGGCGATGAGGTCTCGAAACGGTGGCATTGGTACTTTCAAAGTGACAATTGCTTGCTTCTTACGGAGGCATTCATACTTGACCTTCAGCTGTGTCGCCTGGTCGCGATAAATCGTGTTTTCTAGGGGCAGCTCCAGATAGACGTTGACTACCGCCTTGTCTGAAACAGACACGATGGGCTCATGAAACCCTAAAGAACAGACAGAATCCATCAACGGGCTTTTAGGTTCCTTCAGAATTACTAAGGCCAAGCATCTCGATCGCCTCGGCGGGCATCGTGATTTTTTGTACTCGGGCAAAACGAACTTTGTGAGCTACTTACATCGATTCGTTTCAGTGTGATCCTTGTCCAGCTCCAAGAAGATGCTTGTAGCCTGCTCGAACATGTTAACGTGCATGTTTGTCTCTGGGGCTTGGAAGTAGACGAACGGTTGTTCACGCTCACTGTCGATGAATCCCATTCGAACTCCAGACGGTGTTTCGTTTCCTGGGCAGCGTTTGATCCACGAGAATGAAACCCTCTGCTCGGGCATAACATGGTCTTCCTTAGCTACGTTAAAGGGGAGATCGATTTCGAATTTGATATCTCCTTTCTCAACGCAGTTGTACTCGATGGAAAACTCTCCAGAACGTTCTTCGCGCTCGTACTTGAAGTCCAAAGGCTTTGCATCGGCTATGGCGCTTGAGTTCGTCAGCGTGGGTTTCAGTAGCGTCAAGTTGGCCGCCGAGGACCACTGAATTCCGAAAGCAATCCTCTCAGAATACTGCGAATCGAAAAAGCACTGTGTGGGATCATCGTCTACGCAAAGCCAGTAGCTGGAGAGCTCGCCGTTCGCAAAGACTTCCGCCGTAGGGTGGTCATTGGCCAGGCTTTTCACGAACACCAAAAACTGAATTTCCGAGAGGTCCTCCAAAGTATCCTCTTCCTCATCTTTGTTCAGTACAAATTCGGCCGAATCACCAACCTGGATCGCTCGATTATCAGCCTGGATCGCTCCATCGTCAGCGTGGACCGATCCGTCATCAGCTAGTTTCGCTCGATTATCAGGTTGGATCGATTTATGATCAGCTAGTTTCGCTCCAGCAGCTAGTCTCACTCCATCATCAGCTATTGTCACTCTATCATCCTCTAGGATCGATCCTTCATGGTCTAGGATCGCTCCATCATCAGGCTGCGATCCACCCAAAGCCAGAAATCCCAAGATCAGTACCCAAATCGAAAGCTTGGATGCCATCCCGAAGACAGCCCTTCGGACGACCAAATACCTAAAACAAGATCACCTCCGACCTCCAAAGCCACCAGCCGCAAGCCTCGATGGATCGCTGTCCGTTTCTGCTCTAAGTTCTAAGTACAGATCTGCGGAGGGCATCCCTTCTCGGTCATGGCTGACACTTGCGCGAGTAAGATCATGCCAGTAGATCTCTTAGCAGTTGACCACACGAAAGAGCTTTGAATCTGGGACAAATATGTTCTTGCAAACTGTTTGTTCTTGTCTATGGGAACCTAGGACGTTTTCCATGTCTAGAATGGTACAGAAGTAGAAGCTTATGCAAATACCTTTCAGTAGTTGCCGGTTGCACGCGTCCATTTCCCTTTTGGATTGGAAAATCGGCAACAGGGACCCCTTTCGGATTGGGACAGAGCATGGAGCGTGTGGTGTGTTCCAAGTCCTGGTTTTCGAAGATCGGAGTGGTCCCTCACCGGAATTCGATTAGAACTGGCACCACAGGATGGGAGCACACCGAATTTTTGAAGCACGTTCAGTGATTGGATTGGACGCTCAACATCTGTTCAGTGCGGAACACTTGTTTCTAGTTTTCTTCTGTTCTTGAACACAGAAAGTTTCCACCAGCGGAATGGAAATGACGGACACGCCAGAGCCCCAAACAAAGTGGGAACACAAGGCTCATCAGTCCACGGCTGTAAGCTCCGTATGTGCTTAGCAGAACTCACTCCCAGGTTCGTTCGCAATGGGACAAAATGGAAAGAATTCCTCATTTTTATTCTGAAAAGGAAACTTGCAATCTCACCGGAATGGGCTAGGCGCCAGGAAAGTCTTTCTGTTGGCCTGGTGAGGCGGCGATAACTGCCGGGTGCTCAGACAGAGTTTTGTAAAGCCGATGGAGAATAGGACAATTTTTCTCAACGTCCAGACCGAATCGCACAGCAGCGGAATAGAGCTTTCCCACAGAAGAGCATAAGGGCAAATGTGTGCCACCTCGGTAAGTATGGAGATCACCACCACAGCTGGTTATGGCGTCTGGGGAAAGATATACATACCTGAGGGTACAGGAAGGCGTCTGCGATAGTTAGGTCATCACCAACTGCGTATTTACCGCCGTACTTTTCTACGAGGACTTCCGCAGCTTTTAGTCCTCTGAAGAGGGCTTTCTCAACCCAAGCCATTTTCGCATCGGCGCCTCCTAGCTCTTCTATTCTGTTGATTAAGCCGAGATTTTGGTTTGGCTGCGTTCCGGAATTAATAATCTCTGCAATCTCCCGAACCTTTCCATGAGAGGGCAGCATAGAAACAGGCGTTTAGAGGTCGCTCACAAACGCAGAACAGTGATGAGTCAACGAGAGATAAAAAGGGACTGGTCATCGTACGATTGCTCTAGTTTTTGGGTCCTTTGGAAGCATCGGCGGTTCTGTTTGGCGTGTCTCCTCCAAATACTCTGCGATCACCATTGACTGAGACATAGTTATTCCATCTAGCCGAATCGACGGCACCTGATTCATACTGTTCACTTTGGAGAAATTCTCGTCAAAGTTTTCTTTCGCCTTCAGATTCACGTACTGAGTCACCAATAAAATCGCAAAGAAGCAGCTTACGGGTCAGGAACAGAGATTACAACAAAACCCACTCCAGGAACGAAGAAATAGCAAACGAAAACAGTCACTACCTTCATATCGTATTCCAGGCCCTTATAGTTGAGCATAATCCGCAGCCGAAATGTACAAGAGCTCGCAAAGTAAGAGTAAAGTTCGATCTCAGACATATTTGCAATCCGCTCAGATAGACTAGGTTACAATCCCACAAAACACCACCTTTCCTGATAGCTTTCTTTCCTATGACCCCCGCAAGCGCTTGTCTTCCTAACAGAAATGTATCAATGAAATACCCTCGTTCTCACAAATCCTGGGTTGGAGCTGCTCCTCTTGACAGCAGCGCTAGCAATCAATGGCCCACCCCCCCCTCCTGAGTCATGATACATATCTTAAAGAGAGAACATGCTCGGTTGGAGCAAAGGTTGGAAGGTGTTCATACCTTGGCAGAGGTGCACACTGCGGGAGTAGTCCCTGCTGTTATTTTGTGTCACTACCAAGCTCGCAACAATGTGAAAAGAAACATCATCTTTGTGTTTGTCCAAAGTATCCAGAGTTGTCAAAGTTGCTGCTCAGAGTCCGATGTTTGCTAGGGTCATATGGAACCTTCAACGACGAGAGGGAGTCATCGACCCAGTTCGGTTTCCAAATGACTTCATAGCGGGGGAAAAGTTCGCTGATATCGATGCTCTTAGTCAGTCATGTTGCTTTTTGGTTTTAGTATATGTGTATATCGTGTTCCAGGTCAAATACGCGACAGTGCGCCCCACTTCCAATTTGGAAACGACGCGGGTTCAGGGTCGAATATGGAGGAGTCTTTAGCAGCAGGCTTGTCCCTGGGGAACGAAACCAACAACAGCGGCCACCTAAGCCAATAGTTTCCGTCGGGGGAACTGAACTGTTGCACCCCTGTCCACCAGGTGAATTCTCACCGCGCAAGCGCTGAAGCCTATTGCCATCGTGGACTACCGTTGCCGTCATCTTACGTTGTTGTGTTACCTTCGGATACTCAGTTTGACGTTTATCGACTTTGGCCTTGATGAAGGAATACCCTAAGCAGTGTGAAGCGAAAAGTGTTTAGAGATGACCCAACGAAACGAGTCGAGGAAAAGTGAGAAAGTGCGTCAAGGAGAAGGCATCGATGAATCGTACCCCTGATCTCCTCCCTTCCAGTCCCAGTTCATCGTCCTCCAGCGCTTGGCCAAGTCCAACGGCATCGGATCCTGGCGACGAGGCTGGAGCATTACCCCCGTTGGACGGGCTACCCTCCGGCAATCCATCCGAGGGCTTCTGTACCGGCGACCCGCTTGGTCTTCCGGAGCCCACGCCTTCGACTAGGTCGGAATCCTTTCGAGAATCAGCAGGGTTGAATTCAGTCGGTTCAGCGGTTTGATTCGGATCGATCCGCGGTTTTTTCAAACTCTCTTCGGGAGTGGGAACTTCTGATGTCGTGCCATTGACGGTGACCTCATCCTTCCCGCTCGAAGAAGGGGGTTCAGCCCCTTTCTCACCGGACGTTGCCTTCTTCGAACCGTCCTCAGTGTCCTTGCGCTTCCGTAAGATTTTCTCTGCCGCTAAGACGTAGTCGGGAAGGTGCTTTCGTCTCAGAAGTTCAAAATTCACCTGAGGATTCCGACGAAAGCAAGGGATATGTCATGCAATTAGTATTTCTACAGGAGAACGGTCACAGAAGTTCACGCGTGCGCCGTTTCGTCGTACCCCCATGTCTGGTGTCCTCATGCCCCAGTCCAGAACGTGGCCATGCCACTCTCGAACAGGACCGGAGACGTCCACGACGGGCTTCTTCGTGTTCTTGTCATTGGATGCCTTGGCCTTGAACTTCAACCCGATGTAGAACGAGTTTCCACATCCGGCCTTAAAGTTGGGATTCCCAGTAAATTCCCGAGGATAGGGATGCACCTGAGTGTTTGGCATGGTCTCCAGCTTGTGAATAAGGTACCGGAGGCGAGCTTCCACCAACCCCTTCCATTTCTTCTGGTTCTCGGAGTCTCCCGCTGACACATCAATGGAAAAGTAATAGTTGTACCTCCCGAAGAAGTCTGAGGAATCAAAGAGCCGCTGCCAGGCCTCAAGGCCAGGTGTCTTCACTTCTGCGGTAGCGTCTGCTTGATTGAGTATTTCGGTCACAAGTTCCCGGCCTCTCTTGATTTCTTCTCTCATGACTCGAAGCGTGCTACTCGTGACGTTGTGGGTGGAGTTCATGCTGGGGTAGGCGGGGGTAATCACCGGCATCAAATGCCGCGCGTCGGCGTGGTTTCTTCGATTCCAAACCTTGAACCCGAGGTTCGGGTTCCCTTGACTTATGGGCTTCAACATGACCGGATTGGGCCACTTCCATTGGTCATACACCAGAAAGAACCGTGACACAAGGAAGCTCGGTAGCGCGTTCGGATAGAGTTGGCAGATTCTTGCTGTGAGAATGGCCCACGCAACACCACCCAGATAGCCGAGCACATTGGAGTAGATCCCGCGACTCTTGGCCCAATGCTTGATTGCTCGCAGGGTAGTCCTATTTGGGACAAACAAAAAAAACGAAAACGGAGGGAGGCGCTATGTTCAGGAGCGGGTTAGCTCCAGGGCAGAGGGACTGTCTTTTTCGGAAGTGATGAATTATTGTCGGACATCCGAGAGGGTCTACTAACCTGAAGTTGGGAATACTTGGAACAAGTCTGAGAATTGCATCCGTAACGCGTACACCGTTGATCGATCTTTGCGTAGCGTCATCCACATTCCGCAGAATCGAATCATCGAGAATGTCGAGCTTCTCTGGAATGGATGACATTTGCAGGCACGCACAGAGTAAATCAATTTCGACCCCGGAGAACTTGAATTTGACGATGGGTACGTAAGCCTCTGAAACTGCAACAAGATCCTCGACCTCCGCTCTCTGTCCCAATATATCTACCAAGACAAATTCGGCATCAGACTTTTCTCCAGTTAGAGCATCGGGACTTCCAAAAACCTGCCGGAGAGAAGAGTAGTTTGGGCAGCAAAGCATGAGGATTTGTTTTGCGCACAGCAAGGAGTCAAACGGTGTTATTAGCTTACATCTCTGCTCCTGTCAATATGTCGAGGTGCGATGCAAAGTGTATCGATGTCAGCCCCGGGGCCGTTTACCCCAAGTCGATAAGACCCAAAGGTGAAGATCCTTGCACCAGTCTCGGCGGCCATGGCTTCGGTCATACCTTGATTCATGCTAACCTTTCGCACCCAATCTCGTACAAGTATATGCAGCTCAGCAAGGACCTAAGGAGACCAAACGCCGACTAAGATGAGCAAAGTTGGGAACGCACAGAAACCGGCTTAACCGAAGAGTGGGCTCGTACGTCAGATACTAACCTGTTCCCTGTGCTGTTGCTGCTGTTTGGACTCGTAGAGACTGTTTCGATGAAGACACTCCTCCAGCTCCCGATTGAGCAGGTGATCCTCATCCGTTGGGTTCGCGTACGATATAGGTTCGGTTGTTCCATAGTTGTACGCTGACTCGGCGCCACCACCTCCAGCGCTCGGTTCAGACGCTGTTTCATTCATTTCAGATCAGCCAATCAAATTAAAAAAAACACCTGCATCCCCCCCCCGGGTCCGCCAAGAGCCACACTTCCGCGCAGCGGGTGGAGGGAGCCCGGATAGCTGACAAGCCACTCCACAAGTACAAAAACGAAATACCCGAAGTTCTCTTCAAAGATGACCAGCTTTTTTCCCGAAAATCTTCATCCCACAAAAAATTCCTTCCTTCTCAAAATTTAGTCCTTCCCTCCTATTCCCCTCCCCCTTCTCTTCCTCCTTCTTTCCCCTGCCCCGCCCCCCAGAGCCAAACCCACCTTAAAACACCCCAGCGAGCATAAAAACGTAAACACAATATCGCGTCTCCTCCCCCAAAAAACCGTGAAGAGTCAGCCGTCCCAGTTGACAAGAGAAATGCCGTTAACAAAAATAACAACAAAACAACATTCTTCATTTTGATGCGATTCCGAGCCATAAATACGATATCTTCATCGCACCCTTCAAAACTCTTTTGAATATATAACCGATGTATTTATAATTTTTAATACTTAGTTCCTTCTACAGTGACTTACCAGCTCTTAATTGGTTATAAAATATTTAATATATAATAATTTAAGGCATAGCTTACAAACCCGTTTAACCCGATATCTTTCACTATGTTTTACTTCTTTCGAAGTAGTTTTACCGTGTAAATATATAATATACGATATTACATCGTATCTTGTCAAATAGCTGTTTTTATTGGGTTGAAAGGTCAATAACTTTTGATAATATTTGGGATACAAACAAGCATTCCTATTTTCAATTTGGTAAACGGTATTTTCATGAGACTTAATTGGTTTAAGTCACAATTGAATAGAGTTCAATTTATTACAATCTTTTTTGGACCTGATTTGATCGGTTTTGGTTTTTTTTTCCTCGGTCGGTGTGGTGGACTGGCTCTCCCTCTCGTCGGGGCTGAGCATGTATATGGAGAAGGGGATCAGGGAGCTGAGGAGGTGGATTGGTCTGCTATTGTCGTTGATGTTGAGAAAGGCCTCACTCTTCTCTTTCTGAGAGAGTTTTTCTGATGCTCAGTTTTCGTTTTGCTGTCGAGTGTTAGTGGAGAAGGGATCTCTCGACTTTGCGGGGATGGGTTTTTGTGTGGTGCGGATGTGAGGTGAGCATTTAGGATTGCTTGAGAGGAATCGGGGTTGTTGCTGTAGAAGGTATCATGAATATTGTAGGTGTTCTATCGAGGAGTACTGGGCTGCGAGAAGGCACCGGACGACTGTGGTGCCGTTGGATGTCGGAGTCGGGTGGAAAGGCCTCAACAAAGTTGCAGTTGGAGGAGCTGAGAGTGCTCCCAATGTATGCCCACCAAAGGTTTCGGAAAGAATCGAGGGGTGGTCCGTTTAGGACGCTGAATGGAAAGTCCGGTGGTGTTGATATGGACTGGGCCTTTAAGGATCTGCACAGACTAGGGCACCTGGAGGCCGCCTTATCAGAGCACGTCGAGTTCCTCCGTTCGGAGGGCGATGAGAAGCTGGACGAGCTTCGATATGCTAAGATCCAGAGGTGTCTTGCTAAAACGAGGAATCGCCTGAATGGATACTGTGGAAAGCTGAATATTACTACGGAGGAACTTCTGAATCCAAACCTCAATCCAGTGGATGTACCGAGAAGCGTCATGAACTGGGAACAGCAAATGGAGCTCTACGACATTCAAGACGAGCTAAGGGAGTACCTCTTCCAAATGGATAAACTGGAACCGCAGGAATCCTGTATTTCTGCTGCGTACAAATTCCTCGCAAAACTCCCGGAGCGGATGGATGAAAAGAAAGTGATTGATGATAGGGATATTGGCATTGAAAAGTATGACATAGATGAGGATGAGCTGGCTCGCAATGAGAAGGAACTAAGGGAGTCAGTGGATACCAGGTTCATGATAAAAGGATTCCACACAGCGCTTCTCGAATTGAAGAAAACTGCACATTCATTGGCCAGTGGGAGGATAAGGACGTTCAGTGCGGTCGTGGCGGTGGGTAACCTCAACGGAACCGGAGGAATTGGACACGGAAACGCCACTTCCGCAGGAGAAGCGTGCCAGCGTGCTACGAGGGATGCTCTTAAGAGACTTGTGTATGTTGAACGGTACCAGGGTCGTACTCTACACTATGCGCTAGCCAACAATGGAGCTCCTAAGTTCGAGATGTGGCCACTGCAAGCAGGACTAGGCCTCCGGTGCTGGAAGGGCTTCATTCCAATGCTCGCACTCTTGGGATTCAAGGATGTTGGTGGGAGAATAAGGCCCTGTCAATCCAATCTCAAAATGCTTCGGGGCTGCAGGGTGCTCTTGAGGATGTTGGCGGCCATGAAAACGCCGAAGCAAATAGCAGAGGACCGGGGCTTGAAAGCCACCGAGATTTCAGAGTGGCACAGAAAAGCACTGGCAGAAGCGGATGAGCTGAGAGCAATTCGTCAACTTGACAGCAAACTACATGGAGCACCCGAAGCGCCCTCAGAGATCACGATGAGATAGGTGATATCGCCGTTACGTTGGAGGCTTTTCGAGATCAGGGGCGTGGTTGATCCTCCACAAGTGCCCGCCCTGCGAATTTTGTGGACCTCAAATCTTTCCTATGCGACTGAAACCTCATCAACTTTTAGAGTAAGTTCGCTTTAGTCGTCTTGTTTATTAAATCAGCGTTTGCCTAGTTCGTGCTTTCTTTCAAAACTAACACCGCCAAGTAGATCCTTTGCAAAGGGGACGGATTCCTTAGGCCTGGCCTCGAAAAAAACTGCGCATTCATTTTTGGCCAGAGTATCAACCGCCTTGAGACCAAACGCCTAAGGACTTACAAGAAAAACGTGGTCAGGCTCTGAAAGGTTTATCGTAATGACTCCGTGAGGCTATCCCCCTGTCAATTATCAGATGATGAAACGTTCTCCGGGCCCGTTGCCTCGCGCTCCTGACTTGGAGAAGCTGTTGAACTCGATGTGGGTACCGTCGCCTTTTCCTCTATCTTGGCTTCCTCAACCTCTCCCTTGGCCTCTGTTTTGTCAGCCTTGATCTCCTTTTGTCCTTCCTCTGCCTCTTCCTCGTCCCGGAACAGTTGGCGTCCCATGGTTCGCAGGGCGTAAGGGCCTCGAATCTCTCTGTCGAAGAACTAAGCAATGTTTTCGCAATCGTAACGAGCTTTAGACTCGAACATTTCAAGAACAGCGGCAAGCTGGAATATCGGTAAGGCGAGAGTACCTGAATTTTTGATAGCTTCATGTTCGTAAACGTCTTCTCGACAAAGCCAAGGTTTGCCTGTTGCTCTTTTCTCCTTGTCGAACAGAAGGTACAGTGGTCATTCTCCTGTTGAATCTGTTAAACAAGCCCGATTGTTACAAGGTCAACTTCTGCAAGGACGCGCAGGACGGAGAAACTAAACACCGTGTGAGACGTCACTTACCTGATTCACAAAAACGTAATGTACAGGAATGCTCTCTTTCCTAAGTTCATCAATCAGCCGCATACTCTCGGAGATGGCCATCATGTTCTGAACCCACATCGCAAGGACGGCACCGAAGTCAGCGTGAGCTAAGAAAAAAGTCTTCTCGAAAAAATCACGCGTTGAAGCACGCAAGCGAAGAGACCTGTTGCCGTCTCTGGAAGAGACTTACCGGAATTGTCGCGACGATAAATTCTGTCTGCTGCTGATCCTTGAAAAGGTCACGTACAACCTGCATGTTTCTTTTCATTTCCTCGATATCCCTCGTGTCAAGTCCTAGACAAAGAAAGGGAACAGAATCTTAGCAATTCGAGAAAGCGCGAACCACTGAACACCAGACCGTTGCGGAGGACAAACCATCAGCCCCTTCGCCGCCGAACATGTTCTTCATAGAGCTCATCATGTTCCCGAACTTCGCCTTCATCGAAATGATCTTGCCCAAGAATGAGTCCATGAAGTCTGGGAGTGACAACAATCGAAGCGTGTGGCCCGTCGGGGCTGTATCAAACACGATACGGTCGAATTTCCTGTAGGCCGGATCGCCTTGGATCAGCTTAATGATCTCCACAAGCGCCACCGCTTCGTCGAATCTGGACAAGGACAGACAAGAGGAAGATGTGACAGCGAGTTAGAGAAGGCACCACATGACAAAGGAAAAGACAGGTCCATGACTTGGCCTTCTCCGCTGATACTAGTAAATCTTCAGCGACGTACCCTGGCGGCAGTTGATCAAATAGACCGTCGAGGTCGTCTAAGCCCATTTCATTCATCATTCCTGGCATCATGGCGCGTTTTTCATCCGGCGACAGAAGATTGATCTGGGACTTGATGTCCTCAGGGTTGATTTCCTGGGCGTAGAGGTTGTCTATCCCGAGCACTGGGGTCGGCATTCCGCCGCTGAGGTCTATCCCAAACGCGTCCGACAGAGAATGCGCTGGATCGGTTGAAATAATCAACGTCGACTGCGAGCTATCGGCAAACTTTGTCGCGAGCGCGGCAGACATGCTCGTCTTCCCAACTCCTCCCTTACCACCCACAAGAATATATCTAAGCGCAGAAAATATTTGGACGGCGAGTCACTCAGCAGGATCCGCCAACGACGGCAGAGCATATTTTCAGCGTGCTTACTTCTTCCTTCGGTTCTCCAACAGATCCTTGGCCTCAGAATCGAATATATGTTTAGAAGGGACGGCCTTCACGTCAATACTGCTCCCAGGAGAAGCTGTGGTTGTGCCAGTTGTTGGAGGGGTGGCAAATCTAGACATGTCAAAGCCCGCAGTGCCGACAGCCGGCCCGGGCATCGTCGACGGCTTAGCAGAACTCCCCGCCCTCTTACCCAAGGAAAAAACCAAAGATCCCAGCGATAACGCAAAGAAAACTTTTCCATAGGGTATACCGCTCCAAAACGGTGCCCTATCCTCTGGCTTCGCCTGCGGAGGTGGCGCAATCTCCGCGATAACCTCCTTTCCAGCAGCCGATTGCCCAGCCCCTTGAACTTCCACAGCGCGCTTCTTTCCAAAAGCCATAACAACAACGCCTCGACGGCGACATCTCTGCTGCACGCTCCCAGCCCCTGCCCCTCCACCAGCAAGGACGTTCGCCCCGTTCACAAATCCCAGCTCCATTGTAAACTCACCAACCCAGAAAACACTTGGTCCAATGTCCAAATGCCCCGACCTTGCCCCCTCCCCTCCCCTCCCCTCCCCCCCCCCCACCCCCAACGGGCCTCCTTCCCTCCAAGCCAAAAAAAATACACCTCCACTCAACAAGAACCACACCCTACAGAGAAACCTAAATCAGCTCCTCACTTTCACCGTCATGCAAAAACTACCTACTGTTCCCAACCTCCCCCCACCACCGCCTTCCTCTTCCCCATCTTCCCCAAACAAATGCAAAAGCCCACATAGACTCCAACTTCCCCAACAGTATAAAAACCCGTGAAAAGGGCTATTCCACCCCGCAGCATCCCAGAAAAGGAAGATGAAAATAAAATAAAATAAAGCCCCCTGTTTGTTTCGTCAGTCCACGGAGTTTGAAGAGACGTTCTGTTTTTTGTGGAAAAACAAAACAAGAAACGCGGACGAAACACACACGGCCGGGATTGTGGTTTGGGGGGGGGGGAGAGAAATGCATATTTCCTCATGGCCAATGATCCACAGTATTCAACAAAAACGGGCACTCTACGGCGGGCCAAAGCCGATACTGTCCCCGATATCTCTATGGATTGAATACTTTTGGGGGGGGGGGGGTTAGATGAGTCCTTTTTCAACCGCACTAGCCACAATTAATTGCAATATGTCCAGATACTATGAAAACAAAGAGTTATGGTAATTCATGGGATATACTTTATAATTGCGTACATAGTTGGAACAAGGTTTTGATTACCTAGGTTAAAAACGGACGATAAGTTTCTAGTCTTGATCCGGTGTGTTCAATTTATTTAATAAATGTGTTCCCATTCTCGAAAATAGGCAGACAATCCTAGCACATTCTCATTCTATCACAAAAAAGGGGGTAGGGTAAATCAAAAAAATTGCCAACCAGTTCGTTCCTTTTTTGAATTATATAAGTATTCAAGATCATTTTTTGTGAAATATTATTCCCCCTCCTAACTGCTTTCATATGTTTTCCCGCTTCAGGGTATTTCATGACGGAAAAAGCCATTGAAAATCTCTCTCGTTTCTGTGTGGAGAGCATCAACTTGGCGATGTGACACTCGAGCGGAGACGGAAGGCAGGGGTGTGGACCGCTGGTGCTTGGTACTGAGTTGAGTCCTGCTTTCAATTTTTTGAGATCGTTGTAGTAGCGGCTCAGCTCTGAACTCCGCATCTCAACTCACAGGCGAGCTTTTGGCGTTTGAACTTGAATAAGTTTTATAGTGTGACTTCCCGAGCAATCGTATAAGACCACCATTAGAAGGGCACATCCCTTCACTCGCGCTAAACGGCGGAGCTTGCTGTTGAAGGCTCAGAGGTTCCACAGCTTTTGACTAGCTTTTTGAAGGCTTTACCAGGGAGCTTTGGCGAGCTTTTGGCGTTTGAACTTGAATAAGTTTTATAGTGTGACTTCCCGAGCAATCGTATAAGACCACCATTAGAAGGGCACATCCCTTCACTCGCGCTAAACGGCGGAGCTTGCTGTTGAAGCCATCCGGATCCGATGTTTAACTATCTCCAGACTTGGAACGAGTGATACCAAAGAAATACACCCGCCCTATCCCTGAACATTCAGTTTCACCAAACCCGGCTCTGCTTGGACCCTCGTCAGTCGACAGCCTTGCACCAGCTGCAGTGTATCTTGGTATAAGGTGACCGTTCCTCTCAGGCCAAAGAACCCGTCTGTAGCCTCACACAAACTTTTCAGCTCCCAACCTTCGCCATCACTTAAATTGGTTTTATGTGCGAAGTTGAATGCAGCGGAGGGTTGACCCCAGCCAGAGATGACATGTAACCGAAACGTCTACTGCGGAAGAGCTTCACAAGGGACTCTGACAGTATTTTGAAAGCTTGCAACCGGACTAGTTGAAAACAATGTGACCGTGAGAAGAACTGTTCCTGGCCATTGAGCGAAAGATTCGCACCAGGCAAGGACCCCGCATTGACAAGCATCTTTGCGTTCGGCACAGACGGGCGGACTGTACCGGCTTCTGTTTCAATGCTTATGACGGTGCTGGTTGCTTCAGACGGCATGAAGCACCGGTTGTTCGACCCCGCTAAGAGCTCCTTCGGAGCTGGGGCATGGAAACAGCGAGAGTCTTCCTGATTCTTGTGGTTGTGTTATCTCCGGGCCTTCTTTCCATGCGCTCCGTTACATCACAGAAGTGGTCCCTTGAGGGCACTCTTGACGGGACGTCTGCCGGAGGGCTTTGTATTCGGGGTGAGGGGTCTGTAGTGAACGTCTCAATGGCACCCCCTCCTCCAGTCTCTTTGCGGGGAGCAAAGGTTCGCACGAGGACAGGCCGGAACGCTGATTATGCCGGGCCATTCGTCAGCATTCCTAGAGAAGATTTGGAAGTAATTGCCACAGGTGATCCCCACGAGGATAAGGACGTGGATGTGCCACCAGAAGATGTGAAGAACATCCATCGTACAAAAGGTAACGCCGTCAATGACGCACTTGAGATCACGAGCGAACCGACTTCTAACCCCGCACGTACCTCTTCCCCTGCAGCTCGGACAGGTGTCAAGGTTCGCGGAATTGTGGGATCGATAAGTCCAGTGCTCCCGCCGGAATCCTGTCCAACCTTCCTCCTGGTTTTACAAGATTGCAGTGATCCTGTAAGTACCGTGATGGTCTTCTCTGGCCCAGAGGCAGTCTCTTGGAGGTCTTTTCTGGAGCCTGGGCTTGAGGTGAGAGTGCATGCATAGAATCGCCTGCGTTATCATAGCGTACCATGTACTCAGTAGCTGATTGAAAATATTTTATTTACCAGCTCGTCGCGAGCAAGCTCAGGCGGGGTAGACTACCAACCCAGAATAGCAGACAAATCCTCAAAGCAACACCAGAGACGTGGCTTTCTCAGTCCTATTCAGCTGAAAACTCGCAAGATTCCCACTGGGTTGGGACCCTCGAGCCGAAATGGAAGAGGGCGCGAATAGCCATGGCACTACCTTCGACCGCACACCCCTATGCGGAGGGTGTTTCGGACCGCATCCCACGTTACAACTTGAAGGGGATCGTTACTCGCATAGTTCCAGATGTCATGTATGTACCATCAACACCCTAGTACTTCTCACTCCGCCCCGCGGAAATGGACTCACGGGAAATATTCGATGCTTACAGGTGGGAACTTGATGGAAGGCTACGGGTTCTACTGCCGCGCGAATTCGGATCCAAAGTCTTAGTGGCAGCCAGCACATACGACGTTCGAACAGGCGCAGAGGTCAAAATTCGACATGCTGTGAAGATGGTAGGCAGAAGCAGCTGCGTCTATCTGTCCCCACGAGCTAGTGCTTCAATCGTCAAGTTTGCAACGGAGTCTGCTGAAAGCTCAAATGCCACAGCGAGGGACTGGGTCAGCCACTGGAGAAAGCTAAGGGACGAACTTTCCCCTTGGTGCATGGACATAGCAGAGCTTATGTACCGCGAGCTTTGCAGCAAGTTTGAGAATTTTTTTGGAAAGCGGACTGGGAGACAACTCCTTGGGAGTCGCAAAAACGGTGTGTTGATGTCCATAAGCATTACGCTATTTCAGGCTGCTTCTTGACAGCAGAAAAAGTCAGTGCTCCTGATATGTACCTCCCGCTATATGGAACATGCTTAAAGGCGGTGGTCTGCTACGGTTCGTCCTCAAGCACTGCGGGTTTCACGCCGCAGTACCAGAACAGATCCCGGGTGCCTTGTCGGCTTTCTTATGTCCAGTGAGCACTGACGATGCACCTTGTGATGAAGAGCGAGCTCGGTACTGGATCCCATCGATGTCGGAATTTCGGAACGCCGCTAGGCGCTCTTTCGAAGACGCCTGTGAGGGCAACGAAGAAGTACAGGGCACACGGTTGCTCAGCTCGCAAGACGTGGACAGAATCGCTGGGAAGAGAACTATTCTTGTTGGGGTTTTGGTCTCATCCGATCGGACGTGAGTTTGAGAGCCCACACGCGTCATGGAGAGACTGTAGAACAATTAGCTGAAGCCGTTGGTTGTTTCTATACGCTTGCATCAGGGGAGCCCTGCGACTGTTTGATTCGCAAGGAGCCGTGCCGGTTATTCTCGAGGCCGGAGATGATGATAGCCGTATGGTATCGTTGAACAGAGTTTCAGTGCTGAAAGAGTATTCAGTGATTGCAACCAACGATGCAGTGGGGGGCTACAGCATCTCAGTGGCGGTTGCTATGGATCGGGTGCTTCCGGTCGATGCTCCCAGAGACCGAGCTTCGACTCCCAAGCGAACAGCCTCTGGGAAACGAAGCATTTCCATGGCAGTGTTCGTGATACACATCAACCGCGTTAAGCAACGGTCAGTTGCACCCAGTAAATTCATTTTAGAGGGGAGGACGGTCGCCACAAAAAGTGACGGTAGAGATTGGGAAGTACTTGAACGGGCAAAGTCTGCAGGGATCGCGTTTATGGGGTAAGGTCTCCAACCTTTACCAGCACTGTGTTGCACTCTGCTTGGAACCTTAATTGCAACATCCAGCTGATTTATTCCCCTACCCTTTGTTGACTATTCGGAACGAGTAGCGAAGCCGTTTCACATTTCGAAGTCTTGCAGCCGGGAAGATTGTACTCGATATCAGACTTTGAGACAAAACAGAAGTCTAAGTTTGGTGAAGATCTCTCCCAGCTAATCGTTACAAGGGAAGCCGCGGTGCGCCCTTTGAAGATTAGCGGAACCCGGTGGGAAGCGATCGTAAATCCACTGAGATTGCTTTTCGAAAAGAAAAGGGACCTGGACCTGTCCAAACCCGGCGTGTTCGAGGAAAGGGGTGTAGTCTCGTTCGCTGCCCGAGTTCAGTCCAGGCTAAGTATGGGGGAGTTGCTCCTCGTTGACCCCGTTTTTGGGTGTAACGCGGTACGTGACTAGTGCATATACTTAAGAAAGCGTTTCTGTTCCACCTCACGGTAGCGTGTGAGGTCACCACGATAGCTTTCTTACGGCTTTTGGGTACCGTCGTCTTCGAATGGCAGGTAGTTCTGGAAACTTGTGGCGGAGCTGAGTTTCCGCGCAAATTCCTTCAGGGTTCACTGATCACAGTTTATCGAGCATCTGTGAAGGAACGACGGCTTGGACAGGCTGGGACTGAGCTGGTTGCTACCTCAGCGACCTTATTGAGGATACAAAAGATCGCGCACAAACTTGTACCACCCAAAGCGTGCAACTTCCCCGCATGCAGATTGTGTGATGAGCCCCAGGACGGCCCAGTGCGAGTGTTAGTGACTGTCAGCTCTGTGAAATCGATCACTCTTGGGTTCCCTTCCGATGGACTTGTTGCCACTGCTGATGACGGAACCGAGTCCGTGATCGTCGAGGTTTCTTCTTTGAAGACGATATCCAGAATCCTCGGAATTCGAGGCCAAGAATATGCTTCCTTGGAGTAAGCGAAGAGCCTCGCCTTTGCTCGTTTTCGTTTGTCCTGGAATCAGGATACCTCTGGCTCGTGGTTGTGCTCAGAGTGTGAAACTTTTGAGTTGGATCAGGCTTTCCCAACCCTGTATCGGATAACAGCCTTATGAGATCATAATTATTCCTGACTTGTTCCGTTCCATTTTCTCTTTTGCGGTTGACCTTTTCCGTAGGACATTTTCTACGCACATGAGAGCAAAGCGCAAGTCTGTGAACTTCAAGTTTGATGCAGGAAATCGCTTGCTAGTTGATTCGGACTATCAAGAGATAGCAGCTCAGCTGATCCTGGCGGTGGATAAGCCGAGACGGAACCTCAAGATCGTCGCCAGGGAAATGACGATGAAACAAACTCATTCGAAGGATAGGCTCCAACGCGTGATGGTGGGAGCCGGTAACGGCTCATCCTTCCCAACGTTTAGGAAAGACCAACGCCACCTGCAGGTGCTGCATGTGGAGTTGCAATATTCCATCCGCGGAGCAATACGAGACAAACTTGATCGCATGTGATGACAGCCTACGGCCATTCCCATGTATGAACAGATGATTGGAGCAGGAATGTTGGCAAGATCATAACTTATCAACAGGCCTCGTTAATTGCATATATTTAATAAAGCCCCGAAAATATGATATTTTCGGGATGTTTCTCACTTTTCAGTTTGCTTGTCGGATCTTCAAGAATCCTTCCACAAGACGGCCGAACGGATCTATGCGGCTACGCACGGACTTCTCAAGAGCGGGTTCGTTGATAGAGTCAAGCCACAAAGAACCCTTCGCTCGCATCTTCAATGGAAGTTCTTACATCTTCATCCGACGCACGCAACTGCCTCTAATTGTATGTGTAAGACTCATCAAGTGTGGAATGGGTCCTCATTGTAGAGTTCATCTTGGATCCTCTGACGCCCCGAAAATAAGCTCGCTTCCCATGTGAGCAGCGAGCTTCTTTTGATGTTGTAAGAAGCCGATGAGTACTGTCAGCATATTGAGAACTCCTTGTCAAAGGCAGCTTCGAAAATCTGATGTGAAGAAGTGGGCAGACTATGAGAAGGTTGAGAAGACTGAGCATCGTCTCACTTTTTCAAGTAACCAGCCGTGCCATTCACTGATACTCCGCATGCATACAGGCTTCATGGCTGTTCAATCTTGCGGTTCTCCACAAAAGGGAAATTACAGAGAGGATAATTGGGGACATGCTGTACCCCCTCCGCGAATATCCCCATTGCCCCCTTGTGTATGGGACATACCCTTGACTACAAGTCGAACTGCTGGCTCCAACGGGAGGTTTCGGGCGGACCTCTATCGGTCACATCTGTAGACATCTGTCTGGACCTCTAACTCACATATCTACCACGATCGCAAGCAACCATTCCGGATGCCCAGGCGGCCGGTTGGGCCAAAGGCTTTTAGTGTCCCAGTTTGTATATGAATAAACGATGACATTTCAAGAGTTCGGGCCAAAAACTATTTTCGGTCGTCTTTGGAATGTCACCTCGGCGAAATTGACGGAGATTTGCTGATCAGGCTGATGTGCCCTCGCCTGGTCAGAATTTTGACGAGACTTGACAAGAAGTGTTTTGTGTATTGTCTCACCAGGGACTTCTCAAGTATCGAGCGCCACCGCCAAGCCTGCACTGTAAGAACCCTCTGGTGAACAATCAATGGCCTGGATGCTCGCCTGGCGGAGCATTCTGTCTATTGGAGGATGGATTTTGAATATAGGCATAGGTCAAGACGACCACATTGGGTTCAGCTAGCGATCCAAGAAAAGGCCGTCAAGCAATCCGATCGACTGCCCACAGCGTTGGATCGTATATTTTCCCATGGAGAGTGGAAATGGAGGTAGGGAGGCTTTTTCACATGTTTTAGATTCTGTCCCATTCGTCGACATTTCCGGCCGGGACAGCAGCGCGAACGCGCAACATTGACACTAGACATACCCCTTGCAAAATATCATTTCCACCATAGGGGTGCTCAACATCAATCCCTCACATATTTTAGCCCTTATTTATTTCCTAAAGACAATAATGATGAATTTTAACCCGTCAACCACTACACTCATAATACTTGTGGAAAGCCTCCACCCCCCTTCGCGGCGTCTTTCGAACAACACGCGTTTTAGACTTCAAGTAAGCATGGGACAAAAGGCTGCAACAAACAATACCTTGTACACCCTTCCAACAAACAGAAAGTTACAAAAAAGTCCGTAAAATTACTTTATATGAAATAATGTTGTGGATAATCCCAGGGGTGGAAAAGATAGTTGACAGGAAAACTTGCATAATGGAATCTTTGTTTTTGATGACATTATTGGGGTTTTGGGTAAATCTGCAGTTTTCTTCTCATTTTCAAACAAACGTGGAGAGCGAGAGTTCTGAGGATTTGTTGCTTTTTCTCGCAGGAAGAGGGTTTTATATTTTGAGTAAGGTGAGGGAGCGTGGTAAGGAGCGGAGCAAGGTCTAGGTGACAGGAATCATCCCGCAGAAGTCTCTTCCTGAAATTTGATCTCAGTTTGAGGCTTTAGACTGGGAGATTGTGTGACAGAAATCAGCCCGCGGGCTTTTTGGTAGTCAGGATGAATGAAGAGGTGATGATTGGATGCGCTGTGAGGATCGAGGAGGTGTCCGAGGCCATCGCATTGCTGACTAGTGTGGGACTTGGCATTGGGTTGTCCGCGGAATCGATTTTGTGCGGAGCCCATTACACGTGTAAATTTGTTTCCAGGGTTTTTTGCTCTCAGTCTGATGTCAGAGCTCTAGGCCTTGCGTCTTTGCTCGTTGCTGTGAAGATGGTGGAACCGGACTGGACGAAGCCACTGTGGTACATACTGAGCAGATCTCTAAGTGTGTACAATTCCCTCCAGCTGCGTATTCAACTGACACGCTGCAGCCGCATCGTTGCTAATCATATTTTCTGCTTGGTTTCAACAGAGCACCCCGCAAAAGAAGGGGTTCAGAGACTCCGAGACCTTGAGGACAAAATCGTTTCCACGTTGGAATGGAAGCTTGTATTCTACTCTCCGATTCATTATTTGAATCGTTTATTGTGCGACTCAAACCTCGACGTTTCGACGGAGATCGTTCGCCAATTTTCATCCCACCTGCTTGTGGAAGCCTTGTTGTCCACGGGAGAAAGCTCATCTAGCACTCTAAGTCGGAAGCGCGGTAGATCGCCCTTGGATCAGAAGACCGTACTTCGATCGACAGCACAGGAACTCGCTGCAAGCCTCCTGCAACACTGGTTCATAACGGACTCATGTATCAACCGGACGCCTGTCCCTGGCCTATCCAACCTCGATACCGCAAATGAACGGTTGTCCTCTTCTTCTTCCCCGGAGTTCGAAAGCTCGAAACGTGTTCATATGTGTAAGCCCATATCAACTAGGCTTCGCGCGGCTTGAAGCTCGTTGAGGGTGGTTGGCAGCTTGTGGTTTTATTTTATGTTTTGAAAAGAAAATGCGCATATTAGCGAAAAATAGTGCTCTTGTGAATGTGTTACACTAATTATAAAAAGGTACTCAGCAACGCTTGGCGGCAGCTAACCACGGCCCGTTTCAGTCGACATCGCAGCGCGATCTCAAACTCCAGCCGGCTCCCCGACGACCAACTGGCCAAAAAATCCAACTTAAACGTGAAGAAAATTCTTCTGCTTTTTCCTTCGACGACTCGTTTTCTTCGAATCCACCCTCGTTTGGTATCAAAAGAAAGCCCTGCCTCGTCTACAAACCCTGCATCCTCTGAGCTTTCATGGATCAACGTCTCAGGAGTTTGCGGGCCAGGTTAATGTTCAAACTTGCCACCAGATCCTACTTTTCTGAACTCTAGCGTCCACTATTTCTAGCTGAAGTCTCCTTGTGCGCCAAGGCTGAGCTCGGCTGCTGCTCTGATTGTAGTCAATTTCTGAGACGAAACCAGACAATCAATAATCGCACTTTGATTGATATGCCAATATTGACTAAGTCAATCACCAGTGGAATATTGAGATTCGACTACGGTCGGGAATCGAGGAAGTCTCCGGAGTCGCTCTTGAGTAGATCAGCTGGTCTCCGATCTCATCATGTCTTCATAGAGGTGGTCTGCGAAAACTTACATAGTGAAGCCCATTTAGATCGCTGAGATAGGATTTGAGAAGCGAGAGAACATATGTAAATGAACGACCAGTGATGTAATATCGCGTGGATCCCGGATATCTTTGGGCTCCGGTGAGATTACCGGGGTAAGCGGATCGGATCCTAGCGGACGTCCAGGCGAAGTTACGGTAATAGGGAGGTCGAAGTTCTCCGTTACTGGCTCACGCTAAGCATGAACATAGATGAGAAACTGAATGTCCAAGAAGCTTCAAATCAAAGCATGCATGACTACAAGTTTTACGCACCGGTACATCTCGATCCTCAAACTGCTGGTCCAAAATACTTAGATCCTCTAGGCAAGCTCCCCATTCAAATGGGATGCGAATGCTCCTTGAAAATCTCTTCCAGAACTGCGTCTGGATGCTCAATCGAGGCTTCCCAAAAGGAGCTCTGCAGTTGAAGCTGGGGCTACGCCTATGGAGTCGAATCGAAATCCCCCCTTTGCGTGCCATATTGGTCGTAACATTGGGCGTAGCATTGGTCATAACATTGGTCGTAACGTCAGTCGTAACATAGGTTGTAACATTGGGTGGAACAGTGGTCGAAATATTAGTCGGAGAGATCTCGACGAGGAGCAACAAGAGAATGGCACTGGTGTGCGTGAGCATCACTGCTACATCAACAGGAGCTGCGCAGGCGGAAGTATGTCCTGTCACGAAGACGAGCATCTGTGGAAGCTGACAAAGGCTGAACAAACTTGTTGTTTTGTTTCTGTTTTGGTGAACGTCCGATAGATAGACATCGCAGAGTCCAATGAGGCCGAGATGGTGGAGCTCAGGCTTGATTTTCTTGCAGAAGGCGAGAATTGGGAGAGCCTTGTAAGCTATGGAAAGCTTCCAAAGATAGTGACAAACAGGGTAGGATCTCGTTTTCACCAGCCATGAGGTTCCGCGAGCCATCGGAAGATGTGAAGATCGCGTCGTATTCGCTCACTGATCCTCTGCTCCTGGCTTGTAGGCGAGTTGGGAAGGTGGAAACAGCGATGAGAGCGAGGAAGTCCGCCTAGGAAAGCTCATTCGGGCGTTGGATATAGGAGCTGACTTCATTGACGTCGAACTGAAGGCTGCAGAGACTTACGAACAGTTGATCCAAGGCACGCCGAAGAAGGGCTTGGTAAGGAAGGAATTTCGAGCTCCGGGATGGAAAAAAGAATTGATTTTGAAGGAGCGCGTAACGCTTTCTTTCCTCTGCAGAAGATTTTGTCTTATCACGATTTTGAAAAAACTCCTAGCCTTGAGGAACTGAGCCAGATCTACGCAAAGATGCTCGAAAAAGGTGCAGATTTGTGCAAGATCGCCGTGACTGCCAACGACATTTCAGACTGTGCACGAGTGCTGCATGTGCTCCAAGGTATGATCGACCCAGCTTGGATAGATTTTTTGGGGCACTCATCACAGGCGTGAGCTCAAACTGAAGCTCTCTGTTATCTTTATTGACAGCTGCCACCAATCCGACCATCATGCTAGCAATGACTGAGAGAGGAATGTTAACGAGACTGCTCGCAGGAAAGTACGGTTCGATGTTAACCTTCTGCTCTACAAATTCAGGCAAGGAGTCTGCTCCTGGACAGATTGCCGTCGCAGAGCTCCGATCTTTGTATAGATTTAAATCGATCGAGAACTTAACCAGTAAGCGAATGCTTTTTTCGGGGTAATCCCTACCAAAGCACGTTTCCCCCCAGCCTGCTTGCCTCAACATTTACGTTCTTATTCCTGCCTTCCATCAGAAGTCTACGGCATCATCGGAAACCCTGTATCCCACAGCATGTCACCCGCCATCCACAACGCAGCATTCAAGCATCGAAAGGTGGATGCGGTTTACATTCCTCTCCTCGTAGACGATGTGGAGAAATTCCTCAAATCCTTCGATGAGTTCAAATTCAACGGTTTCAGCATCACTATCCCCCACAAGGAAGCTGCCCTCAAGTAAGCTTTCCCAAACTTGCAATGACGACGCGCTTGGGCCGTTTGCTGACACTAGGACAGTCTGTCCAAGAGAGGCTCCACAAGTTTTCTGATGCAAGTTTTTCTTTGCTTTTTGGACCAACAAAGATGCGTTGACGTCGTAGATGAGGTTGCGGAGAGGATTGGAGCTATCAATACCATTGTTAGGCTGAAGGATGGACGGACGAAAGGGTATAATACTGACTGGATGGCTGCTATTGGTGCGGTCGAGCGTGCTCTGCTTTCGCTCGATCCGGAATATCGAAGGAGGCAGGAAGCTCCACTGCGGATTCGGGAGGATGAGGGGGTGGAGCGACCGTTGAATGGAAAGCACGTGGTTCTGGTCGGTGCCGGAGGTGCCGCGCGGGGCATGGCGTTTGGCGCGGTGGAACGCGGGGCGAAGGCGCTGACAATCGTGAACCGAACCATGGAACGAGCGGAGAAGCTCGTCGGTGAGATGAAGAGCATGGGGAAACCGTGCGAGTGCACAGCGATGAGCATCGCTGCATTCCAAGCGGGAGAAGCTGGTGAGTTTGATGTAGTGATGAACTCAACATCCATTGGAATGCATCCAAACGAGGGCGATACTCCAGTTGACTCGGTGAGTCGATTCTTCGCAGCCACTTTTTTTTCGCTTCTTTCTACCAGTTTTGAACTCAAGAGTCTCTTTCTTCTTTCAGGACCTGCTGAGCGAGTCCATGGTAGTATTCGACGCTGTGTACAACCCTCGCGAGACTAGACTCCTACGAGAGGCCAAGGACAAAGGCTGCGTGGTTGTCGATGGCGTTGAGATGTTCGTCGGCCAGGCATTGAAGCAGTACGAACTATGGACAGAAACAAAGCCGCCTAAATCTGTCATGGAAGACGCCGTCCTTCGGGGGCTGAAGCTCAAGTAACAAAAAGGAAGCAGGATCGCCATCCGATATTCCGCAGAGGTCAATTCAGTGCAACTTATTGACTCCTTGGGCACCCTCTGCTCCATAGTCCGCAGGCGACGTCCTGTCACGCTCCGAACGGGTATCTCAGTAATGGCCAGTGCCTGACACTTATTTATAGCTTGCCAAGGATGGAGACTATAAAAATACACAATACAAGAAAGCGAGAGAAGGGTGCCCAAACTCTTTAAAGAGCGACTGGTGCTCCGCTCTCAGATGCAAAGGAATACTATCTCAAGATAATGGCGTCCCGCGCTGGACCCACTCCAATATACTTCACCTTGACGCTCATGAGCTCCTCCACTCTGAGGACATACCTTTGCGCGTTCTCCGGCAATTCCTCGAACGTTCTGGCTGCGCTGATATCAACACCTTTCCATCCCGGCAGCACTTCATACTCGACGTCCACCTGTTCAAATTCAGCGAAGCGGATTTGTCAAGACTAAACGTGGATCGTCCATGCTGCTTTCGCAACGATCCCAAAACGCTTTGTGCAAGTCTCTGCCTACCTCCTTGATAATGTTCAGGTTGCAGGGGTAGTAGTCCAGCAGTTTGCCTCTATGTTTGTATGCGTAGCCGATCTTCAGTTCGTCGAAGACGGACATCACATCAAGCTTTGTCAGGCAGACGGACGAATATCCGTTAATAGAATTCGTGTAATTCAGAATGAAAGTATCAAGCCATCCACATCGTCGGGCTCTGCCGGTTGTTGCTCCGTACTCATGTCCATGGTCCTATAGCAATGGACGCTGTTCAGACTTCCTAACCTCAACTCTAGGCTCAAACAAGTGGAGCCCTAGAAAACCTAAGACAGAACACGCAACTTGGATACCTGAAGAAGCTTGCCGATCTCATCGTGCAGCTCAGTAGGGAATGGCCCCTCTCCCACTCTTGTCGTATAAGCTTTTACGACTCCGACAACCATGTCGATTCGATTAGGCGGGATCCCGAGGCCAGTACACACACCTCCAATCGTACAATTCGAGCTCGTCACGTAGGGATAGGTTCCAAAATCGATATCCAATAGAGCTGCATTTGCCCCCTCAACAAGAACTTTGTGCCTGCGAAGAGACCCGGTCACGCACTGCAGGTTTAGCAACGGTCTGTACTGCTTTCAATCGCATCGGCTAGGCCAGTCAGCTGCGAATGTAGTGGTTCCCAATCTACTTACCCCGCATCGGCACTAGCCTGGACAAAGGACACCGTCTCCGTGATCAGAGGCTCAAGCTTCTTCGCGTACTCATAGTACCGGGCGATTTCCGCGGTTGTATCGTAGTCAAAGGACGAAAACCTCTTGTACTCGGCTGCCAAGGAATACTTGAAGACCTCGGGGAACTGTCTGAAATCCCTCAAATCACCAACACGGAGGCTTGTTCGATTAGCCTTGGAGCTATAGCACGGGCCAATTCCCTAGCAATTTGGACGAGTGGACCTCATCCGCTATTAGTTCGAGCGCTTCCAAGCATTTGCTCAATACGCGAGGGCTGATGTACAACCGCATCCGTACGGGATTGAGTGCGAGCCCCTACCTGTCGGGTTGTTCCAATTTTACCTCCCCCACGCTCCACCTCTCTCAGGCCATCGACGACTTTGTGATAATCGAACAGAAGATGCGCACGGTCAGAAATGCGAATTCGATCCTCGGTCTCCACGCCCTGCTTTCTTGTCTCATCGATCTCCTGAAGAAGGCCCGGCACATGCACAACCACTCCATTGCCGATCGCAGCTACTGAAGTCTCATTCAACAATCCAGAAGGTAACAGATGAAACTTGAACTTCTTATTGTCCACAACGACCGTGTGACCAGCATTTGAGCCACCGGCGCACCTCGCAACGACATCGAACTCCTTCGTCAGCAAATCAATCAGCTTGCCCTTTCCCTCGTCTCCCCATTGCGATCCCAACACTACCACTAAACGCGCATCAGATACATCACCATCAACCCCCATCCTCTCCTTCCTTCTCCCCAAGAAAACCCTGCAAGTCCCACCCTCCCCCCCCCCCCAAAAAAAACAAAATTCTCTACCAAAGCCTACGAAAATAATCCTTCACACGTTACCCAAATAAAAAAGTCCTCAACACTTCCTCACTAATCAAACAAACCTCCCTCCCACCCCTCTCCCCCTCCGCATCCTCCCCATACCCCAAAACACTTTCATCCTTTATATACCGAAACCCACAAGTAGTCACCCGTCATCCTCCTCGACAGATAACTCCTGCTCCGCTTTGCTCTCAGTAGACCTACACCCAAAATATTCAATAATTCAGAACAATTCCTCCAAAGCGGAGTGGTTGGCATTCGGGCACTAAAAAAACGTCCGGAGTAAAAAATTACTGACTCAAATTATTTTTATAAACAAAACGAAATATAAAAATAGTATTCTTTTCATTTCTGGACATATTTCCTAAAATATTATTAATATAATAATTTTAATAATGTTTTAGTAATTAATAATGCATACTACTAATTTAATTTATTTTTCGCATATTTTGTATGTTACTATTGGATAAGTATATAAGTGTCTATAAAGTATTTATTAAGTGATATCATTTATTAGTTAATTCGGAGAATATATTCATTGTTTTTATGTTTTTTAGGCGTGTCCTGAATTTCTGGTTTTATAAATTAAGGAAGAGCCACGGCCATGACGACACCTTTCTGACAGCCGATGCCAGTACCACGTTTTCTGGGCTGAAAGTTCAGCTCAAAAATCGTAAACGGCAACGGATCTGGGGAGACAGCGCTCAATCCGAGGCATGGCCTCGGCAAACACAACGGGTTAGAGGTTAGAACTGACAACTGTTCTAAGCTTTGAACTCTCAGCCTTGCTCATCAGTTAAGACAACCTGTACCGGGCTTGCGCCGAACGCGCGAGCAACGTCCATGTCCCGCTTCATCAGTCGCGGGCAAAAAAATTGGGACATATAGGAAGTCGGTTTGGGGTCTTTGGGAGGGATGAAAGGGCAAGTGCAGAGGTAGGTTTCTGAAATAGGCATAGCTGAGATGAGTTGGCTAGATTTAGAGTCTAATGATGCGGAAGGTTCTTAGTACTCGTGGGAATTTCTTAGAGAGGTGAATGTCTTGAGATCGTAGAGGAGGTAGAAATGCATTTAAGTGGATGGTTTGGGAACGGGATCACGCAAGGGCGGCCGCTGTTGATGAAAGCCGCGGATGGTTCTATCCATACGATGAGCTGCGAGCAGTTGTTCAAGCTCGGACGTAACAAGCGGGACGTCGGGATGGACGAGGATGGGGAGGAGTATGTCTGTGAGCAGGTAGATATTGAAGGTTGGAAAACGCTCTCCTCGAGAGATGAAACTCCTCCCCTTAAGCCTCTTTGGAGCGACGTACGGAGCATGCTCAAGTCCAAAAGGAATCTTCTCCATATTACATTCGGGTCGAGCCATGGTGAGGTAGTTGCGCTTCCGCAGACACGTGTTTGTTCTACAGAGGGCGACGTTGATCTCCACACGGGAGTGCGCAGTGGATTGAAGCACCTAGTACGCATCAAACCTCCCCCTCTGTCGAACGAAAGTCTGCCTGCATTGGACCTCGGCTCAGCTATTCGCAAGAGCAGCTCACTTCTCAATTATCAACAAGGCTCGAGCACTCCTCTGGATATCAGCACAAGCGCACAGGCCCTCAGGTTTGACGCAATTGAAGAGCATGAACATAGGGTGAGGCAGTGGTAGGAATCGACGCGTAGCTCATGATTGGACTGTCTCCCTCGGTTCGGCAGGCTCTCTTATCAAGGCAGCCTTGTCCCTGCACCGTTTGAAGTCAATCGCCACTACCCGACAGACAGCTACAAGATCAGGATCCTCCTCAAGTTGTCAGCGCTTCTGCTCTGCCGATTTCAACTCCGTTGGGATTGCCGCAAGTTCAGAATCACTCCTCAGCTCGGTCTGAGCGATCCGGGCGCGCAGATCCGAGACCTCTACGAGAGTTTGCAAAGCATTATTCTGTCCCCAAGCGCACGCGCGGAAATTGAGGTAGTCCAGAAGGGCTCCATAATGTTCGAATCCCGCGAGCTTGCTGCGTTCCTAAGGATGCTCACTGGGTGGGATTTTCAAGGCCCTATCCTCAGCAACTCGGCTGTGACAGGCATTCCTTCCTTTGTGTTCTCTCTGGCGCTCGCCGACCAGGTTTTCTTCTTCGATTTCTTTTCCGAGCAACTCATTTCCAACGTCAGAAACCCACTGATCGCGGCTGGGATTTCATACCACTACGGTCAGCGGGAAAGTGAATGCGAGTTCATTATGGAAAAGAGCTCAGGTTGTGCAGTCTTGCCCCCTCAGTTCGCGGAGAAGGTCAGTCGGCGTCAACTTGCGCCCGTCGAAACGTGGAGTTTCGAGACGTACCACTGCAACTCAACCTACTCACTTGATGTGGACAACAATTGGTACGCTGACGGTATGGGCCTCACCGCCCTCCGTGGGATGGATTTGAGAAAGGGTTTCACAAAACCGAAGTTAAGGAACCCCAGGGTTAATAAGTGGAACTACGGTAACGCATACAAAATCCTCTAAGGAAAGGTGGAGTTCTTCCTTGGCTGACTAACTGAAGCTTCGCATTCATCAAGATCGGCCCAAGGCCAAGACTCTTGCCCGGACCAGACGGAGACCCCTTTGAAAAACGCAAGCCAATGCATCGCTGATGCGGCTTCCAACCAGCAGTCAACAACAACCGCAGAAAAACAAAGCTCAGCAACATAGGGACCACACCAAAGATCATCTCCACCAAGAGCTTCGAGCGCCGACCACGGATGAAAAGCAAAATGCGGCAGTAAAAAATCATAATCCGTCATTGTCCCGGAAAAAAATTGAATTCCGTTCCTTTTACTTCCTCATTGTATCCTCGAAAGACCGGTACCTGAACTTTTGCTCGTCTGTTGAGTTCGTGAAAAATAAAAACAGGATCAAAAGGAGCAGGGCTCTCCTCACATATAAACACAAAGCTATCCCAAAAAGAGGGAGCGACAATAGTCTTGAAAACAAAAAAAAGGACAGAAAAACACTTTCCCATTCCGGCCAGGCAAGACAACTCGACAAGTATCTCGGGCTCTTTGGGTTCCTGTTTCTGTGCTATATAAAACAAAAGGGGTCCTCTACTCATGTCCTCAGACAGCGAGGAAACGCATCCTCAGTTGAGAAAGAATGGTCTTCGCCGAAGCGCCAAGGCCAAGCAGTCCTGCAGTCCCCGCCCCTACGATTAGGATGCTATGCAGAACCACCGATAAGTTGGTCATTGAATCATAGTTGTAGACCATCCACAGCAGCGGAGGGACTGCAAATGACAGAGAGAAAATTCCAATCGAACTGTACAGGGACATCAGGTCGCCGAAATTTGGTACGCAGAAGGCGACCACCGCGGAACCAACAAGCACCATCCCACTCAAGACTGCCCATCCGATCTTTGGCGATTTCCCATACAGAGCCTCCCGGATGCGAGGTGCTTTGGAATCCAAAAACTCCTCAAGACCGATGACAATCACATAGGACTCAATGCAGTAAGCAACGAGGACGTGTACCATGAGACAGAGGTGCGCAATCATGGAGAAAACGGTGTTCGAAGGGAGGCTCATAGTTATTGGGCTCTGCACTGCAGCTCCGTACGCGAGGAATCCTGTTGGACATGAGCAAAAAAAGGCGGCAAGGTGAAGATGGTGGTTAGCAACCCACGGGACAATTCGTCTCAAGAGATTTCGACTTTCGGTATTTGAAGAAGGCGTGCGGCGTTCTTGGTGAAACTGGGTTGTGACAGTAACATACCGAAGACGCCAATGACAAGGTAATTGCTGAGCATGATTCCCTGCGAAGTGAACAGTGCCCTTTTAAAATCTTGCGGCTTTCTCATTTCAGAAAGTACCTCAAGAAAAATCACGTGGCCCCCGAATGCAAACGCAATCGCTGTTAGGCCATTGATTCGGTCCAACGAAAAGCCCTTCACCGCTTCCACGGTTGCCGCGGTGGCAGCTGCGACTGCGCCTCCGTCTTTCGGCGAGTACAGAATCTTCACAACTTGGCCAACGACGATTCCGTTGACAGCAATGATCGTCGCTACTCCCATGAGCGTCATGAAGCTCGCTTCGTGCAGCGATTGCACCTAATATGGAAACTGTGTGTTCAGACACACAGGCTATCAAACAAACAACAGAGAAACGCAGCGCGACCTATGAGGCAGTATGACCTACCTGGACAAAGGGGAAAATGAATATCGCCGTGCATAAAAGCCAACCCAACTCGCCCAACTGAACGTTCCACATAAGCTCCTGCAGAGAAATCTTCATTGCCGTAACAAATATACAGCAGACTCCAAAAAGGTAGCTATAAGCAACTAAAATGACAAAAGACCTCGCCCACACCCCACACCTGTGCCCGAACCTCCCTTCGAAAACCTCAAATACGAGGTCGGCATAAGTATGTGGCTTGTGCCCAGCCATGTATAGTTTCCACAGCAAAATGCCAGAATATACAGACATAAAAAGTACAGCAAACAGCCATCCAAGCCCCAAAGTCCAGCCCGTCTGCTTCAGCGCGAGCGGTAGCCCGAGAACTCCCGTTCCCAACATACTCGCCACAACAACCATACACGACTCGGTCCAATCACAGTTCTTTCCATGTCGTTCGCTGTCCAACAGTGGAACTCTCTCACCAACTCCACCGTTAACAACCATCGTTCTCCCTCGGCCCTCCGACCCCCCTCTCTCCCCCTTCACAAACTCCTAAACCTTCCCGCCACTAAACAAATTCACAACACAGTCAAAATTCTCTCCCCAAAAATTTACTCTTTTAGAAGACACACCTCCTCCAGCTACTCCCTCCCAGTCCCTTACAGCCGTCGCTGTCCCCGCTCCAGGCTCTGTACCAGACACCTCCCTCTCAACCTCAGTTTATATACCCAAAAGCAATCCCACCAACCACTGACCAACGAGACCATCTCCTGACCAGTCCTAATAAATTACCCACCCCTAACCTTCTCACAATCACAATACATAAATAATACATAACCAAACTGTAATATATATATAGATAATTACTTGAGATAATACGGTAATACTATATATATATTGTTTTCCAAATTTTATTCCAAATAAAATCCTTCGGATTTTATTGCTAATACGCACCTCACGAGACGGTATTTTCGGTAAATCCAGCAGTAATTTTGAAGGGATGCACCTTGGAACTAAGATAGAAAGAGGGGGGGAATAATTTCAGTGTTATTTGGATGGCATATGGGATCCTTTGAAGAAATGAAATTGAATTTTTTTGGTAAAACGGGTTCGGAATTCAATATTATACTTTCATAGAATTTTACGTCTAGTGGTATTATTTCTAATACAAAACATGATTTTTAGCTTCCATGTCAGGTTGTTTAATTTTTAATATAGCGCTATTTTTCTCGGAAAAACAATTTTTATCCGCTGAAAGAAGCTTGCTATTTATTTCAGAAAAATGTGGAATGAGAATTCAACTGCTGGAAACGGACTTCGTCACACAGACTCCCAAAAATATTTTCACTTTTTAAGAATTATCGAGGAAAGTCCGCCGAAAATCCTTGGAGTTTACATACGTTAAGGACTATGATTGGTTAAAACGGTCTGACGAGAAACCAATGAATAGAGGTCAAAGCTCAGCCGGCTCTTATATTAACGGTATTAGATATACCAAGGAAATAAATTAAACTTGAAAGTTGTTGAGATTGGAACGATCCCTTCCAAAAATTACCCAAAATAGTAAACGCCGGTGTCCAGGATTCTCAGTCAATGATAGATTTAGATTGAATTCAATCACGGAACGTGTTAGTCGGGGCTCTAGGAGAAATACAAGAAGTGGCATTTGGAGGACAGTCCCGGTCGTGACTTGGGGCGGCGGTGCTGAGCGTCTGAATCAGCAAGATCCGTCGGCCGATCTTGATCACATGGTTTGATCTGGCCCAGGGCAATCGGGCTATGGAAGGCAGGTTAGCGCTAGGCGCGTGACCCTAGTCCCAGTCTGTGTTTGCGATTAGAACATGGTGCCTTGCCTGCTTTTGTGTTGTTTTGCTTCCTTCCATGGAGTATTGGTGAGGACGATGGGTCTGGTCTGCCCGATAAGTTCCGGAAAGCTGCTCCGCTCGATTAGGCGCTTGTAATCTTTCTTCGAAAACTGGACACTGAAACTCGCATGATATTCAAACAGAGCACAGCCGTAGCGCAGAGCTTTATTGCCGTGATATAGTATAACGTCGTGAACCCGAGGCCGCAAATGCCAGGTTTGATCCACGTTCGCATCATATACCGGTTGGTTCCTTCTGAAACTCCGGGTGTAACCGAGTCCATGTCATGTATTGCACGTGTCAAAGTTTGACTCAATCCAAGCTTTTTGTGGTCTGTGGTTGGTGAACTTCGGTGGCCACGCACGGGTTCCACGAGAGCTCCAGGACCGCTGATGCACGTCAGAGATTCGGCTCGGGATGTAATGCTTCGTTCAACAAAAATTTCCCACTCTCGAGAGGCATAGACAACATCAACTGTTCTGACTCGTGCATGACTATTACGCGTCATTATTCGGCTGTACAAAAAGAGGCAGCAGGATTCACATTTCAACGCTATGAAAACAAGGCCGCAACGTAGTTACAATCTCACTGGCAACTCCAGCTTCGTGATTCGGGGAGGGAAAGGACTTTCTAGTCAGAGCACTCCACGGAATCGTGCTTGTTCAAAGCCAGAATTTACGGCTGTCCACGCGTGGACGGAGGGGCTAACAGTCGGAAGATCATCCTTCAGATTCCCGAAGACGAGGAATCCTCCACATCTCTGCATATTCACCTCCCAAGCCCTTCAGGACTTTCTGCCAGGGCATTTCCTCAGCGTCGTTCATAGCCGACAACTCTACAAACCCTGCTATCAAGAACAGCAAACAACCCGGAATAAAAGAGATCAAAGCAGGTGAGCAAACCATACAAGAATGCCAGATTCAGGCGGAAGGGTTGTTCGGTCGTACCACCGCTCTGTTCCTTCTCCTCCTCGTTTTCCCGTTCTCGTCTGAGCCGATCTTGTATCAATAAGGGTACACCTTCAACCTTGGATGCAAACCAGGTGTGTTGTTTAAGTTCTCCTTCCAGCTGATTCGGTCCCCAGCCAGCGTACCCTTGAATGATCATCAAGTCCTCAGCCTTCAACTCTCCCTGCATGTACTTGTCGTATGCGTCCTCTCTCTTGAAGTTGACAAATAACCCGGGACACACAGGTTGGGCACCACGGAGGTCACCGTGAGTGTGCAGTACATTAAGTCGGACCTATTTTGAAGACGAAACGCTGCAAAGTTCAGCCCTCTCCCAACAAAACGAAGCAAGAAATTGGAGGTTTGTCTCGAGGTTTAAAGCTAGAAATCATCTCGAATTAACAACAGAAGGCATCAGCTTCAAGAAGAGTTCTTTATGCCCTCGCAGAAAAGGTATCGAGATGGGCAAGTCTAAATCCAGGCTTGACGGAACACCTAGTCCCCCAACTCCGGTGGAGAGTATCCTAAACTAGATCTTTCCCTCGTCGAACTATTTCGAGCGGGTGAGCAGTTCTGCTCCAGCGTGAGCCGGCGAAACTACAATGCTACCCAAGCTGACGGCGAGGAAGCTGCGAAAGAGTACTTACCGGGGTCTTTCTAGTCGATCCTTGTCTCTCCGTTCTGGACATTACCGGGCCACCGTTGTAGACGTCCAGAGGTCGCGTCTCAGCGTCCTTCTTCGAGGGTTTAGTGGAAAGCAGGTTATCGAGGGCGATTTCCGCAGTCACAGGGCCGTTTATGACAAGTCCACTTGCTCCTCTTTCCGCCTCGTAATCGTAGAGGAGGATCAGTTTCCGGCCAAAAATACCGCCTACCAGTGGATGTGCCACCAGAACTGACCCAACCTCCAGATCAGCCCCCTAAGCACCATTGATTCAGTGGGCAGAAACACATGTAAGCGAGTTTTGCTTCTCCAACGCTCTTATTCATCCCTTTCGCCTTGGAACTAACCGTTGTCTTACACCAGATCGGATTCTTTGTAGATGAGTCAGCCACCTCCAGCACCTCCACAGGTGGCTTCTGGAGAACAGAATCAGCAACGGATAGCACGGTCGACATGACTCGCATCGCAACGAATCCAGTATCGATACGCACGCCTAGCTTTTCAGGCTGGCTCACTGGATGCCGAAAGGCCTGCCTCAATACCTTACAAGCTGATGTCTGTGGTCTGTACAATAATCCTCCGCCGAGAATACTCTGCAAAGAATCATCAACGCTTTTTGTGAGTTAACACAACAAGAATCTAACGAAACAGTGCCAATCCAAACGTTTTTTGTTCCAAGCTCCCCTTACCGAAAGGTGCCGGCTCGCCAGCTGGTCTGCAGTTTCTTTCCGCTGGCCATCCTTATCCAGCTCACTATCAAGATGCGGGATATCCACCCACATGCTCTTCGAAAAGTCTGTTTCGTAGCGGCACCAAAAAACGAATTCTTTTTTTGATTAGGCACAGACGTTCCAACTCCGCCGCAAATTGAAAAGCGTCCCAGTAGGCCCAAATCCCAGATACAGCCCAAACCTACCATACCGGTCTGTGCACGGAAGCCTCAACAGCGCCTTCGAAGCTGGCGCCGCATCCAACCTCTTCGCTCCTCTATACAGCATGCGATACAACGATCGCACCACCTCCCCATCCATCTCTCCCACTACCACCACTCTCCCCTCAAACACAGCAACGCCGAACCTTGCAATTGACTCCCCTCAGCTGTACAAATACATAAAAGTTCACCCGCTTATCAACAAACTCCGTGAAAACTCCCAGTTCCAATCTAACCCCACGTTAACAAGTACAAAACTCCTACCATCCTATTTCCCGTTCTTCTCCACACCTACGTCCCTCCCCAACACTGAGCCGAGCTAGCGCAAACGCATGTATCTCGACTCTCCTCACCTGGTCCCCAAAAACCCTTCCGGAACACCACACGAGCTCGGAACCCCCCACACCTCCCTCCCTCCTCACTTTCCTCTCGCCAAACCAACTTCAGAGCTCACACTCCGTCCCCAAGCCAATCCAACTTGGATGGATTCCCTTTGCTCCTCAACCACTACAAATCCGAAACGCTCGGTCTCAACCCCCCCCCCCCAAAGTTTCCTCAACTTCTTTCTATTCGGAAACGTGCAAGCCCTTAACCTTTCCAAAGCCGGGTCAGCTCAGATCATCTCACCTTCCCCGGAAAGGAAGCATTCCAAGTTTGGCACTCGCTCATCACCCTCTTCCCCAAATCCCCAAATCCAACACTTCATCACCTTCCACAAACTCCGAAACAACTTATGTACCCATTCATCCCAAAATTTCTAAATAAAACCATTATAGAACAGTTTAGAGTTCCAAATCCACATTTATATCTTAATTTAGACTTTGTGCGTCCTAAAATTCTCAAACTTAACCAAATTTGGAAATCTTTATCTCTCTGCTCGGTTGAGAACACAAAAAAACTCCTTTTCAGCTGCTTTTGGCACTCGATGGGAAAACGAAATGAAAAGACTTTAAGCAGATGTAGCGCGAGTGCTGCTTGCTTGGTTTGGAGGCTGTTTTTGCCGTGCGACTTCTAAGCGCCGACTCTGCTCCGCGTTTTTCGGGGTTCGTTTTTCGAGTTGTTGTATGAAGCTGCTCTGGCAACAGCGGGCGCCACGCTTCACGCTTCTATCCTCCCTCTTTATCCTCGCCTTGAGACCTCCGAGGTAGGTTGGTGAGGGATCTGGATGCCTGGAAAACAACGAACACTCCATAAGCAGGCTCTACGTTTTCCGCATGGAGAGGATAGTCTTCAGCAGACATGCACATGCCCTTTTGTGGAGGGAGAGTTTGCGTAGCTGGCCGGCGTCAAGTCAGTCGTTCTGTCGCCACACTACATGAATATCGCTTGGACACATGGAGAAGTGTCAGGAATTACTTTTCCACCAGTCCGAATGGAAATGCCCGGGAGGCTGGGAATACACCCAGTGGGGATCCTTTCAGAAGAGCTTCACACTCCTTGAGGAGCCAAATAGCACGCGTTCGTTTCCTTCCAATTGAATGGACTAGACACAGACAAACGAGGCTCTTAAGCCGGCTTCCCCTGAATAGTGTTTTCCGATATCTCTTTCACTGCCTACCAGCGATTACAATGACATGCGATCTCATCAAAGTAAACGTCTCCCTCTCTCGCGAGGACCTACACAGGACCACATTACAGCTTAAAATGCGCGAAACTTAACTATTGGTCAAAATCTGTGAAAATAGATTGGAAATTGGCAATATTTACAAGCGGGAATGATTTTAATTCGATACTAGTCCAGACGTAAAGGATATACTGTCTAATTAAATTCGTGAAGAAGCTTTTTCGGAAAAGATTATTTGTAGAATTTTAGCACTCGTACTTTCTTTGCATAATGATTGGTTTGGATGAGATAGGTAGGGTTCGGAGAAACACAGGGTAGCGGTGGTTGGGGGTGATCCATGAAGGGGGGACAAAGGTGGGGGCGGAGGCCCTTGGGGTAAAGAGGGATCGAAAAGGTAAGGTTGGGACAGGGTATTTAATTAACAAAACCTGATGGAAGCTGCGTTGAAGGAGGATCCGGAAAAGGCTATAAGGCTGTTGGCTGGACATGTCGGACGAAAAGCTCCGGAGAAGTTGATCGTTTCGGTACGTTCCGTGTTTTCACAGCGGCTATGTTTTCCCTCCTTGTGCAGTTTTCTTCACCTCCCAGCGGGATGCTTCTGTCCTTATTCGAAAATGCGCGTGTGCTTCTTTTTTTTTGCCGCCTCCGTCGGTTTGTCGCTAAGCTTCTCGGAAAGGTCGTGCGTTCAGTAGAGCTCAACTTTGGGTCCGTCGATGGATTGATCGAATGTGGGGTCTTGGAGGCCCTTGACTTGTGCATGCAGAAGTACGCCAGGTCTCAAAAACTATGCTATGCCTTGGTTGAAGTGTGGTACCGGTTGGCACAAAAGGATGCGGTCACAGCGTCGCTCCTTGGGGAGCATGGTGTCGCGGATTTCGCGATTGAAATTCTGAGGTGGTCAGCCGGGTCCTCGGCGTCGCTGGCGTCACTTTGCCTTGATCTTTTGGTCAAGCTTTGCTCCCTTGCCGACGGAGGAGACGCCGTCTCTAGCGACGAATCCGCCATCGAGACCATATTCAACCAAGTTGATGCCTTCATTGATACTCACCCCAAGGTGGTATCAGGAGCTCTTGCTTTGCTCGCTGTGATCGCAAGGTCAACGAGCATAGATTCATTCTCTACGCTCGCTTTTGAATTGATCGTGAGATCCTATCCAGTCGAAAACCTAGCCACTCGCTCCTTTCAACTCTAATCCATGTTCTCACCCGCGCAGGACTACCTCCTGAAGACAAACCTTGACAGCAAAGGACTAAGCGCTGTATTTGCTCTCCTCGCGACACTGATCCACTTCAGCGGCTCGTCTACAATGGAGCTGGTGATCAACGATGTTGCAGAACGACTTGCAGATTCTTTGGAGTCTTGCACGATGACAACCGCGCTTGCAACCCAATCTCTCTGGGCGCTACAGGTATGCGTTGTCTACGCCTCCATCCAAAACAAGCTGAGGCGTTTCTCACTGCTTTCCGCTCCTCGCTGATGTACCAATTTTTTTAATTTTTTTTGGGCCGAAAGGCTTTAGACAGCTGTGAACTCGTCCCTCGACCGTGGGACAGATGGATGAAACTTCGATCAAGATTTCAAGTCCGAGGAGCACTTCCATCCCTTCGAGATCACCTGGATCAGCGACTGCTCGTCTCCAAAGATGCATCCAAAGAGGACTGCGTTGATGTCGAAACATCTGAGAAGCCGGCTGAGAACGAAACCAGCGACGAGCCGATTGTTTTATCCCAGTGCTCGTCCGAGGTACGCCGCTTCTTACAGAAGCCATACCCTTGGCGCGGATATCCGGCCGACTCCTCTCATGCTCAAACACTTGATCAATCTGCAGGCGGTCGACGAGGAAGGGAGAAACCACGATCTCGAGGAGGACTTGTCCATTAGCAGGAAGCGGAAACTGGTCACGGAGAGCAAACCTACAGCCCAACACTCCTACAACACAAGAGCGAGGACCGGAGCTCGCTCTTCATCCAGACGAACCTATTCTCTCCACGCGAGAAGGTGAGGGCCTTCCAAGGTGACTACGGGATCGCGACGTGAAACTATTCTTTGTAGTGCCAATTCTCGTGTCCTCTCAAAACTCGATTGAACTAATAATACGCATCCTCTTAAAACTCAGTTGAACTAATAATATCCCTAATTCTTAAAGTCCTAATAAACCACTCAAAATAGAGCAACATACAAGGTCGGGAAGCCGCTCGTTTCCACAATGTCCGTCAGGATACGTCTTCTAGCGGAAACCGCTCGTGGTTATAATACAATACAATCCGATGTCATCGTTGCAAGTTCTGAGGAATTTCTTCCGTCAGTAAGTGCGGAAGTGAATACTCAGCGTCCAAAGAAAACGTCGTGGAGAACCTCAACAGCCTTGTTCGCCTCTTCGTTGTCAAGTACAAAGCCTATGTTGAATTTTGCAGCACCTTGCGACACCATCTGGATCTGGATTCCATTCTGCACATTCCAAACCACCAACCAGAAAAACGAGTAAGGAATCCGCAAGTTCAAGGTAGGCAGAGCAACTCAAGCGTGAATTCATCGGTCCCGCTCACCTCAGCAAGTGCGTTCGCAGCTTTGCCCAAAATCAGACTCGACTTCGTCTGATTAGACACAAGCGATACGATGGACTTGCCGTTCTGGAACGACGTGTTTGCGATTGTTTCCAGGTCCGTCTTTAGCGTGCATACTGTAGATTCGGAGCAAGCTACAGAATCCAACGTAAGTGAAATCGAAACTTCAGAAGTAGCAATCATATCCACTGACACCTGTATTGATGACGACATTTTTTTTTGGCATTTCGTCAGAATCCTCAATTAAATGCAGAGAAAACCAGCATGTCAGCAAGCTTACCTGATGTTGAGCGAATATCTTGAAAACCTCGGCAAGGAAACCGTACGCCCCTAGCATCCTCGTCGAAACAATATCAACGAGCTGTACATTGCGCTTCACGGATATGGCCGTGACCGGGGTGTCGTCGGAAAGCTTTCGCTCGGGTAGTATCTTAGTTCCAGGATGTGTAGGGTTGTAAGAGTTCTTGACTCGTACGGTTATTCTATTCTTCATAGCCGGCATCATTGCTACTGGATGTAAAACCTTGGCTCCAAAATATGCCATCTCTGCTGCCTCAGTGTAGGTGACGGAAGGAACCGGAACTGCTCTCTCGACAACTCTAGGATCCGTAGACAAAATGCCATCCACGTCCTTCCATACCTGCACCTCAGAGGCGTTTATCGCGGCGCCAATCGTCGTGGCAGTGAGGTCAGACCCACCGCGTCCCAGTGTCGTAATCTCGCCGTTGATATCCTTCCCGATGAAACCAGTAACGATCGCGACTGTGTTTGGGCCCAATTCATCGAAGAACCTTGCAATCTTGTCTAGGCTCTCCGGCTGGATCTCCGCGTTCAGAAAATTCGAATCCGTAAGGAACCCGACGTCGAACGCATCAAACGCCTTCGCGGGAAGGTCCTCGTTTTTGGCAAGATGGGCCGCCATAATACGAACACTCAGTCTCTCCCCAAACGAGACGAGGTAGTCCTTCCCTCTGGGCGTGAGCTCCCTGAGAAACTTGATCCCGAGAAGAAGCTGATCCAAGTTGGTCAGGAGTGGATCCACAAGCTCCTCCTTGTTGAGGCCAAAACTATCGCATGCCTCATAAGCTCTGCTCCGGACGCTCGATATATCAACAACTCCTTCAGTTAGAGCTCGCTCGCCAGCTCTCAACAGCTCGTTTGTGGATGGGCCCATCGCTGACAAAACAACTACGGGAAATTTCCTGCGACAAAGAAAATCCAGACGCCTCAGTTGCTCTTCTCAAAAAAATTAGAACCAGACAGGGGCGGCAAATTATCTGAACTCAGACCTACCTCGTTAGCTCCGTCTGCATCTTGACGATCTTCGTCACTTCCCGGAGGCGTGTAGAGTCTGCTAGGGAAGAGCCGCCAAATTTACAAATAACTCTATCCAACGTCACATCCGAGCTAGTCCCAGTCGCATCTGTAGGGATCGGGGCCACGACCATACGGACGCATCGTCCACGATTCGACACAACCCTTGCCGCACTCCGCCCGGCGACAAACCCAGATCGATCAACAGAAAGGCTACCCCCACGGGCCCGCTTCGCGAGCACGCCTGTAGAAACAAAGCAGCCCCCGTCCATTTCGGCAACTTTTCCTCACCGCACCCACTTACCAAAAAAACATCAAATCTCACTCCACCATTTGCAATCTGCCCTTCTCCTCTCACTTCCTTATCAATCCATAACCGCTCCCTCCCCTTCCGATCCCCCAAAACAACCCCCCCCCCCCCTTATACAAAAGGAAATCTCAATGCCGTCCATCCTTTCACACAACAGGCACCAGTGAGCAACGACGCAGACAGACAACAGACGAGACCGAACCCGAGACTGACGTAAAACGCGCCCCAATTAATCTGATATTGACTAAACGTTTTAAAAACAACTTTAAAACAATTCTTAGGAATTCCAACATTACCAAAATTTAAAAAACGGTTAAAATATTTGAGTGTCTGGAGAATCAATCCTCAACATGAAGGGACCCCCCACTGCGGTGCGAGGTTCCTGGAGTGGATTTGGACACGTGTCTTTATTTTTTTGAATTTTGTATAAAACAGGGCCGGTTCTTTTAAAATCTTCCTTGTTTGGGGTGGGTGGGATTTCGTTTTGTTCTTATTTTGTGGAGGGGTCTCTCCGGTCGAGTTTTCGTGCAGTGTTTTTGTTTTGTCTCGCTCACCTGGCGTGAGGGTGGGCTAAGCAGCCTGCGGCGTAGTTTATATGCGTTGATCACCATGTTCTGGATATATAGACAGTTATATTTTTTTGATTCATTCCTGAATCCTCTATTTTCCTTGTTTTGCTCGGTCTATTTAAGACTACTTCGACCTGAGATCTTGATCTAAAATCCTAAAAAACGTGGAGCCGCATGTCGGAACTGCAAACAAGAAAGGTTTTGGAAGGTCGCCGATGACGTATCGATTTTTATTGGAGTTGGACAGGGCTCAGAATTAAATTATGCAAAATCAAATAACTCCGTTTAGATAGAACCGATCTCGGTCTTGATTTGCTTATTGATTGAATTAAATGAGATTGACCAATGAATAGCTTGGTCCCCCCTCGGTGTTGGATTTTTGTTGGTTGATAAGCTATCATTTTCCTCCCAATATTGATTCGCCAATATTATTTTGGACGAATGTTTTCTTCCATCTTTTAAGTCCCAATTCTGTTAACGTAGTTGGGATGTTCGACTTTGCGGGGAGAGGGTGGGTGAGGTTTGGGGGTGAGGTATTGATTTACTAATCCAGTCTTGTTGTGACGTAAATATATTTTAGTAGTTTTAAGCCCATATGAAGACGGTACTGGGCAAAAATTGTTGTTGGGGAGAAGAGGGGGGAAGGAATTCGTCCCGGGTCAACCCGGGAGGTCCTGGCAAATGGTTGCGCTTTATTTGCTAAGCATATATGATATCGTCCTTTTTTTGCATAATTGCTCGGTTACGAGCTGACATCTGTTTAGGGCATTTACTTCACCTGCGCGACTGGGCGCGTGGGTGAACGTATGTGACCAAATTTCGCCCTGATCAAATCTGGCCATTCCAAAGTCAGGCTGCTGGAAAAGGTAAGGTCCCCTGAACGAAAACCCGTGAATCCTGATGGACACTTGCACCAAGAATTCTTTTCTTTATTCTTCTTGTACCTCGTCAAGGTCACGGGCTAGGGCATTCTAGTATAGCTTGAGGTATCTTAGGATCACTCGCTTCAGGCTCGGGATCCTAAGATAAATCGAATCTCAGTCTATACCGGGCGGCCGTCCACCGCAGCGAGTCTAGCTCGCGGTTAAATTCAAAGGACCCCAAGATTCCAAGATGGGTGACATGTTTCGGATGGTGAAAGTACTAGAGGATGTTCATTTCCAGGACCGGACATCGGATGGAGCGCCATGGCAAAGCGGATACCTGTTGGCTGTACTGCATTGAACCAATGTGCGGGGGATAATTGAACTAGTTGAATTTGAGGAGGTTTGTCGGACATGCGTTGTCTATTATCACTACCCGCTAGGCTGCGACCTGGCCTCAAGGAAGAGAGGGGTGGTGAAACCTTGTGAAGCCATTTCATGCTTGAAAGAGAGACCCCTGACTGGGCAGCTCCTTGTTCTGAGTGAATCTTGGCACTGAGCTGTCTTGAATAACTGTTGTTCACAACTTTTCACCGGAAATCCATATTTGTTTATGAAAATATATATGCCCAACTGCCCAAAGTCGACGACGACAGGGAAGTGGTCCTTTCGAGGTCGAGCCCCTTGCAGCTCACTGAGCGACCGCCGCAGCTGGAGCAGCTGGCTCGTCAACAGCGAACAGGCGCTTCAGTCCCGTCAACGCGTTTCCAGAAAAGTTGGAAAAGGTTGACCTCAGCGCTGCGCCAGCGTCCTTCTTCCACATCGCATCCTCAGAGCCTTCAACAAAAACGACTCTCCAATCATCCCCAAGTGACCAATCTAAGCTGTTGCACACCGCAAAACTAGACGGCCAGGACACCTGCTTGTTACCCTGTTTCTTGATCTGGCTGCTCAGTTTGCTCCTGCTTTCGTCAAAGTCGTCCGGGAAGGGCAAATCGCGACTAAGCGCTACAATTTCAACGTACTCGTTAACCAGATCGACCCGATAGCTCGTCTCGTCCTGGACTCCAGCTCTATCGTGCAGCAACCAAAAAAAAAAAGAAGAAATGGTTGGTCTCCAATAGAATGGCATTTCGTGGTTAGGTTCATAGCACGTACTCTCGCAAAAGAGATGTGTAGTCGGACATATTCGTCAAATCCCTCTCATTCGAGCAGTGCACCAACTTCATGGACTCGCTACTGCTCTTTGAAAAAATCCTAACAACCAGCTTCAGGCACCTCTTGATCAACCAGCTAGTGGAAAACACCTCGTAACAATTAGGACCAAGCACCTTCCGGAGCTCCGTCCGATACTCTCCTGTCTTTAGATTCGCTCCTAGAAGATTGAACAGCAAATCCATACTCCGCCCGAACAGTTTCTCTTGCGAGGTCTCGGAGGTACTAGCCATCATTGCAAATGACGAAGAAGATGAAGGCGTGAGTGGCAAACGTAAGAGCAGCGTTTGACAAAGTACTTAACCAGCAACCAATACGAAACGAATTCGAGCTTCAACCTACTCCTGCTGTGGAAGCCGAAGTCGCCTAGAAGCAGTTCCAGCCAGCACCCAAGTTTCGTGTACTTTTTGTCTCAGAGCCTGCAAAAATCGAACGAGCATGTACAGCTCCTCCGTCGCGTAGAACGACAAGTGGTCCTTGGGAGAAGTCCTTTCAGTGCTGGAAGGTATGCCACAATCTAAGGTAAGGTACGTATTCACAAAGTCCTCGTAACGCGAGTAGATAGCGGTCCTTCGATCCTGGTCTTCCAGTTCCAATTCCAAAGACGTTTTGAGCACGCGATTGGCCTCTCCACAGATGCGCTTGTCTGACGTGCACGGAAGTGAAATGAACGACTTGCTCTTCATCGTCTGCAACAGTTCGTTCGTGCTAAACTTCTCTTTCTCATGCTCCAAGAACAAAGTTCCTCGGTGGTCCAAGAATCCATCGAACAGTCGACGAAGTTCCACCTGCCATGCTTGCATATACGAAGATCTTGTCTTTTGCCATTCTTGCTCCTTTTCGCGAAGCCGGTTGATGACAATTGGAAGGGCCACAGTGGGAGAGCTCTTAACCTGTAACAAGAGCGCGTTACCGGTTAGAATTCCACAAAAAAAGGAGCCATCTCAGATCAGTCGGCACACGCCTTACTTGCTCCAAGAACTCCGGGCCCATTTCTCCCCACACTTTCAAGATAACGTCACAATTGCTCTTGGTCAGCAACCCTCCAGGCAGAGTCTCCAGCTTCTGAGTGTTTTGAAACCGATAAGCGAGCGCGTCAATACATGCCAAGAATCAAGGACGAAAGAGAAAACCACGCCACATCGGCAGCCTTATACGCACATTTCCTTCCTCGGACATCGACTGAAACACAGGCTCCAGCTTCCGCCGCAAATCCGAGACGCTCTCCAGGGACAAGTCCATAGCGATCATCTCCTCCTCAATGCTAAACAGCTTCTTCTCAGGCTGAGTTTTTTCGGCTGCTTTCTCGGTGTGGTAATCTGGAGGGACGGCAATCCATACATCGTTCAAAACAGTCCTCTCCAGTTCGCCACGTCCTGAGCACGCTGTGTTACAAGCAAAAGCGAAGATCGAGTCAGAACGGTACGCAACAGAGCGTGGTCCTTCAACAATCCATTGCTATCCCCAATTTCACGGCGGGTGCTAACCTGGCTGGACGAAAGTCTGCGGAAGAGATCGAAATGAAGGGGAGCACAAGAATTTGCTCTCTGTAGCAGCTTCGCGGATCGATTTGGTCATCAGTCTTGGCTTTCCATCGACGTAGTCAACACGCTCTGGACTCGGAGGCAACATCGAGCAAGAGCTCTCTGGTGATCCTCCAGCACGAAGTGCATCGTCCCGTTCTTTGCCCTAAAATAATGAAGAACCACTTACTTGAGCATCCAATCCTCTGTGGGCCAATGCGTTCTCGAGGGTCTGGAGTTGGAAAATATAGTCCTACCTCGAATTTACCTCCAAGCATCCCTCCGTTTTCCCGCTGGCGCTCTGCGTGAGTTTCAATTGTCGGAAATCCGCTGCTCGTGTTGGCCGATGCGACCAAGAAGCTCTTGAAGAAGTCAAACAGACCCGGGGAGGAAGAGAACAGCTCCTCCGTGAGCATCAAAAGCTCACTACGAGAAATGATCTCCTGAGAGAAGAGCGACAGGCACTTGATAAACTCATGGTACAAGTCCTGGCCGGGATCTCCGAGCTTCTCGCGAATGCTTTCGAAGAACCAGAGCTCCGGCCGTGCACCCATTGGTGCCTGTTGGCCTCTTTGCCCTGCTCGTTGGGCACCATCTTCTCCCTGCGATTTCGACGGTGTAATCTGTGACGATCTCCTCTTCAGTTTCTGGTCATCCCCAGCATTCATTACAACAGCTCCAGAGGAGGCCGCCCATTGGTTCTTCTTTGGAGGGGGCTTTTGCCCAGATTGAAACGTCATACCACCAATCTTCTGCTTTGATGTAGGGGTTGTTGGCGGTCCTTCCAACCTCCTCTTTTCTTGTTCTCCGCCAGTAGCGATAGCTGCAAGACCACCAGCCGCAGCACTACCAGGGGGAGGTTGGGCACTCGGATCCGGAAGAAAGTGCTGAAACTCGTCCAGAAGGTCCTTGTGACCGGAGAACAGAGTCGCCACCCGCTTATTTACGTCTGAGATTGTTTTCCCCCCCTTCTGATACGCCTGAAGGACTTCCAGGAACTCCTTATAGACGGTCTCGTTGTGGACAAACCGCTTCTTGATTCTGTTTACATAGTTGATAGCCTGATCAAACTCAGGTTTCAAGGGTTGCGCCGCACCAGCTGCCGCCACCGCTCCTCGACCTGCTAGCACGTTCATAGGACCCCCGGGAGGTTGTGTAGCCCCAGCCTTACCCCCTCTGACCGGGAACGACTGAGACATCCTGGAGGTTGGTGGACTCTCTTCTGGCATTTTCTGCGGGGTCTTAGAACCTGGCCGAAAAGGTCCGGAATTCCTACCCGCGGGCGCAGCCTTTCCGGGTTGGTTCGAAGCTGTCGTTTGATCAAAAGAACCGAGTTTGTCAGCAATCTGTAAGAAGTTCTAACCGTTCCAGTCTACGTCTTTCGAAACACTCACCGCCGTATGGCAAAGGCCCAAACTTGCCCGAATTTCTGCCTTGCGGCCCTGGAGAAGGAGGTGGGCCTTGTGACTGCCTGGCAGCAGGCTGTTGTGAGGGTGGCACAGACTGTTGTTGCATGAGAGCTGAGGCCTGACTGAACCCTGGATCGCCTCCTTTTGGTCCGTCGCTCACAACAACTCCGGACCCTGTATGCAGTCCACGGCAATTCTACATGGTGAGTGCATCTGCACAAACGGGGATATCAGGCGATAGAGTTCTAAACTCAGAATCATACCTCCGGGAATAGGGTAGGTTCCACCAGGAGCTGTCACCGTCAGACCAGTTTTTAACTGGCCAGTGACTGGATCGTCGTTCAATTCCAGGTTGTAACCGGGCGGGAGGAAAGTGTTGAACCCAAGGATAAGCTCCTTGTGTCCCCGAAAGAGGGTTGAGACTCTCTTGATGACCTCCGAAGTGTCTATGCTCTGCCCCTTGAAATCCTTCATTATGTCCAGAAATTGATTGTAAACTTGCGGCTCATCTTGGAAACGCGAGTTTACTCGCTTAAGATACAACAGAGCATCTTCCACCTACAATGCGAGAGATCGCGGCATCCGCATCAGAACTTTCCTCCGTTCACGGTCAAGATTGTACAGTGCACCGTCTACGAAGTTTAATAGGCTGGCGCACCTTTAGGTTTGGGCCCCGCAATCCAACTCCAGCATTAGCTTGTACTGCAGGCGGAAAGGAACCCTGCCTCCCCATATGCATGCCGCCCTCTGGACCGCTGGAATGGGGTACGCTAGGAATCATCCCAGGTCCAGGTCCAGGTCCAGGTCCGGGTCCGGGTCCAGGTCCAGGTCCGGGTCCGGGTCCAGGTCCAGGTCCGGGTCCGGGTCCAGGTCCAGGTCCGGGTCCTCTCATGTTCACGCCTGGTCTCGACTGTCCGCTGGCTTCATGCGGGTTGAATGGCACGCCAGTCCCCTGGTTGCGCACTGGGGGAGGAGAATTCTGCGGCGGCTGCGGTGAGGGCGGCGGCGGCGGGGCCCCAGCAGAGTAAATATGTCCTCCGTTCTGGTTTCCTCCAAATCGAGCCGACTTCTAGGGAAAACCGCGAGGAAGTTCTCTTAGACGAGGCGAAAAGCTAGCATGACTCAAACGCTCCATGGGCAAATGCCTATTTTCCAAGCAAGAAGCACAAATAGCGAACCACAGCAGGAGCGCGTACCGGTGATGGAGGTTGACCTTGTGGCAGTGGGGGTGCTTGAGCCGGGGGCTGCCTTGGTTGCATCTGCATAAAGTGCGGGTTCTGAGGAGGCATCATCGGGGAATTCACTGGGTGCCCACTTTGTCCACCTCTCTGCATTCCCTGAATCAGCAACACACGATCGAAGTTCAGCAAAGAACAACAAACATTCTGAATCGAACAGCTTATACATACTCCTCCACGGATCTGCGCCATGCCGCCCAGGTCCATTCTCTGTCCAAAGAAGGAGCACACACAAGCAGATAAATGTAAGAGTTCAAAGTCGAGCCTTTGTCCAATTTTCTGGAGCCGCCAGATCCCTAATCTACACTGTGCTTCTCTGAAAAAAGAACAGCCATCAAGCTCGAATTCTAAGACAGGCCTGCGAATTCGCTCACCGGTCTCTTAGGTGGGGACGAGGCGAAACTCCCCGGAATCCCACCCCCTTGCAGAGCAGAAGGCGGTTGTCCGCCAGCCGAATAAGGTCCAGGCCCCTGCGGTCCGTGATGATGCGGGGACTGGGGAGGCAACGGCCCGGCCGGATGGTGCAAGTGCGTAAGCAGGGGTGCCGGTTTCATACCCACTGGTCCAGGACCTTGCATATGGAAGGACGACTGGGACACGTTTCCTGGCATACTAGACCCCTGTTTCCCAAGGAAAAATCGTGAGCTCAATCTCAGTTACTAGTAGAAAGATACAACGGAGCGCGCTAAACGCGTCAAGCATGGCGCCGTGGAAGCTAGGACTATTCTCAAGAGCTAAACTATAGAACTATAAAACATCTCCCTCCTCCATATGTGACCCTTCGCTTTCTTGCTTACCTGGATCGGAGGATGCACTAGCTCCCCGGCATGGCTGCGCTCCCCGCGCTCTCCAAACACGGCACCTCGATCCTCACCCCCCGTTCCACCAGGTGGTGTTGGAGCACGCTTGCTCATATGCAAATGTAAAACAAGAACGGCAAGACCTGCCGGTCGCTAATCCAGACTAAGCAACAAAGCCCAGCACTTGCTTCCTTGGGTACCGCCTAGGAAAAACCAAAAAAAAAACGACTGAGCAAAGACGTGCAAACCCTTCCAGACCTCCATCGGCACCGGCGGAAGAGATTCTCACCTCAATCGCGAAACATCTACCAAGACCAGAGGCTAGTAGTACCTTCCCAAACTCATTCTCAAAAACTCAGAAACCTCCGAAACGATCTCTTCGCCCTCAAACCAAGCTTCCGTATACCAATCCGGCTCGTAGACGTCCCCTCCGCTCTGAACTGTCTCGCTACGCCAAAAGGTCACAGTTAATGTACTGACTTCCCGAGCAAGACCCCCACCCCCTAAAGCCGCCCTCTCCCTTCCCAACTTCCACAACCATACCTGACCCCAAATCAAACGTCATGAGAACTGAGCAGAACAAAACAAAAATAATTCGAATAAAAATCTACAAAACGGAAAATGGAAAGCAATTAATCGAAAGCCACTCTTCCCCCCCCTTTTCATCCCCCTTCCCTCTAACCCACCCACCCGTTTTGGCAGAGTCCCATTTTAGAGCATCTGCCACCCCTATGGTTCAACATAATTTTCTTCTAGTCTACTCTCATTTTTCAAAGGTATAAAAAATCCAAAGAAAAAACCTAAGGAGGACAAAATATCATTCTGATTTAAGAATATATGAGCAAAGGCCATGAATTAAACAGAAAAGAACAGAAAATATCGAAATTCGAGAAGCCTCACGGATGATATCCAAGGACCCGTTCACGTCGTGGACAATCTGGGAAAAATCCATCTAAATTTTAGTCAATAAGCTGATTCAGGGCGATACCGATCGGATTCGCTGGATTGGAGATGGGTAGGTCAAGGGGTTCAAGTCGAGGGGGTGAACGACTGGTATGGAACTCGTCCGGAAAAGAAAATAGACAAAAGGGGCAATCCGCTGCCAAAAAAATACTGGGGGGGGTTGCAATCCAACATTCTGTTTAGAGAACTTTTTTTGCTTAACTATTTCTGTGCCTCGAAGTTGGTTCGTGGTCACCTTTTCTGATCAAGTCATGCGTTGGAAATGATTCCTATTCATTGGTCGGAGATTATGAAACTATTAGGGGTAGTGTATTTTCCAAGCAATTTCTCCCGAAGTTAAGATTTTCAACCCAGGGTTCTCCTCTGGTTCCCAACATTTGTGCTTCGCCTTCCGCAAGCAAAGAAAGCATTAATTTTTTCCAGTTTTTAGGGGGGGAGAGGGACTTGGACGGAAAAATTCAGCAGGATTCCACATCCAATAAATCCGCAGGGGGTGATATTTTTCCGTTGCCTTATCCAAAAGAGGATAAGAGCACCTCACAGGGTACCACAAGGATGCAACTTACGTTCCTGAACATGCGGGAACTCTAGTCGAATTTTTGCAGAGGGGTAGGGACTTTGTGCAACACTACCCCTGACTAAGAAAAGAACAGAGTTTTTGATCTGGTGGCAGCAACGGTTGAACGGTCTTTTGCATATCTCCGACCCGTCCGATCTAGAAGAATAAAAAGCAAATATCCCATCAATTTTGAAGTAACTAAGAGGATGTCTAACATTACCTCCCGAGTATAGGGGGGGAAAGGTGTGTTTGATATTTAGTTTTCAACGGGGTGCATTGCCTGTGCTATGATTGGTCAAACTTTCAACGCTCATCGACGAGCGACCACGAGAGAATGTGGAGTGAACTCGAACCAATCAAAGATGTAAAGATAAGGAAAACTTTTTCTGGACTTTGGAGATATCAAGGACCTTTGGCTGTCAGAGTGGGGAGGGGAAGCCCCATTTTGAAATACTGGCTCAGCTACCCCTGGTAGTTCCCCAAAACCATGTTCGTCAGAAACTATGGGCCAACTTTCAATAGTTCTCTCCCCAGGGGGAAGATTTTCCCCCGATGCCCATCCTCGCTTGAATATTACGAGAAAAAGTGGACCAGTCGATACGCTCTAAGTGCGTCTAACGCCAGGCTGTGGATGCTTGGAAAAAAAGTAAGCGATGAAATGCAAATGACTGAAGGAGGCGGTTGGAAACACTTGAGAGTTTGCTCATGGCTTTTTTTGCCAGCAGTAGCAAGAGCAAAGGGGAGGGAATTGTTTCCAATTCAAGGGGTTGTTCTTACCCTACTTAGCCGTTTTCTTTTTCGCCTGCGTATTGCAATGAAATATTAATTTCATATAAACCACTATTTATTTGCCAAAAACGAATGAAGATTTGATAAAGGAGAATTGTACCCGTGGTATCGAGCTGTGTATTCTATTTTGGAAAGTCGTATCCAAAACTAAGGAAGAATTTCGGTCCATATCGTTTCACAAATATGATTGGCCACGAGACCTCCAATAGGTATGTAGCCGTATGTTGTTTTTTGGTTTGCTGCCATTCACCGAGTCGATCGGAATCTCGACGGGGGAAATCCTGGGAGAGTAAGATAAGTTGAAAATAAAATCGGTGGTCTGATTGAGCCCACAAGCGCTATAACCCCCCAGGCGCGGACGCGAAAGGCGATCCAGGGGTTGATGGTTTCCTTCTACTCGACGGGCAGATTCGGAAAAATCATTCTCCGTTGAAATCATGGGGCTGGAAACTACAAAAGCAGATATATGTTTATGCTTTTCAATATCGAAGGGATGTGGACAGCCAACCCTCGCAAACAACAAGTAGGCGAGATTCGCTGAGGCCACATACCCGACAGCTCGATGCATGTCCGCCTACCCCTCGAAAGTGTGGACAGGCCAAATAGATCATTAGTTAGAACAACGGAAATTTTTTTTAACCCCCCTACAACTCCACCTTAAGCCTAACTTCGCAAACAAAAGAAAAGAAAATTCGTTAGGATTCGAAGGAAAAGAGAGAAGTAGAGACTGAATGAATACACCCGCAATCAATTTTTTTACTGCTAATACATTTTTGGTACTACGCCTCCCTGACATCATGAGAATCACCCCCCCCTCCCTCCTTCCACCCCCCCGAGGTCAAAAGGAAAGGTAATGTACCCAGTGTCCTTTCCAGAAGAGGGCTCCGGAGCATATCGGATGCACCGTACTATTGATGTGAGGTGCGCCCAGGCTTAGTTTACCGCGAAAACAACAGCGTCGAGCTTTTCAAAAGGATTGATATCAATCAATTAGGCTACGGTTGTTCTAAAAATTTTGTGATCGTCAGTTCTGGGCGCAGAACGGGAAAGCTGAACGGCCTTTGTATTATCAGACGTGCTGAGCTCTGGCTTACGAGAGGCCTAGTATGCTGAATACTGGACTGTCTAATCCTCTGCGGACGCATATGAACGTTCACGAATGTAACGGCGTGAGAAGTTGGGGGCCAAAGGACGCACGGCACGCTCTTCACCATTGTCGTTGACCGAGCCATGGTCTGAAGTACTCATCACCAGGTGATGACATGGCGTCTCCTGAGAGGAAAAGTCGATTCTATTAGAATTGTGTGTGTGCACTGGTCCTGTCGAGGCTTCCTTTTTCCCTTCCTCATGCACAAAATCCATTGCCCGTTGAAGGTCCTGCGTGAATGCTTGGCTGGAAAAGGAGCTCCATCGTATAAACCCAGTGCTACTGTACATTGGACCCGTGGCTAGCCAATTACAGGGTTTCGATGGAAATGCTCTCGCCAAGCTTCCCAATGAACAGCAAGTTAATTCCCTCAACGGGTATGTGATCGTTTCATGTCTCCACACTTGACACAAGTACAGATTCCCCTTGTCTCTGACGGAAAAGAGTTGTTCCACACGGTCGTCAACGTGGGTTCGTAGGATGAAGATTTCCGTCAATTTTGCTTTTTCTTCTGAAGTTCTCAGCTTCTCAAAACAATTACAGAGCTCAATCGAACTACTCATCCTCCACATCCTCCACATCCTCCACCTACGCGAAGCGTATCAACAGATGAGCTTCAACTAAAGTCGATAAATTCTCTCCAGGCTACAGAGCTCGGCGAAAGCTTTGTTAAATCCAAGCTCTGCCAGTGACCAATGTATACTCGGGCTGGGCGCATCGCATACACCTAATTGCATCTAGAACAGACTGTTGTGTATTGGAGTACGGAATACGCATGGAAAACCACTCAAGAAAAAGTTCGCGAGATAGTAGGAACCCGTCTCGTCATTGGATTCGTAATCGTCTCATTGCTTTATAGTCGAAATGGCCCTCCCTTGCAAGCGCGAGGGCAGATCCATCCTTTCCACCCTGACCGATCAGCTGCCTACTGGGTGTGTGCTTGATACACGAACGGTCGCTAATGAGGAATTAGGACGGGAGTGAGTCGTCTGAGGAAGGCGGAAGATTCTATAGGATTGGCTTGCTTTTGAGCTCTGTCTACTAGATCGATCAGCATGTTAGATATTAACTTGTTTCGTGTTGAGAAGGGAGGGAACCCGGATCTCGTTCGGGAGTCTCAGAGGCGCCGGTTTGCGGATGAGGGCGTTGTAGATGAAATTATCGAGCTGGATGAGGCATGGAGAAAGGTACAAGGTTTTCTGTCTTTTCGGATTTTTGTTAGAGAAAGTTCGCTGCTCCTTGGATCCTATGGCTGAAGACGTTTTTGCCCGCTTTAGTCCCGGTTCGAGCAGGACAGTTTTCGGAGGGAGTTGAACAAGCTGAGCAAGGAAGTGGGTTTGAAGAAACGGGCGCGTGAGGACGCATCTGAATTGATAGCGCAGACGGTGGAGGTGAAGAAAACGATCGCAGAGGCTGAGAAAGTAACTGCTGAACTTGAGGAGGAACGAGATGCGCTGCTGAGGAGCTTAGGGAACCTTGTTCATGAATCGGTTCCGACCTCCAAGAACGAGGACGAGAACCTCGTTGTTCGAACATGGGGAGAGCCTGCTCTGCCAAACGGCCCCAAAAAGTGAGCCCTCAAGTGCCAAAAGAGGACCAGTTTCCCCTGACAACACTCCGAAAACCTTTGGACTGACACCCGTCTTTCCTCAGGAATCACGTCGATCTGCTGCACATGATTGATGGTGTTGAGTATGAACGAGGCACCAGCGTCGCGGGTAACAGAGGGTATTTCCTCAAGGGCTGTGGTGTACAACTTAACATCGCGTTGATTCACTACGGTCTCAACTTCCTGGTTCAAAGAGGATACACTCCGTTGCAGACCCCATATTTTATGGAGAAGGAAGCCATGTCGAAGGTCGCTCAATTGGAACAGTTCGATGAAGAGCTTTACACGGTATGGCCCCAGGGAGATCTCAATCGAGCCAACGCATGTGAATTGGCCGTGCGTTTTTTCAACCCCGGTGGTGGCTGCTTATGATTAGGTCGGAGGAAAAGGTGTGACTGAGAAGTATATGATTGCCACCTCTGAGCAGCCGATTGCTGCGTATCATGTGGATGACTGGGTGGATCCAAGGACCCTACCCAGAAAGTACGTTGGATATTCAACCTGTTTCAGGAAGGAGGTAAGCGTTGGGCGTCAAGATACGCTGGCAAGCTCAGGTGTGTGAATATCGTGCGATATTGAGTTGAGGTTCATGGTTCGCACAGGCGGGTAGCCATGGTCGAGACACCCTAGGGATCTTCAGAGTTCACCAGTTTGAGAAGATCGAGCAGTTCTGTTTGACCTCGCCAGATGACAACGAGGTGAGGCCGATCAACCGCCCCTTACGCGTATGACAAGTTCCGTTAATAGGCTAAGGAATCCGTTCTTTTTCTTCTCGTCGCGGGGAATGTCGATAGAGCTGGAACGCACACGAAGACATGATCAAGGCGTCCGAGGAGTTCCATCAATCTTTGGGCATACCGTACAGAGTCGTTTCGATTGTGTCCGGGGCCCTGAACAAAGCAGCTGCGAAGAAGCTCGATCTGGAAGGATGGTACCCCGCTGGTAGCGCTTATCGGGAGCTGGTATCGTGCTCCAACTGCACGGACTATCAGTCTAGAAGATTACAGGTGCGTACTTTGACATCTAACTCTCGCTTTCGGAAGAAGCTTTCGCAGAGCCTGACTTGTCAGTGTTCAATGTTGGCTTTGATAGACTCGATTCGGGACCAATAAGAGGGGGGTTCAAGGCGAGAAAAGGTTTGTGCACATGCTGAATTCGACGCTGTGCGCAACGACCAGAGTGATCTGTGCCATTTTGGAGAACAATCAGACGGACGAGGGCGTGATCATTCCGGAGCCTCTGCGGGCGTAAGTTATAACCCTCCTTGATGAAATTAGATTTTTTGAAGGTGGAAGAAGGTGTAAACCTCCTTTCTGTTCAAGCCAGTGGGCAATCGGAAATACTGATTTTGCGTTGGCACGATTGGGACTTGTAGGTACATGGGAGGAAAGGAGTTGATGGAGTTCAGTCGTGCACCACCCAACTTGAGAGACCCCAACAAAAAGTAAAGAACGCCGTTCCGATTCCTGGAAAGCCTTGACAGTGAATGCTATTGTTATTCCCGCCTCGGAACCCGATTCAATGTTTTGTTGACGCGATCAAGACAGTTTGCCACGTGGCCTGCTTCAATTTCGAGAAGTGCTGCTTCTCACTGTGGTTTCTACTGGCTTCGAAAAGGTGTATTAAGTAATGCCACAGAGTCCTTTGGGACTAGCCTTTGTTCCATCTTTCCAATCTTTCCGTTGCTGGTGACCAGAAAGCCCTCGTTTCTCATCCATCGCTGCTGTTTTTTCTCTTCTTCTCATGTGTACGCGTTTCGTCCACCTGTTTTTTTTTGCTCTGAAGCACTGTACAATTTCGAACGGGGATGCACGCAACAAACAGATCATTCTCAAGGCGTTTCTGCACCGGACTCCGTAGATTCTCCAAGTACGCGCTTAGGGTTGGATAGCAAACCACCCAGTCGTATCTAAAGCATCAATTATTATTGTGTTCGTGGGTCACTTTCAACCTGCAGTCCTTATCAAGGTGGTCATCTTGAATACTCAAATCCTGGAAATATCAGACTCTCCAAGTCAAAATTCCAGCTTGACATCGATGAAACAGCTTTGTACATTTGTAAAGAGCAAGACCGGGATATCGATAACCTGATCGGGATCTGTTCGCTTGACTCGTAAATGAACTATTCCAGCCGGAGTGTCTGTCCTTCCTCTACCAGATGGGGCCTCCACAGTATGGGCTCAGCCAAACAACGCTTTCGAGTGGCTAAGAATGACCTTTTCGTCATTGGACAAGAGTTGATTAATCGCTCCCTATTAATCAATTATCACTTGACACATGTCTTCACCATCCAACAACAGTGCTTGACAAGCTAAACATCCCAGCTACCATTGGCCGAAAACCTTTAAAAACACCTATACCTCCAAAATCATCGGCCAGACACGACTAGTTTTCCAATGATATCCGTTTGACGATGTATTAATATCTTCCATTGGCCACTGCAATACTAATACCACTAGATTACCAAATCATGTTACTTATTAAGCACGATATATCCAATGAAAACCATGATAATTAGGAATAGAACTATTAACGAAATTCAACAAGGCAAGAAAATTTTGGGCGTCGTCGAGCGACGTCTTTTTGCGAACATTGGCGGTGGGGCCATGCGGTGAGGGGTTCGTGAGGTCTATATGTTTTTTGGATTAAAAAGGAGCGAAATATGGCCGGCGTTGTTAAACGTAATTGGGAGTCGAATTTTGCGTCATTTTCTCTGGTGGAAGCGTTGATGTTGAGTTTGCTCGAATAGGGAGAGTTTGGGGAGGGGGGAAGATCGGGAAGGAGAAGAGGTGGAGAAGTTTGTACGAGTTCTTTGTATATTTGAGGAGAATGGTAAGTAGGGAACGTCCAAAAACCGAGCGCTTTTATTTGATTCCATTTGGTGTGGGGTGTGCGTTTAAGTTTTGATGTGGTGGGGGTGGTGGGGGGACGCGGGATCGTTTACGTTTTCGGAGTTAGAACGTGTGCGAACGATGCTTTTTTGGTCCTTTCGAGAGGGATTTTTGGTTTGTGACGTTTAGCTGTTATTTAGATGTGTTGGACACGCCTTGCTGTGGTGTTGAGGGCGCACTATGTTTGGTTAGTACGGGGTTATTGTGCAATTGGTGACTGGATGGCTGAATACGTTTGCTCCTTTTTTTGCTTCTTGTGCTCTCGTTCACCTCATTTAGCCGAGCCATAAGACATTCAAGATCAAGGTGAAGCTGGCCAAGAAGGCCCGACAGAACCGACCTGTTCCGAACTGGTTCAGATACAAGACTGACAACACAATTCGCTATAACACGAAGAGGAGACACTGGAGGCGTACCAAGCTCGGATTCTAATTGTCTGGTGTCGAAGGGAAGGATTTGTCCTTGTATGAGCTCTGATGCTGAGTTGATCGTGCCATCCTTTCCCGATGTGCGAATAGGCCTGTTGAGGTAATCCCTTCAGGGATTTTATTTTGTTTGACTTTCTAGGCAGAGTCTTAAGAATTGCGAGCCTGTCAAAGAGAGAAATAAAGTACTTGAAAGAAACTTCTCTTATGCTCTAAGGAGCTTCATCACTGTTCATAATATGCGCCTGCTTTCCAAGCGAGAACGTCGGCAGCTGCCCCGGATACGCCACAATGAAACGCGATGAATGTGATCGCGGTCAGCTCTGCCATAGAGTGGCCACCTTTCTCCTTTGATAATCATGTACATTTACAACCCAACCATATCCGGGTGTTTTCACCTCCGCTATTTATCTGCAGGGCGCAGACTCTGTGTTGTCCTAGAGGCAACAACAACGTCCAGAGCAAGCATGCTGGAAGTTCTATAATACCTCAAGCTTGTTTCTTGTGCTTGGCTCAGCGTCAAGCGGTTCCACTTCTGAAAAAAAAACCGTCTCCTAAACGCTCCATCCTCGAGGCCGAATCCGTCTCTTCGGTGGGGCCTTCTTATCCGTTTCGACTTTACCCCTAGGCATCTTTGTGAGGACAAAATCACCAAGCTTATGGCCAACCATCTCCGCCTCGACGTTCACCTCGCAAAACCATCTTCCATTATGAACCAGGATCTTCTTACCAATCCAGTTCGGGATTATCGTCGACCTTCTCGTTCCAATTGGTGGATCCCCCGTCCCCATGTCCTTTAGAGGATCAAAGAACGGGGGCTTATATCTCGCACGACCCAACAAGATTCTTGCGGCTCTCATCTTCTACTTTTCTCGACAGTACTTTCCTCAAGTTCCCCCAATTCTTCCCACTTGTCACTCATCAAGTTTCGAACTTTTACCAAAACCCGCCTTCTCCGCGAAACAGCCAAATCTTTGCATCCGTAGCGACCGCCATGAAGCAGCATTTGCTAAGCCAAGCAAAGCACGGGCGAGGATCTTGGGCGAGGTACTAGGTCTCCTTGACGCCACATACCATCTACAATGGGCAGATTAAAGACTCGATCCAGGATGCACGAGTCCAATAGCCGAGGTGGTGGACTGTACAGGAATGGTCACCATGCCCTAAGATCGCTGAATCGGTGCGCATGGATGTTTAGGTTGATGCGGGGCAGTCTAATCGAGTCTTCGAAAGCCATGGAATGCGTGACACGCAGTACTTGTGCGTGTGACTCCTGGGAGAGCCTAAGCGAGTCGACTTAGTTCGCATCACGGCCGCAGCTGGTCGGTAAGGTCTTCGAGCGAGTCTGAACAAGATACTCGTCAGAAGCTAGACGATGATGGAACCTTTTTTGCTGAGTTAGAAACAACCATCGTTAGTTCCAACCGAAGACGCACGTGCGCGATCTCTCGGCAACGCTCATTTTTGGAGCGGATTGCGCATGTTCGTGGAATTTTGAAATACGATTCCCCTGCAGCACTAGCTTCCCTGGTCCTTCAAAGGGAATGGGTATCCGGCCTGTGGAGTGAAAGGATTGGCAGACGCTGGCCTCTACATACAACCCAGTTCCAACCCTTCTTTGGTCAGTTAGGATAGCGGAAGTTCTGGTTATCACGCGTTCCGATTTACATCGATAGTAGTTTCGCATCCGTATGATATCCGATTCGCGCGCATCTCCACTGGGCTAGCCGGTGGGCCAGAAGCGACAGGTCGGACCTCTCGAGGCTACCTTGCTCTGGGATCGTAGTCCTTTCGTCCACAGTTGCAGCCGTGAAACACACATGCATGGTCTTTCTCGGACTGACAGTGATCCAACGTTGCAAGCACTTGAATACCTGGTGAGATTGACACCCAGGTGCTTGTGACTTTGATTCCAGCCCTAATTTGTTTCACTTTGAATCCATTAGACAGACACTGCATCCTCGACTCCATCCTATCCTCTGCTGGTTTCAGGAAGATATCGTCAAGGTGGACTACGTCTGTGGTCAGACTCAGGACACCAAGGAGCTGTGAACACCTGGTGTTCCTCGACCCTGTGCTATGTCCGTTCATGTCTCAATGACTTTTTCCCACTATCAGGACAAAGAAACTGAGCTGGAGCTCTGAATGCGCGTGAATCAGTCTGATCATCACCAACACTGAATGTTCATATGCTGTAACGATCAAATAACACATGTTCAACTAGATAATCCTATAGAAACGCATGGCCGTATAGGACACGCGCAGAGCTGCACTGAACATCCAGAGTCTCTATCCTACAAATTACAAGAGTTTCCGTTCTGGATGAGCGGGTACTCTACCCTCTCCACAACATGGGACGTCACGAACAATCAAATAATCGTCAACAAAATGTCATCTCTGGTCACATCCACCTCAGTAGGGCTGTCGGACACTGCCAGAAAGTGAGCGAAAAAGATCTCACTAGGCATCGGCTGCTCTCAGACGACTTTACTGAGCTGTTAGATCTGTACGTCAAGGTTAGACTCTACCTCAACGCTCGGCGCCCGGCAGGATAGTCAATGCCCCTCACCACTCCGAGCGAGGCAATGTGTCCCAAACATTCCGCTGTCAAAAGCAACGTACTAACCTCCATTTCCCTCCCCCCACGCCGGAGCCAAAAAAACCTCACCGAACGGACACTACACACAAATCCATTCGAAATAATCGAGTTTCAACGATCATGCCAGAACCTTCCATTCCAGAACCCACCCCCTTACACTCCCCCAAAAAAAAGTACTCCGTCAGTAATATCCGTATACGGGGTGGGAAACAAGCATAGTTTTATTATCTGTAGTTTACCCCCCCTTAAAACATCATCTACAATTTCCCAGTTTTTCAATATCCAGAAGACATTTCAAATATTTCGTTTCAAAATCTAATCTTACCCCACCTCCCCATTCCGAATCCATCAAACTCCTTACCGCCACGAGCAATATTCCCTAAATTATCGAAGAAAATTCGAATAGTTATGAACTACATTTGCTCGGTTACCTCCAGCACAACTGGAACAGTGGTATTTCTTGAATCGCATTTATTCTTCAATCATGACAAACCCTGAAGCATGTTTTCGGAAACGGATTTTGATGGTATTATGATTATTTTTGAAACAGGGTGAATTAGGTTGACGAGAAACTCCGTTGGGTGGTTGGAAGTTTCCATTTGGTTAGGAAGGACGTGAAAGCTAATATGGGGTTTACTTTTTTGGAGGGAAGAGGGGGGGGGGGGAGGAGGTGGAGATAGGAAGCGTTGAGTTGGTGGAAAGGACTTTTCTCTATTGTTTTCTTTTTATATGTGCGGGAGGAGAACAGAAGTGAAGACGTAGCATGTTTTGGCGATGTGCATAAAAAGGAATCATCCATTTTGAAGTTTAAAAGTTGCTTTGGGGGAGGGCGCGTTTTTACTAGTGAAGAGAGTTTCGAGAAGATAATGGGAGGGAATTTGTGATCATCGAGTGTCGAGCTTTTGTAAAATTATGAGTAAAGCGATGGGAGTGAGGAAAGTTGTATTAGTTGGTGGGGCGATGGTTGCTGGGGTGACCCTTGCCCAGGCGGCGAACTTGTGGCTGAGCTACCAGTCACCACCGGATCCCGCTGGTCCTCAGTTTGGTTTGGAGACTTACAAAGCTAAGACCTCTGAGTTGTCCCACCAAGGACGGGTGTTAGTAGACGGGGTGGCCGAAAAATACAAGGCGAAGAAGATGGAGCTGGCGGAACAAGGGAGAAACCTGGTTGACGGAATGTCGGAAACCTACAAGGCAAAGAGCATATTTTTCCGGGAAGGAGTTCGTGCGATGTGGCAATCAGTCTCCAGACCTGAAGACCATGCACAGAGAGACGACTTCATGATAGCCTTGCAGCGAGCAGTCGCCAGGTTGAAGGGATCAGAAAGGAAAGTAGACTCGGCGGAAAGCAATGAAGGACCTGCAAAGCAAGCAAAGGCCCGCAGAATATTGTTTATTGGTGATTCTCTCGTTCAAGGGGTTGGCTGTGAGGACGGAAACGGCCCAACCTTGCCCCGGAAGGTCGCCGAGTTTCTCGCGGATAAGTGGAAAGTGGACGTGAGCTGGCGCGCGCTGGGAATATCTGGTGGGGATGTCCGCCAGCTTCGGGAGGAAGTTCTTCCCCTGCTGCAGGAGGATGTTACAGTAGTGAAGTCGCAGAGAACACGTTTGCTCTCCGAGGATAGCGACAAGGAGCTGCTGTCCAGACCGCCAGTTGATGCGGTATTTTTGGTGGTGGGCCTCAACGATTGGAAAAAAGCTGTACGAACCGGGCGCTCATGGCGGTCTTTTCGAGAAGACCTCCATGAACTGGTCAGGGACATTAAGGAAATTTGCGGCGAAGACTGCACAGTGGTAAGTTGAAAATAGTTTTCTCGTTCCGAAGGAAGTCTTTGGAGTACTGAACGGCGAGCTTGCTCTTCCGCCCGCGTTTTCAGGTCCTACCGTCGCTACCAGGAGTAGATTTTGCGCCTTTATTTAGGGAACCCCTGAGATCTCTCCTACGTGTCATGAATGGAAGATGGGACGAGCAAAAGAGGTACCTCGCTGAGAACCTGAAGCAAGTTCATTTCGTGGACAAGCCCACCCTCAAGTTTTGGGGAACTACCAGTGCGGAAGTCAGCGACGAGATGTTCTGCAATGACCGTGTACATCCCAATGAAAAAGGGTAAGTCGTGCAAAGTCGTTTAGCTGTGAAGCCTCACCTGTCCCTTGCCGAATTCTCATAACAACTCACTAGTGTATCTTGGATTTCTTCGTTCAGTTATACAAAATGGGGCGAATATCTGGCAGAGAGTCTCTCCAATGCCTTTCGTCCGGAGTCCAAGAAATCTGACATCGTTGATGCATAGCGACTATGTGGGAGTTATTGTATTCTTGTACAATGAAACTAACAACTAAATTAACCGGCAAAAAAAGCTTTTTTTCAAGCACGTTTGGCGATCCACCCGCAAAATCGACAGGTAAATCCTCAAGAAATTCGGCACAGCGAAGCTACTAGCGTCAGGAGATGCTCCAATTTTCTCAAAACCTTCTCAAGGCCCCGTCCCTCACCAAGCTGTTCCTAGACCAGAACGGCGAAACCGGACTTGTGAAAAACTGGTAATCAGTGACTCGTTGTCTATGGCTCACATAGTCCAAGTGTGAGGACGGGGCAACTTGACCACCGACTGCGCGTCAGTTGTTCTGCAACTACTTAGTACATTACACCCACCACTAGGCTGCTTACTAGCATCCAAGCCCTCCGCAGTGCGCCTCAGAAATGCGCCAAGCGCGATGTCCTCTAAAGACTAGCAACGGTGAATGATCAATTCCATTCATTGGTGAGAATTGACATTTGTCACTTTTTTGTTGGTCACAGCGTTATTCTGAATAAGAAACACACAAATTATTTATCGACAGCTGTCCATCATTTTCCCGCTTGCCGAAACCACTCCAAGACTTACATGTCATGGCTTCCAGTCCCTTTTTAGCATAAAAAATCAAGGCCTGGATCAATGTACTTATAACTGATTACGATTTTCATCACTAAGAACTGGACCGCTTTTGTCCCAAAACACGAATTTAAAATTTCATTAGTATTTTCGTCGCTCCTTGGAAACTGTACCAAACAGCATTGCCATGAGATATGGATTAGGAGCAGGAAGGAATGGGGGGGGTTAGTTTTATCCCACCACGAGATTTGTACTGTATATGTGAAAAATATCGAAGCTAAACTGGTAGAGAACAATGAAGTCGTCACTGGGGTAAAGATTTCCAATTCGGCAGGACATGCGATGTTTCTTCTTAAAACCATTTGCGGAAATTTCGGAGGTTTAGTTTGCCGAAAGCGCGGGGGTGTGGGGTGTAGGGGGGGTTATCAAAAATAGCGTTTGATGATGTTTCAAAACCAATATCTCCCGAAAAATCTTTGATTCAACATATTTAGTGAAAGAGGACTGGGGCTTTGGAATTTTGCAACCCCCCCCTTGTCAGTTCGAAAAATTTTGTTTTTGCATTATTATACATCAATCGGGGCGTCGATGTAAGACTCCCCTTCACTCCCGAAGAGGTGAGAGCGATTAGGTCTGGTTTTGAGGATGAAGGTCCTGCGGAGTAGGTCGGTGAGGGCTGTGGGGGAAGGATTTGATGGAAGGTCAAGTACTAGTTTGTCTTGTTTTTTAAGATTTTGATGGTACATTTTAGAAAGGAGGGAATTCGAAGGAACGATCCCTTTCTTGTTTGAGTTCCAGTGCAGGTGGCTTGGTTGAAAGTCTAGCCGTTCAGCTGGTGGTAGACTTCGATGTGGCTGCGCCTGAGTCTGTGCAGGCAGCGTTCTTCTTTGTTTCGCGAAGGTGACTTGGTCACCGGGGCTCACAGAAAGGTAATTTTTGGCTTGTTGAGAGGCTGAGGGACGGAATGGGTCTGCCCGGTTCGGAGGTGTTTGCAGATCAAGAATCCATTGCGAGTGGGGAGTGGAGTAGAGTAGGAGAGCAACGGGTCGGGTTTATGTCAGTTGGAGAGCTCAGGGCGATGGCTTTAGCACGTGCGAGAGCTCGTCAGTGGTGCGACCTTTCCTCAAGGACGCTGACGTCTCTTTCCGGAGTACCTCTGGGGAAAATGCCCGCCGTCGAGCCCCTTGGGGGAATAGCGAAAGGTATGCTTTCCCGGCCGATGACGCTGGACCTGATCTGTTTTCCGCTTCAGCGCTATTCTGACCTGAGAGAAACCTACCGTCTTTCTGGAATTGTGGAACATTCAGAAATGCGAAAGTTGTCGGTGATGGAGATGCGGCAGAAGGGAATGGAAAAAAATGTACATATCACGAATCGGGACAGTCTAGGTGAGTTTGCCTGTCATCGCATGCGTTGATGGCCGCCCAAGTAGTCCGCTGAATCGAGTCGCCTGTGTCACCTTTCAGTGTCGGCTTTGGCTGGCGCTCAGATGCCTGGATCGGAGAATACAAGAATTCCTATCGTTCCAGGAGGTGTACCTAGTACTCTTTCGTCGAAGACTTCACGGAGAGAAAGGAAAAGCATGAAGAAACTAACAAAGCCGAGATCGTCGCCTGTGGAGTCTGCCGATGGAGTTAGTGAACTAGCTGAGAAGTTGCAAACGGACTTGGACTTGAACGTCGCAAAAGACAGTCCGGACGAGGAGAACCCTGAAATCCTTATGTGCCGGAACTGGCTATCTTGGTATTTCACTGTCGAGCAGCGACAGTTCCGAAAACGTAGAGACGAATTCTCGAATGTTCTCTTTACAATTTTCGATTATAACGTGAGCGGTCCCCGATCCAAGCAGCGTTTCGCTGCTCTTGGAGATGAATGTGTTACCCTGCATCTTGGAGCGCTGATCTGAACTCTTTCTTGTCATTTAGGTAACTGAAAGCAACCTCGGGGACCGCGTATCCTTGGAATGGAACAAACGCTTTAACACAACGGCGGGAATGACCCACTTTCGAATGAAGAAGATTAGCAAAGAAAGATATGCCGGAATCGTGTTGTCGACGAAGGTCTTGGACTCTCCTCTAAAACTATATCGCACTTTAGCGCACGAGATGTGCCACGCTGCGCAGTGGGTGATCGATGGCAAGCCAAAACCTCCGCACGGTAAGCCAGGACTGTCATCCGCAGCAAATTGTGATTCGAGGGCTCGTGGACGGACAGCCGTAGCTAAACCCTGGTGGTATTGGAATCAATCATTTTACCCCCTTATTGCAGGAGCGCCGTTCAAGAAATGGGTTAAGTGCTTTCGGATGTTCGATCCGTCTCTGGACATTACGACCTGCCACCAGTACGATATTGACTACAGGTACAAATTCGAGTGTGAAGCCTGTCGACACACGTATGGACGACACAGCAAGTCGATCGATGTGAACAGAAAGGTTTGCGGAAACTGTCGGGGCAAGCTACGCCTGCTACCCGCCGAACGAAAAGCTAGGAGGCCTAGTGCCCCAGGGTAGTCGAGGAGAGCCAGTGCCGAAGTGCAACCCTGTGTAGATTTATACTGTTTCATAAGGAGGACAATTTATATCCTGCTAGAACGCGAATTGTGGATTCGCTGTTTTTTTACGCGTTATCGTCACATCCTATTAGATTGCCCTGTACGGTCGATAGGGGTGACTAGCGAATGGTCTGTGTCGACTTGATCTATGTATGCGGAAAGCAGTGATGAATGACTAAATAGTAGTGAACTTATTGTGCTGAATCATAAGGTGCCTCTGATCGCTTCACCCCAGCAGTGTCCGGTGCGGGATCTCGCTGCTACTCTTGAAAGGTTTCCGGCCTGCTAAGCTGCGCTAGATGTGCGGGCGTTGCTTACCCAGGGCTCCAGGAGCCAAGAGCCGGAGAAGGTTCTTGGCTCCGGGAAGCAACGCCTGCTGGCCAACAGTTCCAGTGACAGACAAAAAGATGTTCTGAAGCGCTTAATGCAACCCACACCCCAGGACGATGCTCCACCCAAAAAGCCCAAACTGGGCAACTCCCAAACTCTCCTTGGCGTTCAGTTTTTAAACCCAACCCATATTTCGAATACTCAAACAACAAGAAGCATTTCGAAAAATACAACAATCGATTTCCAAAAAAAGCATAAACAGAATATCTATCCATAAACAAGAAAATACCATATATATTTACGATACAAGTTCTTCGTCAATCTTGCCCCCCCTATCAGAAACTTCATAGTAATCTGCGTTTCATTATTTAAGAATATTTTATGGCCGTCAGGAGATTCAAACAACTCCACCACAGCCCTCCACAGTAACCGAACCAGATTACCGGCTTTTCCGCCCCTCTCGCAAAAAATCAGCCGAAACCAAATGCTGATTCCTCCCACTACGGCGCAAAAAGCAAATAGTTGTCAAAACATTAATCAATACGAATATTACGTTCTTTAGTATGGAATCTACTCCCCCCCCCCTTTCTAATTTTCTATTATAAAGAATTCCTTAACCCCTCGGTAGCTTTTTTTTCCACGAAATAGAAGAAGCGAAATTTGCGCGCCAAAAACTTTCTTTCCAAAAAACGAAAACCTGAAAAGATACCAAAAACACAAACACCATGAATGCCGAAAGCCCTGATTTGGCCACCCGACGAAGTACCCCCCAAAATATACTCCAAAGCCCGCTTCTTTTTTTTGTTCTTGAGGCGAAATTCTCCCCTCCCGTTTCCAGTTGTTAATATTGGCCTTCAAATCTAGAAATACGGCAACCCCTATTAATAATCAACAATATATATTTCAAGGAAGAAAAAAGAACGATATTTGTATAGAAAGCGTCCCTAGGAGGGGGAAATATTTTAAATTTTTGGACTCAGTACGGTCGATGGAAAAAGGGGGGAGGCGTAGTTTACTGCGGAATCGAAGTTGTTGTTTTAATGGGCAGCTTCGATGTGATCTTTTTGAGGGAAAGTCAGGATGGGTTGAATCTGGTTTTCGATTTCGAGGAGACGGACTTGGGACGGAAGGGTAAGGAGGGGGGGGTGGGAGGTGGATTGGTTGTCGTAGCGAGGTGGTGGGGAAGGGACGCGCTCTGAGAAATAATTTATCGGTATACTTCGGTTCGGGGTATTTGGTGCCCTGGACTGTGTTTCTGGGGAGGCCTTTGTCGGTGCCCGGGGGCTGGAGGGGGGGAGGGCCTAGCTTTGTGAGGTGAGAATGTTGGTCGGATTCTCCTCGTGAGGTGAATATGTTTATTCTGGTGTCGTAGAGGACATTCTAGGTTGTTATTTTAGCTTTTTTGTTTTGGTGGGAGCGGAGGTGAGCTTGTGTTTGAAGGAGACGCGATGGCGGCCGCAAAGAAATGGGAAATGGTTGAGCAAAAGTTCTTGTCTGGGGACCCAGTATTTTTCTCGGGGGAGTTGGTCAAGGAATCCACTAGGATGAGACGACACAAGGTCAGGTATTTTCGTCTCGTAGATGGTGCACTTTACAATTACAGAAGGAAGGTATGCAAAGATGAAGCTCATCGTGCAGACGAACTGGACAACTGCGTCCTCGTTTTCACATCGGATCTTTAAACGAACGATTACTGTCCGTATTCTAGGGTGAGACACCTACCAAAGTGTACAGTGTCATCGATGGTAAGCTATCCTTGCCTGATGAGGATGGCATAGCACTCCACATGGCGGACGGGACAGAGCTCGTTCTCAGAAGTAAAGACTCGGAATATACACGAAGCTGGGCTGACGCGCTTATGAGGGCATCGAAGAGAGTAAGCTCAAACGGATCCATGCAGAGCCTGCCGCTTTGCTATGAGATCGAGAAAGATCCTCTCCTCGAACTCTGCAATTGGAATATAGCCGGCATAACTGATCACCTGTGTTTTTCTACTCAACTCCTTCCTGTGTTTTTGATACAGAAAATCGGCCGTTTCTATGGTATTCATGGAATCATTGGGGCCGGTGCGTTTGCCGAGGTGCGATTGGCTTACGTAAAGAATACTGGAGAGCAAGTTGCTGTGAAGATCATGCGCAAGAACAAGAATGATCAAGAGCTCATGACTGCTGTAAACTGTGAGCTCAAGTTCGTCAGTAGGAACATTGTGCATAAAAACATTGTTGCCACGTAAGTGCAGTCCTCTACAATGAGCGGCGACCGGTTCTTCCACAGTGCACGTTCTAACTGCTCTCTGTTGCTCCGTTCCTCGTCCTCAATAGATATGACGTCATCAATACAAGAGAAATTCTGTTTATAGTCATGGAATACATGAAGGGAGGTATGCTTTATGACGTATTGGCAGAGGAGAAAATGCTCTCCGAAAAGGTGAGATCTCTAATAGAGAAGGTTGCAGTCAATCTAACTAATAAAGGCGGACGGTTTGTAGAAATGTTCGTACGGGGCCTGAAACTCACTCCTTGTAACGCTGTGGAACCTTCTCAGAAAGCAAGCATCGTCATGAAGTCCCTGCTGGAAGCACTGGGCTATTTGCATGAGAATGGCATCGTGCACCGTGATGTGAAGCCGGAGAACGTGCTTTGCTCAGGACGAGAATGGCCTCTTACGATCAAGCTTGCTGATTTTGGTCTCGCGGATGTGATCATGGAGGACACCTTTGGGGACAAGACAGCACGGGGAATGTACGGGACACCTTTCTTCGTTGCTCCTGAGGTTATCAGAGGCGAGGCTTACGGGCCCGCGGTGGACATATGGTCGTCCGGAGTGCTCCTCTACAACATGCTGTCAGGTATGAGAAAGACGCGAATATATGCGTATTGCAATTCGCAAGCATCTCACTGGAAATGGATCACTTTGTACAGGTCAACTGCCCTTTGAAGGAGGAAGTTTAGCAGAAGTTTTGAAACGAGTTAAGGCTGGTCACGTAGAGTTTCCAGAGAAGAAATGGGGGTCAATTTCAGATGAGGCGAAGAACTTCATCCGGGGGCTGCTTCGTTTCCATCCCGGAGAAAGACTCTCTGCGAAGCAGGCACTAGCAGATCCTTGGTTCACGTTGGCGCAGACACGGAAGGAGAGGATCCTTGGACACGACATGTCACAGATGATGACGAAGGAAGCGAAAGGAATGAGGAGCTCGGTCGCTATAGAGGACATCGAAGGGCTGCTTCGGGACGCTGTCGCAAGCCAGAAGGAGAAGAGCGATTCCGGGCCTCGACTTTTTGGGTTCAAGATTTACCGACAGAACTCGGAGAGCAGCAAAGTATCTCGAAGCGCAGCGACAGAAACGTAGACCGAGTTTCTGTTGGCCGGATTAAGACTTGCGATTTAGCACAAACGAAGAAGCATTTTTAGGCCTGTTCGATGTAACTAGTTTACCCCTGAGTTGTTGAGCTCAATCCGTGTAGCACCCGAGTGTAGCTGGCATCTACATCGACTCCTCTCGCTTTGGCTGTGCTCTTGGCTAAGATCAGCACAACTACCAACTCAGTGCATTTCAAAGGCGCAGTTGAGGTCATGGACGGCTGGACCTGGCGGACAGCCAACTCGCGGTGTTTTTTTTTTTAAGCTATAACTATTTTTTTCTAACCTTCGTCATCGTACAACTGCTTTGAGCAGTACCATCCACGTATCAGTTTTGGTGTTTGGCGAAACTGAGCATACAGCTCATTCATGTGCACTATGTTGTAAACAAAATATACTCTCGACTAAATCAATTGAGGAGCTCTACTTTCGAACCCTGTCAGCCTCATACTCAGCAGCTGCAACTTCGGGCAAAATAAGCGTAAAAGACCCACGGTGGGAGTGAAATTGAAAGCACGTCAAACCCGAGAACGAGATCTACCAGCACGGGCGGAGAATGGAGATGCATGACCGTCTGTTTGGAGAAGAATCTTAAAAGGGACAGCTTCGACTGGAGATCTCTGATTCCAGGTTTGTTTCCGAAGATCCAACTGCTTCTGTCCGGAACCAACGGACCGAGGTGGACGTAGTTGCGGGAAAATGAGCCTTCAACTTCACGAAAAAGACACTGCCATTGCCACAGTCCACGTCCCTCTCACCCCTACAACCAACAGAGCTCATTTGCATAGAGCAGTATATACCATCGACCGTGCTTGTCGGCCCGACCAAACCCCACACCCATTGCCCAGGGAACACCAAGCATCAATAGAAAAACAAACTAATAAAAAACCATAAAAGCCTGTGGAACGTTTTTTAAACGGTGGGAATCGCGCCTTTCCGGAAATTTCTTTTTTTGAAAACAAAACGACAACAAAAAATTCAAAAAGCGAAAAGGACCCTCGATTGAAAATTCTCGCCAACGCCAAGGAAACCCTATAATAACTGAAATAACCGCCTGAACACAACGCCGGACTTGCCTGCTTGCTTCCTTTTTTTAAATGTTTCTGAAAGAAGAAGTTGTTTTGGATTGTTTTTACGGGTGTCACTGTTAGCCGTGTTTTGAGCTCGAATCAGTTGATGTCGGATTGACGAACTTGCCTTGGAGGCGATGGGCGGCATCGACAAGGTGAGTTACAAACCCGGCTCTGGACGAGGAACGTGAGCGTTTTGGGGGCATGATTTTGTCCAGACTAATATTGGCCAATGCGTTTGTCAGCCGGGTAAGGTGGGTTGAACTTAAGGTTGTCCGTTCGGGGAGTTGAGCACAGGTATATACTGGGTTTGGGTTGCTGTCGAAGCATGGCATTGACGAAGCAGCAACGGCTCCAGGGATTTGAGGCAGAACTACTTCAAGTTGATAGCAGCCCTGATCCTCTTAATTCCTGGATTTCGTATATTTCTTGGGCGCGCTCGGCATTGCAGAAGGATCAGGTGCTAAAACTACTCGAGAGGTGTATAGGAAAGTTCATGAGCGAACCTCGCTATCTTGAGGATGCTAGGTTCGTGAGACTGTGCGTCACGCACGCTGACGCCGTCGGGGACTACCACGGAGCTGAGGAAGCGCTTCGCAAGAGCCGGACAGCGGGTGTGGGATCCAAGTCGGCTTTAATTTATGAAGCACACGCGATCGTACTGGAGAAACTGAGAAACTTTGCCAAGGCTGAGACTGTCTACGCGGAAGGGAAAAGCAATGGAGCTCAGCCTTTGGAGCGCCTTGAACAGCGGTGGGAGGAGTTCAGGGGAAGGATGAAACGAAGAGTAGAGAGACAGCGGAAACTTGAATCGCACAGTGTACACAGGAAGGCACTCTCGGCTGTTCAGAAGAACGCTGCACCTATTGAACCCTCACCTCCGCCTCAGAAACTCAGGAAACGGGGTGAAGAGGACAAACCAATTTCTCGCAAACTCGCCTTTGGAGTTGAGGACAGCTCGGACATGACGATCAACACCAAACTCGCGATGCAAGATGTTGACGCGATGTTCAATTCGCCCCTTCCTTTTGAAGAGCACAAGGACGATGACAGCTCTGATGACAACCGCTTCCTCGACGAGAAAGCGAACATCGAACAGACACTTGCCATGAACAAGTCGCCTGGGATCGGGTTCCAGATCTACAGCGACGGAAACGAACCAAGACCACTGTCACAAGACTCAGAGAAAACAGCTATAATCAATCCGTACAGTATGGATGTCCGCGTCCGCGTCGAAGAGTCTTTAGCAGAGTGGTTTGCTCAACAAGGCAACTACTACGTCGTAGACATTGCGCCAGAAATTGAAGTGGGAAGAACCTCCATCATAGGGGAAGAACTCCGATCAGACGGCGTAACAGTTGCCGTTCAGAATCTAAGATCGGACACTGAGTAAGCGCTTCCAGAACAAACCTCGAGGCTTGGAAACGAATATCAAAGCTCACCATTTCGTTCGGAAACTTTTAGGAGAGCGCGCGTATATGATGTCACTGTAGACGACGAGAGGATGACGATGAAAGTTCAAAATCCAGCAGATCCGTGGGAGCTCTACCTTCTCAGACAACTCTCTAAACAGTCTCAAGGCATATCCATTCCCCGGGCAATGGGCTTGTACGATGCGGAGAGCAAGAGCTATTTACTATGCAGCGCATACCCCAACCTTTCTCTTTCGGTAGGCGTGGCGCGCGAGCACCGTATTTGGTAAACCATTAAGACTTTGGGACTGAATCCTCCTTTTTGGACTGCTCTCGGCAGCAAATTTATCGGAGCGAACGGCTCAGCAAGGCTCTACTCTGCTTTGTGGTCGCGGAGGTGCTAACGATTCTAGAAAACTGCCACGCTTGTGGAGTCATTCACGGCGCGCTAACGTCTGACACAATCCTCTTGAAAGGCACAAGCATCCATGACGCAGGTACGGTCGTCAATGACCAGATGTATGAATATGGAGAAGTAGTCGCGCAATGGCTGAAATCGAGGCGGGATTTTTGTGTTCAGGTGTCTTGCTAGTTGACTTCAGCAGAGGAGTAGACACCACAATTCATCCTCCTGGAGCGAGATTCAAAAGCAAGACGGAAAAACCTTGGAGATTTGAGAAGGATACGAATGATCTTGCAGATGTTATTCGGCAGTCCATGACCATGACACCATCCCAATCCCTGCGAGTCGCGATGAACAGCTTGACTTCGATTCGCGGAGATAACTATAGGCTCGAGTACCTTCGCCAAATACGAAGCGATCTTCAGCAGGACTTTTCAAGCGTCGAGCTTGCAGAGTCTCTGTATGAGGTCTTTGAGATGAAGTAGTGCTTCAACAGCAGTGCAGACCAGACCATATTGAATATATATATATAATATCTTGAGATATTTCATAGAGAAAGCAGTTTTATTCCCCTCGCAGGTATGACACGTTCTTATCTTCGCGGATCGCAATATCATGCCATGGAAATCGCTATTATTTGTATGGATGGCTTTCCATTGTTGTAGCTTTTGGCGGTCAAGTGGTTTCAGCCACGCCATCTTGACGCCATCCCAGACTCCCGGATTGCACTGAGGGTAAAATCCTCTTCCGGATTCGTCCTCATGTCATGGGATCCATGCACCTTGGATGAAGCTAAGCTGAGCGATGCGTTTGAGCATCTTTCACTCTCCTGGGCTGCATCCCAACGCTTCCCCCGCGTTCTTCAACCTCGTTCACGTTCCCCAACATTCCTGCGCCGTCAACTAAGCAACGGAAGGTCTGGAATGTGCGCGATCGCCTTCGAATGCGTGAGATGATATCATGCTTCAAAACAGATATCTACCCTTCTTCCAGCACTCCGCGACGGCATACCTGATTCAACGGATTTAATTCCAGTTGACTTGCACTCGTTTGACAGCACACGTACGCACCTAAAGGCTTTGGAATCATCTACTCGAGAGGTTGTTGAAGAAGAAACTGGCGGGGAAGGGGTCGAAGCCCTGCCCGTTCACCATTGCTCTTCCCCACCAAAACCCCGGCATGTTTGCAAAACTAGACGGTGCTAGAATCCGCACGAACGGTGCGGCACGTCTCTATACGTTGGTAGGGAGTTGTCCTTCCTTTCCCAAATGTAGAAACAGCAAAAATGACATACATCTCTCCTTTGCCAATTCCAGTGGGCAAAAAATTCAATCACAGGTTTTTCACATTGCACTTCATCCGCAAAACTGTCTAATGCCAAAAATCATCAACCCCAACCCCACCCCCCTTCGACGAAAGCACTAGAAGCTGTTCTCCTATCAACATAAAAAAAATTGCAACGCCTCCTCGAAGTCGAACAGTTGGTCAAGTCCTTGCAATCCTGCCAACAAACTTGCAGTAAATCTACTGCTCCAATCATTGATCTCTAGATATTTTTCTTACTGGCATATCCAATCCTTTTCTCTACCCCTTCCCCCCCCATTTAGATTCACGATCAAACATTGCATTGTAAAAATCTCAAACTCCTTCCCCCTCCCTGCTTGCTCTCCCAGATACTCAAATTTCATCGAATATAAAATTCAATTCAAACAAACAGATTGATCCAATTCTTTCTTCCTCCGTCATCTGCACCCCCTATATGAGAACTTCTCTTTTTTCTTGAAAGTTTTGAACCGGTTTTAACGGACAGGGATCTGGACTTGAGAACATCCGCCGCCAAACCCTCCAGGAATATAAATAATATAATTTTCGTGCGGCCAAAGAATCCAAGCAGCGGCAGGGTCGGAGATGCGTATTGTGAGACCCGTTCAATAAAAATCTGCAATCATTCGTGGATTTTGAAAAAAATAATAGATACTGATTTATCGTTTTAAAAGAATGGAAGATATTATTCTGCTTAGCTTTGATTCTTGAGGTCGCGGAGATTTTCCTTTCATCCATCAGGATCGATCCCTGAGCGTGGACCGATACGACACCATTACAGAAGTTGGAAGTGAGGTGAAACCAGGATCTAGCCCGAGAATCTCAACAAGCTATGTAGAGCGACTGCATTTGATACCTTAATCGACTTCACTTTGTTCCATTCTCAGTCAACACACCCTAACTCCACGATCGTTGCGAATGCTTGACTCGTCCTAGGAAGGATGCTTCGGGACGCAAGCAAAGACACAGGATTGCCCCCACCCCCGTCGATTCACATTCGCCTCCTTTATCGACCTGTAGAAACTCCTTGGGGGGGGGAGGGAGGAGGGGAGCTGGAGTGGCGAGATACGATATCTAAACGTCATTGGAATATTCAGCTCCCAACTCCCTCACGAGCCGTTTACAAATGAAAACCCATCCCTTTCACCAACATTCCCATTGCACCGCATTGGTCTCAACGTACACATTTGCCGTCCAGAAACCGCTCAGCTCATCCAAAACGTATCTCGTGTGAGATATTTTTCCCCCAGTGTTTGTCTAATAGAGGCGCAAAAAAGCCTGCCATCGAGTTACCCCTTGTTCGTCGCGTCCGGCTCCTCACTCAAAAGCAAGGCCACAAGTACTCATCTTACAACCCACTGAAATCAAATGAAAACCCCACCCCCTCCTTTCCCGTTCTTTCGTAATTTAAAATCAAAAAGTCAAAGAAATCACATGTCCTTTTTACTAGAGCATCCCAGACGAGATTCTTTTAATTTGAGGGCATTGCACTTCAGATGACATTGTCTATTTTTGAAATTTCTCGTCTGTTCTGTTGATATTTCCACAGATAATCCAATAAATGGATGTTCCTCAATCAAATCGCAACATACATTACGTTCTATTGGTCATGTTCTCAATCTCATAGTTTCCCTTTGGATACCTTCTCAATACTTTTTTTCCCCAATTCAAAGGGGTTGTTCCAACAACGTGCAGCTCGTTTCCTACCCCCTAACCACCAGGGGGGTCTTGGTTCCACATCTACCCCCCCAAGAACTGTCTAGTGTGCGACCAAATTGTTTTTACCCCTTCAAAAGTAAGTATTCAAGAGACAAGAGAAATAATATCTAGGGGTTGAGTGTTTCTTCACCAGCACAAAGCCAAACAACCAATTTAACCCCATTGTTTGTCAGTGAAAACGAAGTAGATAGGAAGAGCTCTGGTGGGGGGAGGAGGGATAGAACAGGACGTTAATGAGTCAAATATGTTTTATATTTCAGGAATGCCTCGAGGAGCGCCATTTTAAATCACTCAGATTGGATTTTGCGGGTTTGCCAAAAAAAAAGGTTTGTTATGAGTAACTCGAAACGTGCTAGGATCTGCTTTGGGGAAACGGGGGGGGGGAGGCCTGAGGATTTGGGAAGGGATGAGAAGTTAATGAAATGCAGATACTTTTTATTTTCAGATGGGGTTCCTGAAATGTCAGGAGTTGGATTTTTTAATTTTAGATTTGTTTGAAATGCAAGAATGGTGAGGGCTTATATAGAGTTGGGATGGGGGATGAGGGATGAGGAAAGTGTAGAGTAGAGGCGGAACTTTGGTCTGAAGAGAAAAAATGGCGTTTCTTTGTAGCTTTCGTGGGATTGGGCTTGGGCCCGGTTCGGCTAGGGATGGGATTTGTAGAAGAGAGGTGAGGCGGGACCTTCCGGTGATGAGGGTGCAACAGCAGCAGCGCCGAGCGCCTCTTGTACGGGGGGCAGAGGACGCGAAGGAGAAGGTGTCCACTTGGAAGAGGTGCGGTGGGAAGCCGAGCGTGTACAAGATCGCGCAGGTCACTGAAGCGCTGACGAGGAGTGGAGAGACAAATGATGTCATCGACGTTCTGAATTGGATGATTGACAAAGAACTGCGGCCAAATTGTCGGATCTTCCTGTGCGTGCTCAAGGCTTATGGGAAGCGCAAGGATGTTGCGGGACTCTTGGCGACGCACAAGCGGCTGCAGGAGGCGAACGTGAATGCAAATATTTATGTCTACAATTACATTATTAATGTGCTAGGGAAGAATGGAAGGATGAAGGAAATGCGCCAGTTCAAGGAGGAAATGGAAAGGAACGATATACATCCGGACGTGATTACTTTCTCCGCCATGATTGACGGCTACTCCAAGCGTGGTAACTTGACCGAAGCTCTGGCATTGTACGAAGAAATGAAGGAGCGAAGGATTGAGCCCGACACAGTCACTTATGCTACCATCATCAACGCACTTGGACGAAACGGGGACGTCAGCGGCGCGATCTCACTGTTCGAAGAGATGGGCAGAATCCACGTAAAACAGAATGTCGTCATATTTAACTCGCTTATTCACATCCTCTTGAAAAATGGGGACGTTGTGAATGCGAAGAGCCTCTTCCACCGAATGAAGGAACACCGCATTGAACCTGACCCGTTCACATACAGCGAGCTGATTCACTCGACAGCGAAGACGGGGGATCTTCAATTCGCTATCAGTTGTTTTATTGAGATGCAGCGGAAACAAATTACGCCCAATCTCGTCACCTATAACGCTCTCATTGATGCCTGCGCCAAGAATGGGGACATGGAGGGGGCAATTTCCGCCTTTAGGCTGATGCAGCGTGCAGGTGTGCGCCCGAACGACGTGACTTACACTGTTCTGATTGACGGCGCAGGGAGGCTGGGGGATGTGAAGAGGGCTGAGGAGGCATTTGAGCACATGAAAAATGTTGGAGTGGAACCGAGTTTGGTCTGCTACACTGCTCTTCTCTGTGCGTACTCGAAAGCAGGCAGCACCAAGAAAATCAAGTCAACTATGAGGAAACTGGAAAAGGCGTCTTTGAAGCTGGACTCGGTTGTCTACAATGTGGTGATTGAAGCGTACGCACGGAACGGACAGTCCAACGACGCTCTTAACACCCTTAAGGATATGCAACAACGAGGCATGAAGCCGACTTTGAACGCATATCACGCGGTCGTACTAGCGTGTGCGGAGAGAGGAGATGCAAAGAGCGGACTTAGCTCATTGAAGGAGATGCAATCAGTCGGGCTGCGAGCGGGATGCTGTTCAATGTACAATGTGGTAATGAAGGCTTTCTTGAGCCGTAACGATGTCCAAGGAGTTTACAGGACAGTGGCTTTGCTGAAAACCCATGGGTTGCGATCCGACTCGACGACGAAAGATATTCTCAAATACACACGAGAGGCGAAAGTGAGACGGGAGAAAGCTTTAGCAAAAGGGTGAAGTCCCGTGGAAGATATGGAAGGAGTTGTACATTTTGGTGCGTTTTGTTGTCATCGGTATTTGTCGTTTATATGTTCAGACGAGGATGGATTCTTTCTCTAATTATTGAAGGAGGGCTTAGGTAAGGCTGTTTTAAAGTATATATAGAAGTATTCATATATCTATATGCTATATATGTGTTGTTGAGGTGCATAAATCCTCGAACGCCCTTTCCTCCTGATCCACCTTGTGCATAGTGATTCTAAAGAAATTTTGGTATCTGTAATGGTTTGTCCCTTCCTTCACCCCGCCCCACACACGCTACCGAAAGGCAGCGCAGCCCAAGTCCCAGAGTAAGAGATTTTCGGTCCCTGGGTTGTGCACATACGTCGGATGCTCTTGGAACCTGTATGGCCGTACATACCTGTTTGCTTGTGGTCAGGGATATTGTCCCTAGATTCTCCTGAAACTCGGGTCATGTGGAGATGCGTGTGAAGAAAAACTTGGCATGGAGGCCGCCTTGCCAAACTCCTTGCGTAGCTCAGCGAGGAAGAACCGTTCACTTCCCAAAGCATTGCCTCAGTCCGTTTAAGAACTTCCAATGGAGATCGATTCGCACAATCTTTGCACCGCTCCAGGCTCTCAATAGGCGAGTTGCCAGAGCTGGCGTTGCCACCGGCTGACACCGGTTCAGTCTCTACCAGTAAATGACTGACTTCAGTCATCTTCGCTTGAATTTGAAAAAAACGCCATTGCCAACGGCAAGCTGACGAAGAATTTGGTTGCCATCCGTTCGTTGGGAATCAAGTTCGTAGAGCGTCGAGGGCTCAGCACTGCCCAACTAAATACACTCTAACGAGGTAACTGTCCTATTTCCAGTAGGCGGGCGCTTACATCAGGGCGCGGTGCTTGTCTACTTCGGGCTCTGGGCACTGATCACCCAACTCCAGATAGCTGAAGCAAGATATCTGGGTTCTTGACACTATAATCGATAGCTTTTCGATTAACATGAAGATCGACCAGAATGGTCACAACGGAAATCGGAATTTGACCGTTGATAAGTCCGGTCCTAAGAGCAAGAAGCTGCCAAACCAGGACGTAAATAAGCCTTTTTTAGAACGAGCTCTTAAACTGTGACTACTGGTACTAAAATATGACCTAATTTTACAACTCAGTGCGTTGGAAGCAATTTTTAGGTGAGAAGAAAATAAAATTTTACCCGAAATGATAGGGATGTACCCTAATATACGCATTTGTCCGTTTATTTATTGGGGAGCTCTACAGAGCAAGATCCTGAATTAGATCAATCCGAAGCGTAACTCCAAAAACTAGGACGACCTTTGTAAGTAATCATTCACACGATGATGCGAGTCATGGCTGGTGGATTGAAGCAACTCGGACTATGACAGATCCGTTTGTTGATTATACGGATCGATGAATAGGACAACGGATTGTTGGAAAACAAATTTCAAGGTGAAGGCACTTCAGACGCCGAGAGAATCTTCTGGATAAGGAAGACACGGAAGCCCTGTCCTGGAATTCAGGAGTATGTTTCGGAGAGTTCGTCCGCCTGAGAGGACATGCCGGGTCAGAAGGAGGACGAGAAGGCGAGTATACCTGTCAGAAGGCCGAGTGCAGATCTTCGGTTGTGCGTGAGGCCGAGGACATCGATCAAGATTCGTGAGTACTTTCATACCCTCGGCGGTGCTGCAACCCTAAAGCTCGGTGCTGACTACGTTTTCGACGCCTCAAAGCCCGAAATGCACAACCTACAAATCAGGACTTCCCTCAAGGACACGTTAGCGAACGCCAAGATCCTATACTCAGCGGGCGAGGTACGTTCTCCGCACAACATTCGCCTTACAACTGGCAGACCCGAAGGACTACAAACGCTAAGCCCAGCCACCATCATCTATCTCTCCAGGTCACCCTCGCGAAAACCTTGTGGTTGGATGGACGGACTCGAGTCAACCTCTGGTGCTCCATTCATCTCCCGACAGCGACGCCAGCTTTTGGCTTCAAAATCACTTAATTCCGGGGCTCCAGATCGGCCAACGTAGAACGGCCCAACAGATCAAACCAGGAACCAGAATTCTCACCGTACTCCCTACCTCCGCTCCGATTCAGGAACGAAATGATGCTAGCAAATACCCCGGTCGGCGTACAGGTAGATCGACCAAACTCTATCTGAAAACCAGCGGAGAAACTGACTGTTTTTTCATCGGTTCACTCTCCAAACCCCGGAAAAGCTCGACTCTTGTCTGGAGTTCTTCCCACACGTGGCCTACTCAACCAGCGATAAGAAAGTCGGAATTGGAACTCTTCGAGCCTGTTTGGAACAGCTGAACATTGTATTATATCTGAACACTTCCAATGTGATTCCGAAGTAAGCAGAAAAGTCTTGACAATTCTACTCCTTCTGCTGCTTTTGGAAGACTGATTCGGAGTGTCGAACACCACTCCTCCCACTCCGTGACTGCCTCGTTAGGTCTCTGCTAAGCAATAAGATACTTTCGCCCGTTGGCTACGTCGAAGAGAGCGGACCCAGTAGACTAGCCGAGAAGGGCTGGCAGGATGTCAAGAAAGGTAGTGAAGACATCTGGGCCGATGCGAGGAAGAGATCTAAGAAGGGTAAGGCGTACGCTCTGAAGAAATCGGAGCAGACGATCACCATTGCACGAAAAAGAATGAGAGAATTCAGCATTCGAGCGCCAAAGTTCCATCCGGTCCAGGCCTTGATGAGCTGGTTCAACCTGTTCTGATAAAAAACAACAAACTTGTACATCTTTTCTTCCACTGGGGGTTCGCCTCACTAGTACCAAAAGTTAGTCTACCCGCTACCTCTACATGCTCCCAACTATCTATCCGCTGTGTTCTCCTTGGACCAAGGATGTGGCTTCTTCTCCTTCAGCTATCATGGACCTAGGGGAGGAGTGTCTTTCCACAAACGCTTTCACGATTTCGTTCGCTTGTTCAGGGACTTCATCCTGAGGACAGTGACCAACTCCTGGTAGAACAACGAACTCCTCGACGCTTGGGAATTCTCCTAGAGTTCTATTTGATTTAAAACAAAGAAACCACATCCAAAACGAACTCAGCAAATAGGTCTCTGGACGTCTTTCCAGATGTTTTTGCACGTCTCCAGAGATGATAAGAAGCTTAACGTTACCTTCCTATTTTTATCGGCTCCAGCTGATCGTTTTCACCCCAGACAATCATCGTCTACAGAGAGATAGATAGAGAGAACGGAGCGATGTTGTCAGACATACTCATCAGGGTGCACAAGCTTCTTCCTCTTCACCGTGTCGTTTTACTTACTGGCTGCTGAATGATTTCCAGAAAGTCTTCTGGAATTGGTCCGGTGTCGTAAGTTATGAAAGCCAGGAAGGTGCCAAGGGCGCCTGGTTCAAGGGCAGGGGCTCTTAGGGCCTGGACGAGCTGATCGTCGATTTTTTGCTCGTCCTGGTAGGCGAGCTTGAGGACGTTCTTAAGAGTTTGAGGACTCGAGAGGTTGTTAAAGAAGAAACTTGCGAGGGGCCGAAGCTGTTTGTAGAGACAGAACGTAGACGCAAGCGGTTCAGCAGGGTGGGAGAGGCTGACAGACGAGTTTTTCCCTCCGCAAGAGCACAAAACGTACGTTCACGAGCGCTTTCATAATTAGTGGGGCTGTGATGTTGTCAATCCAGTTACGCCTCTGTACAGTTAACAGCCTCAGCGATGGAGCAAACTGGACCACGCCATGAACAAGCTGAGGGTAGTCGACGGCGGCTTGAAGCGCCGCAACACATCCGATGGAATTCGCTACGAGGAATGACTGGCTTCCAACCACCTGTTCGATAAACTTACCAACTTGAGAGCTCCAAGTATCGTAATCGTACGCCACAGGACGATCCTCAGAACACAACTCGCCTGGATTCCAAAGGTCACGATTCCAAACCGAGTTAGCGCTAGAGGTCTTGCCGTGGTAGGATGACTGGCCATGCTACTATCTTACCAACTTGGGGTTTATCTGAGAACCCAAAACCTAATAGATCAATAGCATAGACCCTGTATTCCTTTCCCAGCTCAGGAAGGTTCTTTCTCCAGTGGAACGAATGTGCTCCAAAGCCGTGAACACAGACCAGGCTAGGGCGCTCGGTGTTTTCTTCTCCACAGCTTCGATACGCGACCTATGAACGAAGAAAAACATGTGGAATGAGTAATGAATCAAGAAGAATACGATTAGGGACAGCGGCTGGACATACCTTGTACCCCCGAAAGTTCCATTCCTTCCTCGGAATCGATGCGTCACCCCACGGTTCATCTACAGCAGAGCATCTTAAACGTCTGCTCGACGATCGAGACTTCAGATGGAAACCTGCCGACAGTAAAAACCCGTACATCTTGTCCAAAAGTCTAAATCTTTGTCTGCTAGCTCCTCCCCAACCTGACCAGCCCAAGCCTAAAGCTCAACCAGCTTGTGTAGGTCTCCTGGATCGGGCCTGGTGGGTGCTGGCTAGGAGAAAGTGCGTGCAGGATAGAATGCAGGAAGAGCGTTTCTTTTTGGAATTATCGAAACCAGGCCACCCGTCCACAGGTCATCATTCGCACCGGGTTTGCTCTTCTCGTATTGAAAGCGTTTCCCAGCCAGCCATTGACCTGCAGCGCGAAAGCCACACCAGAAAACGGTGGGTCCCATAGAAGATGGGATTAGTCTCTATGGGATGATAAGTTCATTCAAAAAAAATGCTGAGACTGGATTATGTTTCCTGTCCTTGTCCTGGCAAGGCTCGCATTGACCCGCTCAGCATCCTTCTCAAAGGCTTTGGACCAACGCACGTCCACAGCGTACCACCAAAATAAGCTCTGTTCTTTCTAGAAAATGACCACAGGTAGCTAATTATTACTAAATACAACTAATATAGGTGATATATCTTAATCAAATATCTTACAGCTCTAAACTATATTGACCAACTATGTTTTCTTATACGTCTCGGTGCTCCTATTTTAAATTTATTCATTAGTATCTAACCAGTAATTGTCTACTTATGATCGTTTCCAAACCTCTAGTGGCTTACAATATTTTCATAAACCAAAAATAAAAGCATCCGCGTCAGGAGCCTTGCTCTCTGCCAGTCGCCTTTACGGTAATTAATTATCGATAATATAGTGCAAATATAATGAAAATTAGACAATATCGACCAGATACGACCATGTAAATCCGATAAGCACAAAAGGACCTTGTGCATTCAGTCGTTCTCACATAATCAGCACTATATCATTGGATAAAATAGAATATTGATTGAATATCGACTGCGTTGGTGGATCAGAAACAATGGAATCGGTGGTAGGGGGAGTATCTGAGATGATTGGGAAACATTGGTCACCATGCGGTGTGGCCAGGCAGACCAGTTGTAGGGGGATTATCTGTTTGAGATGATTGGGAAACATTCGCCACCATGCGGTATGGCCAGGCAGACGAGTTGTCCTGACGGCATTTTGACAGTTGGGGGAGTGTGGAGTGTGGATAAGTCAGAGTATCATCAGCCATCGTATCTTGGCCGGAAAGAAAGTATCAATTTTCAACGGCGATGCGTGAGGAGAATTTTTGGTTTAGGTCTTAAGGGGATGTGCAGGGTTTGGGAAGGTGATAGGGTGTGGAGCTCGTGTGAGAAGTAGTTGGATACTTTCGTTAGGAAGGAGAGCGCGTCCTAATCTGAATAAAAACGGAAGTTCTGGTCAAGATCTCTGGAGGGTCGGGTTGGAATCGCCCTGGAGCGAATTTGGGGAGGGAGGGGGGGAAGGAGAGGGGGTAGGATGAGGCTGCTAGGGAGATTGACGCAGTGTGCAGGACGAGGGGGTGAGAGAGGGCTCAGCTCTCTGTCTGAAGGTGGGAGTGGTGCGAGCTCGTACACGGCAAAGATTTCTCAGATTATCGACAGCGGACAGGCGAAGTACTTCACTGTGCCTGAGGATAGAACTGTGTTCCAGGCGGTGAGGCAGATGGTTGACCACCATTGTGGTAGTTTAATTGTGAAGAACGAGAAGACGGGTTCAATGGTTGGAATTATTACAGAAAGAGATTACTTGACGAAGATCATTACAAAAGACAGGGCTTCGAAGACAACTCTAGTGAAGGAGGTGCGTGACCATCCCAAAAGGATTCTTTCCTCCACATCCCTCGCTAAGCGCTTTTCGCATCGGAACGCAACTCTTCAATAGATTATGACGAAACACATCATTTCAGTGGATGCCTCAGCCACCGTAGGAGAGTCCATGAAGATAATGGCAAGTCACAACATCAGGTGCGATTTTCACTATGACGCGTCTGCGAAGTATCCTGCAACGGACTAATCCAAAATCCTTTCGTTTAGACATCTTCCAGTGCTCGAGAACAACCAGCTCGTAGGGGTAGTGTCCATGAGGGAACTCGTAAAAAAAGTAAGAATCTCCAAATACCGTATCGGTCCGTTTGAGTCTGCTGAGTGGTGGAACAAATGTTGACAGCTCGTGGCTGCCCCTTATCAGGTCGCTGAATATCACGAGAAGCATATCTCGTATTTGATGGCTCAGATTCAGCGGATGGCAATAGCCGTGTCTCACGGCCCGGTTGGAAAACAATCTTCATAGGTCGAGGAGGACTCGGTAGGGATCGTTCTGGAACCAGGCAAGATCTAGTTTTCTCTTCTCGCCGAGGACCCGGAGGCCGATTCTGCAGGATGTAAATAGTTGCCAATATAAAAGTGAATCTATGGGGTAAAGCGTTCACGGTTACCCGTTTGGTTTCGAGAGTTCATCCGTCTGCAAGACGGTGCTTGAGTCCTGTGCTGAAAAGGTAGCTCGAGATGATTAGTTTTTCTTTAAATACAAGTACAGTGCGGATACGAGCATCACATTAGTCAAGTTGAATCGTTGGGGAAACCCAGCATTCTAATACATCGAAGTCTGATGATTCATGCTGGAGTCTGCGTGAATAACAGAGTCCATGTATCGAGCAAGCAATCTAGTTTCCAAATCCTGGGACTCATCCTCCACGTCGAAATACACAATCTCCCTGTTCTTCAGCGAACCTTTCACAACCTCATCATCCTCCAGCTTTCTGCAGAACCTCGGACTGCGGTAGTTTGTACCTCCTCGGAAATTGAACAACCCTGAGATACACCTCTCGTTCGGTCGCCTTACAAGCCTATTTTCGTAGTCTTCCATCTTCCAGATAAACGTTCAAAAACATCACATACTCACATGCACATTCGCAACCCTCAGCTTCTCTTCACTCCTCACCTCCCTCACTTGCCTGTCCGCATCCTCACAGACCTGCTATATATATACCCTTCACGACTACCAACATATTCGCTAAGATATTTGCAAAAGGTGCTTCTACAAAGCAACAAGGAAGCCAAGGAACCACGCCAATCTATTTCAGGTATTGCGGATATCCACAACTGTACTGTGGGATCACCCCGCTGCCTGACAACCACGGACTCTTGTCGGTGCGCCAATGCTAACCAAGTGTCATCCCATATTCAATCAAAACAAACAATTAAAAAATTAATAAACTACTTAAATTAAATATTATTGATAAAAGATTGAATAATAGAGGTGACACTTTAAAGATGTATCGCTCGCTCCCGCCCACGCTCAGCTGGAATCGAAAGCGGAATTCCTTTTTTAGTGCTTTACAACTTGAACGACCGACAAAAACCCGACAATAATAGGCTGTTATCCAAGATGACATAAAATCATAAACATTTCAAGAAATACGAATATGAACAGAAACGGCTCACTTAAACGCACCATCTTCCCTATAAATCTTGAAATATGAATATTATTAGTCTATAGTGTTCTAATTTTGAAACAGAAGATGCTTAAATTGGTATATATATGGAACTTTATACTCGATTTATGCTGATTGAACGAGAAAGAGAAAGTTAATAAAAACTTTCTAATAAATCTATTTTTGGAAACCCAAAACGGGGGTGCCCCAATATCCGCATTTTTTGTTTTGTTTTATTGTATTCTGGTTTCCGGATGTTCTTCGTCCTCGGAGCGTGGGATCGAAGTGGATAGCTCGTTCCAACTTGCGACAAGGCGGTGGGGCCTTGTGTTACCCTGGATGATAACAAAACAAGACTACCTGAATTGAAGGGGGAGATCCTCGCACAGCCGGCCCAGCCGTCAACAGAGCAGCCCTAACATACCCATCAATACTCCCCAGAGGGGAGAGGGATGGAGTGGATTGTGATTGATTCAGTTCAACGCTCGTTGTTGAGAGAGATGTAATTCTGTTGTTTGTTTGGATTGCTCTACCATCTTCTTGATCATTCATTGAGAGCACCACTCCAGCCTGGAGAAAACGTTTAAGATATGAAAGCAGACTGAAGGCTGCTTTTCGAGAAACAGCGACTGGAAGTACCTAAAACCCAACCCTGTTGGGTTGGAGAGTGCCTGGTGGAGTAGTCGACATTACTGTTCTGACATATTTTTTCCCCCCTTGGGGATTGTAGTAATTGTCTTCTTTGTGTACAGTGTTCGTCTCCCATTCATTTTGACTTCCACTGCGTTTGAGGGGCTGGTTAATGGGTTTGGAAACTTGATTACAGCTAAAAACAGCTCACTTCCACTTCCGTACCAAGATCTTGTACGGAATAAAAACCAAAAGCCCAGGACCCCTCTGCATAAAGTGTTCCGTCGCTTGGTGATGGGTTTGCAGCTTGCAAACAAGGAAGCGAACCCCGCACTTGTGCAGTGATAATGACAAGACCCACACCATGGTTTGGGAACGTTCTCCTCTCCTTCCTTGCCAGAACGTTTTTATGTTGGAGCGACCGCAACTCCAAATCGAAACTCCGTGAGTCCACGTCTCTGGCTTTCTATCTGGGGTTCTGATGAATTCTCCGTCTTTGAATTGAACGGCGTGTTTCTTTGATGGATTCCGGCTTCCAGCATGGCAACCGCCTGTATGCAATCATTCGCGCCATATGCTAATGGGTATTCTCATAATTCCTTTCAACTGAAAAGCTATTATTAAAGGAACTGGTGTCATCGTTGTGGTCTCCAGCAACAATCTACTGGAGATCAAACGCTCAGAATCCCGTGCTTGAATCCACCACGAAGCTAGACTTGGACATGCACTCGTGGTGTCCCTCTTCTTTTCCACGAGTTACCGAGTGGGAAGGGAAGTCCTTTCGATTAAAGAAGATTGATAAGGATGAATTTGTTTCCTCATGTTTCTCTTTTGTAAACTCGGATTCCAGCAATCGAACTATGTACTACTTGTTATTCATAGAGAGCGACGTTGATCGAGGAGTTCCTCTTGATTGTACTCTACTTGGGCAAGGGTTTCTCGCTGATGAGACTGTTGGCCGGGTAGATCTTTTGAAAAAAACTGGAATTGGCAAAAGGAAGATCAGGAAATCGCCAGCCAGCTCCAGGAGGAACAACAATGAGACAGGTGCTTTCTTGATCACCCTGGTTCACTCGAAACGTCCTTACGCAGATCTCAGAACAGTGAGAACCGCCGTTCCCAAAACCCTCAGTTCTTCCTCACTACAATTCGCGTTCATCGTCCTAAAAATCGCCACGCAGGACAACAATACCTCTCTCAGCCGACGAACTTCCCCGCCCAACCTACCCAAGGCAAGCCTCTCTTCCAAAACAAGCTCAGACTCACCACCACCTTCTTCAAACGGTGGATCAGGTCGCTCTGGCTCTCCCACGTCTTCGCAAAAAGAATCCATGCCTTTCATCCTCTCTCCAAGAGGAAATACCTCTTGTCCCCCTCGTTCCCTTCCCACCAACCGCAGGAGCACCCCGCCCAAACCAGACTTGGGTACCTAGTGGTCCCCGGGGTCTTCAGCTTCTCAGGCTCTGGGGTTCTCAGTTTCTTCAGGTTCCCAGTGCGTCTAGCTCCTCGGGGTCTTCAGGATCTCAGGATCTCAGGACATCTAGCTCTTCGGGGTCTTCAGGATCTCAGGATCTCAGGATCTCAGGACATCTAGCTCTTCGCGGTCTTCAGATTCAGGTTCTCAGGCTCTCAGATTCCCCGCCTCTCAGACTCCATAGGCTCTCCTAGGTCATCAGATTGTAAAACGATTGTTGACGAAATGCGTTTGACCAGTCTGAGGTTCTACAGACTTGAGAAGCGCATGAGTGGATCCAACGCCCCAAACACCAAAGTCTCGCTCCTTCTGCGGGGAAGAGTGACTGGATACCTTTCAGGCTTCCGAAGAAATTTCGGGTTTGGGTTGCGACAACTTTTGTAATATTTCTCTACATGCAGTAAACACCTAATGAATCGGAGCTCTGAAGCCCTCAGGTCGTATGGTTGGTGGACTGTTGAAGACATCCGTTGGCCTGTCCAGGGAAAAATTCTTGAGACGTGAACCGGATTCTTGAACAACCAGTTCAGCAACCTTATACGGCCTGAGACCCGGAGAGTAGTGATCTTTCTTCTAACGTATCAGGATCCTTTTTGAAAATATGGAAGATGGAAACGACCTCGGTCCCAATGAAGCAGATGATGATAATGGTGCATCTGTTGTCGTTGACTGGCTTTTGGAGAATTCCCTCTCCCACCTTCAACTTTGGACTTGAAATCGAGAAGACTCTGTGCGCGAGGAGCCGACTCCGGTGATAAGGGTCTGCCCGTGCTCGTACGGCGGGCGCTGAACACATCCGACGAGTTGAGGAAGACGTTCTGCGGGAAAGTCATAGCAAAAATTCTTCTGAGCTATAGAGTAGTAACTTCATCCAGAGCAAGCGCAGGAGTGGTGGTAGTTTGGGGATTACCAGTTCGGGTTCCTTCGCTATTGGCACCGTCCGCATTCTCGCACGAATGCTCTGGAACTGGAAAGCACGCAATGAGAAGCCAGCAATTTAGTTCAACGTCCCGAATGAGTGTGTCGTTTTACCGGGAACACGCTTACACTTTCATAGCTTCCGCGTTCCTTCCAGGCCAGCTCATCTATAGCAGTTTGATCGTCTCGCGGTAACTTTCCATAGGCAGGGACAAGGCTCTCCTGAAAGACGACAGTTTGTAACGCAGTTTGAGTCCCTCTTGCGCCCGGCGTCCTTCTTTGACCCACGCTAAGCTTGTCTACTTACATGCTCCGCAGGCAGGGGTATCTGCAGCAACTCGTTTTCATCCAAGTCGATGAGCTCAATCTTCTCAGGCCGGACCAAGAATTCTCCGAGATACGGTACTGTGAACTCCGCTTCTGTCCTCTTTCGTCGAAGGCCCGAACCATCCGAACTTTCTCGGCCGCTGACCTACCCAAGGGGAATAGCGGGAACGTTTATCTCAAGTCAGACACAGCACAAGGTTCTACTCTTCCGCTAAAGCGAACTCGTCAACTCACGTGCATCGAGCCAGGGACCCACAACAGCAAACTTCCCAGAATGAACTACATCAAAATCACACTCTAGACTGAGCAAACTCGAACTACTAAAGTCCAGAAAAGAGGGCTAGAAGCTCTCCTTCCAGAGAAAATTAATAGCATCCTTTATTTTCCACAAGCCCGTCCACGTTCCTTCCTAAAGCAGGCGCCAATACCCGTTTGCACCATCCCTTGGGACGCCATTGACCTACCGATCTCCTGGACTTGAGATTTACCGGGGCTGACAGTTCGAAATGTTTGGGTTTCAGGGTTGAGAGGGATCGGTTGGTCGTCGAATCCTTCGCGAAGATTTCTACGCCAAATCATCTCTTGATCGGTGCACTCGCTGGGTGCCTAGGGTTTGTTTAGGTCGTTGATCAGTGGGTTGTTTCAGTCGTCTTAATCTGGGTAATTTTTTCTGAGCTTACTTGGGTAGCCGAGTGATGACTCTCGTCAAGGGAATGAGGCAACCGAGAACGGCCTTGATGATCTGCCGCTACTTTTCCATTTGTCTTCGGAAGTATTATACATGAAGCGTTTTCTGAATGAGATTTGTTCACAGATTATATTTCTGTCGCGTACGGAAGATAGATTCATAGGAGGCGGGTAGATGCGGTGGTGTAGATGAGTGTCTCTTGCGACTGATTTAGAAGTTGTCTCCTGCCGTAATTTTGATTTCTGCGAAAGGTTCTGCTTGGTGAATCTGGACGAAGCTAAGTTATGGTACGAGGAGCGTGTGTATTTAGCTGTACACCGCCGATAGTGTGACGCGCATGCAGATTTAGTGTTCAGACTCACTTGTTTCCGGCTAGAACGAGTACTTGATAGAACATTCTAGCCGTTGTTCCCCTGGAGCAGCTCTCGGTTATCTCGTCAAACTGTGGGGGTGAAAGAAGTCCATGAGTCCGAAGCGGGTGAGATTTCAGAGCGCGAACTGGACTGTTTCTGTCTTCAGCTCGAGCTTAGTTTTGTTATCGTGCTTGCTTTTGTTCTTACAGTGCACGTGAAGTCTTTATTCTCCGTCATCTCGTCGCCCTTTGTTCTCCTGAGGAGCTTCAGCATCTTGAACCTTTTCGAAGAATGGGAGCGGCGGGTTGGGGGTGGGGGCTAAGCTGCGCTAGTACATGACCGAAAAGCGTTGACAGATGTATGAACCTACGATTTCACGTCAAGCTTTTCAAATGGCCCCGGTCCCTCCTGAAGGTCAATAGGATCTGGAAGTTCCTCGTCAGGGAGAATGGACTGATGCGGGCCAGTAATATCTTGCTGTCCGTGTTCTTGACTGCCAAGTCCTGGTTCAGCTGAATACATCAACGGCGTCTCTTGCCCACCGGTCCCCAAGGATGTCGGTCGCATCGAGGATCCTGGAGTTCAGAACGCAGAGGAACAAACAGGGTTTAGACTGCTCCCCAAGTGCTCTTTAGTTGGGCAAGCTCGTACCCTCTATGGACTGGAAATCTGCAGCCGGCGAATCTATTGTCAACCGCCGGGCCTGAGCGAACTCTGCCCGGTCCATTTCGGTGATCTGTCGAGAAAGGGATCTTCAGTAAGCTGATGCAGCTACTCGAGCTATCGTAGAATTTGGCTTCAATGTTGACAATACCCTGCGGTGGGGTCATACCTCCTCAAATTGAGCATCCCTCGCTCTTTCGAGCTCCACACTGGAGCTGTGGTGACTTCCGTCGCGGGTCGTATGTGGCTGTGCGGGAGGAGGCATCGCGCCCTGAACGAGTCTCTGAAACTTGGTTTCCAGCATTTCCTGCAGCTTCGGCCGCATCCGATACAATTCTTGATTTCGTACGTAGAGAGTGGGGTGATTCCACAACTTCAAAGCTCCGTTTTCGAACGAGGGCTGTTCTCTGCAGACAATCAACCTCAACCCAGTTCAGAACACGCCACTGCCTGCAGAAAACGTGGGAAACTACTTCGCAGTTCGAACCTCGTCTTCCTTCCTACAATATCGCTGGTGTTTTCGAGGCACGCTCGTCTGAACTCGCGGCCGAGCTCAGTCTCGGTATCCACCCGACTCTCATCGGATAGACGCCGCTTCCTCGTCGATCTTGAGCTCTGCGGCGATACAGTTTGGGCTCGGGGCTCGTCAGTCCTGGATTGAACTCTCCCATCTTGTGCAGTGGCGGTGGGTTGAATATCGGCTTGCAAGGGCACAGTGGGGTGGATGGACCCCTCTGGATCCCCTTGCGGAAGCAAAAGCTGTTGTTCCCCGACTGGAGGATCTCCGAAGAATAGAGACTCAGAACCGAGTGAAGGCTCAATGTAGCCTTCCGTGGGTGGCAACAGTCTCCTTAAAACATCTCCAGGCTCTGTCGAGATATCCATTAAGTCGTCATGATGGCTTATTCCTGGAGACAGCGTGATGTCCATGACATCCGCTTGAAATGATCTCGCAGGGGATATTCCAAGCAAAGAAGGGCCATCAGCGTTGTGGCTTGGTGTTCCTTGCAGAAGACTCTCTGCAGCAGTTGCATGCTGATAGGAAAGACGCAGGTTCAGGTCTAAATTGAGTTGATTTTGCTGGTCCATGTTTACAACGGTAATGCTCTCGAATCTGGCGTTCGCATCGACGAGTGGCAAATCAATTTCTGCTGCCGATTTGGAGTTGAACATTTGAATCGTGGACATCAAATCCGTCACGTCGGACAAGATAATAGTACACTTCTTCACGAAAACCCTGCACACTCCCACCATGAGCTGAGCGGATAGCCTCAGGGCCAATGGAGCACGTGGCTGAACAATGTGAGTGCATATGTTCTCGATAGGAGCTTTCAGAGCGAACCCTTTCTTGATCTTGTCCTTTCCAAGCGTCGCGGCCGTCCAGATCTCAGCAAGCGGGCCCCTTCTCGTCAAGATTTCGCTCGAGTAGAACATACTTCAAAGCTCTAAGAAAGAAAGCCTAGATGGGTGGAACTGCCGAGACTTCTCAACAGACCCAACTCTTAATCTCAGCAACAAGGAGACTCTCGGGCTTCAAAAACGACGTGTCTGTAATGACAACCACCTGAAAAAATGAATACAAATGGCTCTCGATGTTTTCTATCTTACGATTCTTCCTATCCGACGTCTCGCTTCCCTCCCCCCCTCCCCGCCCTCTAAACAAGCCGAGCCTTATATAGTCCATACCAGTAAGTCTCACGTCATGACGTAAAACTCCCAAGGAGAACTATAAGTCAAAAACAAGTCTCACGTCATGACGAGAAACTCTCTCCGGATTTAAAAATCCTCTCTGGACGTAAGACTCTTAAACTGGACTTTCGGTTCAGAGTCTCACATCATGACGTGCAACACCGTCCAGAGTCTCGCGTCATTCGAAAAGCTCGCCCTGCTGACACCTTCACAAAAATACTCAAATACGATTTGAGTGGTTAAATGATTTTCCATGTTAATATAATTGGAATACTATAAGACTATATATTTTGATTGGATCCCTTCGGAATAAGAATGACCTTAATTCGATAAATAAGGATCATCTTTTTTGTTTATTTTATAACATTGTTATATGAAGGCGTCACTTAAGTGGGAAGTCTCACGGCGATCGAGATAGGGAGCGGCAGCTACTCAATGGAGTGGTCTAGCTCTTGACTTGAGCCATTGGAGGCGATCTGGAACATTTCAAGACGTTTGTAACAAGCCAATAGTGTCAGCTGCTGTTGATATTGCGTGGTTTCCTTATGTGCTGGAAAGAAATTCTTTTGAAGTACGGGTTTTGAGGTTTTTTGGTTTTTGACCAAAAGCAGGAGTGAAAAGCGATCCGCAAAGGTCGACATGGTCCCGAGAGTGTCTTAGTGTCTTCAACAAAGTGCAGCATATTACGTTTATGGATAATATAATATTCACTGTCTCGGAGCTCTCCCCTATGAAAAAGGATCGGTTCTAATGAGTGAGGTGGGTCGTGCGCGCCCTTGGTTCGACGGCATGCGTTAACACATCAGTGCTATTCAGAACACGCAACCCGGTTTTTTCTTTCCTAGGAGTTCCAGAACATGTGCGGTACTCTACAAGAGGTGCTGGTCTTGAATCCAGAGTTTTGCCTCTTCAAAATCTTGACAAACTGCAATCCCCTTTTCTCTCCACGTCTTCGCGTCTGGCGAATTGAACCGATCAATCAGGAGTGCACGGAACCCAACGCTCCGAGCACCGTAGTAGTCCTTCTTCAAAGAATCACCTATGTGAAGAATTCTGGAAGGATTCTCCTCTCCGGCACAGCGGGCGGCAACCTGGAAGATCTTCGGATCCGGCTTTTCGACGCCAACGTTCTTTGAAAATACAGTGAAGTCGATTGCCTCATCGAAACCAAACATGGGAAGAATTCCGTCACCGTATCGCTCAGTCTCATTGGAAACGATACCCAGCTTAATATTCCTCTCCTTGATCCAGTTCATGAAAGGGAGCGAGTCATCGAACGCTTGATACGCTCTTGTTGACCCGAACGCAGAGTAGATCCTTTGAAAAATCTGCTCAAACGTTGTGGGCGGATAGTGGTAGCCTCCGTACTCAAAGGACATGAACACGCATCGTCTCCACCACTCCTTGGTTGGCATTGTATTATGTCCAAAACAAGGGTACTTCTCGCACATTTCTTGGTACGATCTCTTGAACCCATTGTAAACCTTTGTGTAGTCCGGGCACTCCTCCCCACATCTTCTCGCCGCAAGGCAGTAGATATCCCCAAGCTCTCCTTTGAACTGGATGATGGTCCCGGTGACATCCAGAGTCACGGTGCTCAACTTAGACTTCAGAACTTGTTCGCCCGGAATACGAGGAGCTACTCCTCGAGCCACACGAGATACCAAACTCGCGGCCATTTTTCTTTCAGAATTGCAGCCCTAGTAAACAACTTTTTACAACCGGAGGTGACGGTATGCCGTATAGAGCGACGAGACTGAGTACTTACCAAGAGCCGCTTCCCTTCCCCTACCCTAATTCTCCCAGATTTCCCTCGCAGGTAGCGTAGCCCTGCTTACTCGTGCCACCGAATGGAAATGCAAAATTGACTGAAGTAGAGTGCCCTACCCCTATACCACTTCAGCGGGACGAACATTATATTCATAATAAGAAAAATATTGACAGCTTATGCGAGGTATTTACCCCTCATGAGTTTGCCACCAGCAACGCAATATTGATTGATGTTGAACTACCATTTACACTCGTAAAGGACGCCTCGTCATGGAACGAAGATTGTTTTTAGAGATATTTAAATTCACATCTGCGCCTTTCGACGGGTGAATAACATGAAATTTCGTCCCAGTTGCGTCTGCGAAATGAAGGTTAAGAATACTGAGGCAATCTCATCGAAAGGGGCATCACTCGGGTACAGCCAATCGACCTCTTGCTCTACGTATCTACTTCGTCCAAGACGTAATTTTATTGGTCCGAAGGAGATACACAGTATCTTAATTGGATCACACACGACGTTGAGATATTTTACGAGAAAACAATCGTATCTTAATATGCATTGAAAATTCTTTGGGTAGGGAAAATATTTGGAAAAAAATCCTGGGTGGGGGGACAGATGTCGGACGGTAACACAAAAACGTGGAGAGGAATTGGGAAGGTGGTATTGCTGAGGTTGATGGCGGTGAACAAGTCCAACGTGTATACCGATGAAACGTCGTCTGGCAACGTAGGGGGCGTAGAGCTAGCCTGGTTGAAGGCGGCCGATAGGAGGAACCAGTTGGATGACAAGTAACAGGACACTACTAGAGTCTTCTACCTGTAAGGCAGTGCACAGTGCTGGTGTGCGCAACCGCACCTTTCGGTGGAAGGCGGTTAGTCGCCTCGACTTCCCAACTCGGTTTGCATAGCCTGGCGTTAAGTGAAACGTCACTGGGCGTGAAGACACGCCCAGTTCGGGATATAGGAAACTCTCTCGGGTAGAGGACCTGGAGCTTTCCAAGAGGGGACGTAGACAGTAGATGAGTTCCGTATTTGCTTCGTTGACTTGTTTAGACAGAAAACTTGCTGAGCGACTGTAGGGCTCAGAGCTCCTTTGGCTAATCCGAAACAGACACGTCCTAGGCAGCATTCGAGGCGGATGACTCTGGTTGGGCACCACCAAGGAGCTCTTTCAGTAACGCGTTTATGACTGCACATTTGACTTCTGCGTATTGAATGGGCAGGCTCAATTCAACATCAGGGTTTGAGGCTACCAAGTCCGCTGCCTACTGTGCCCCGCCGATAATCTTATTCGTAAGTGGCTGTTGCAAACTACCATAGGCTCGACTTTGCTCGAAATCATAGTGCTTGTCAGGATCCTGGTTGGAACTCCGGCGACCACTGAATCGCGCACTACTATCTATTGCTTCGACGCTTCCCGTTCTGATCAACAGTTACGACCAATTCCGCGCTACTATATTGGCCAAAGTTCGGCTTCAAGAACGAAGTTTTCACAGTTGTTTGCTCCTCACGGACACGGTTGTCCTAAACGGACGTTCCCAAGCACCGAGCCGAATTCGTTTGGTCTGCCTAGCCATACGAATCTAAAACGTCGTGACGTGACTTAGAGAGCCAGCAGCCCTCTCAACGGTTGCACTACCTGGCAATGTTGGAACCCCACGCTTACGTTCATTTGCTACGCATCCTCCAAGCACCAATCAAACTTGAGAGTGAGCGATCAAAACGAGAACCGGTCCGTACCATCTTTTCCTCAGATCGTTAGACGATCAACGACTCCATTCCACTTACCACAAGCGGGTCTGCTACTTCTCACGCAGTCGGTGGCATGGGTAGTCAGGAAATCTCGGAGAATTAGGGTGGGGGAGGGGAAGCGGCTCTTGGTACGTACTCAGCCAAAATTTGCCACATACCTGGACATCCACACCAGAACGCTAGAGCGCATCATGTGCAAAGCGTAAGCTACCGTTGATCCTCCGAGTAGGGAGTTTCAACCTATCTCTGATCAGGGAATGCACATTAACGGACTCCCAACAAAGCCTGCCGTCAGTTACCCTCCCCCCCCGCAAACTAAGTCTAGCCCAATTTTCTAAATCACCCTCCTAGGACTTGACATCATTTGATACATTCCAATAAACATAATTTTCACACTCCTTATCGATCGAACAACTTCTCCATAACCCCCTGATTACATTTATTTTGGAGAGAGGATGGACTTCTCCTTTGCGCCATACTCAGAATCGGGGTGGTAAACACCATTCCATCGTTAAACCGATCAACGACAATTCTGATGAAAGTTCTTCATTTGTTTCGTAAAAAAGCTAAATATATCGTCCCAAATAACCTTCTCTGTCGTCTTAACCAATGCATATCATCGTATATACAGATACATTACAACAGAAACCCACCCCCCCGAAAAGGGGGGGGTAGCCTGTTTCACCAGTGCAAGCGCATCCCTGGCCAACAAAAAACTTCTAAATTTTAATATTCCGCTGGCTTATTGGCCTGACTTATGGACCACGAGCGGAAGGTTTTTTTTGTCCCCATTAGCATTCGAGACAAATGGAATTTTGGCATACGAAAATATGGTGAAAATTGTATGATAATATTAGTAAATAATATTTAGTGCTATATACAAGGGGTAGGGCGTAGTTTGGTGTAAGCGGTTTGCGAGTGTTTGGGCTGATTTTCTTGATGGGGGAAAAAGATGGGAGTTTTTGAGGAGGATGCGGAGGGTAGAAGTGAGGATTGCGAGAGATTGGGGTTGAGGAGGTGGGGAGGTTGGGAGATGGGGTTGAGGGGGATGGGGAGGTTGGGAGATGGGGTTGAGGGGGATGGGGAGGCTGGGAGATGGGGTTGAGGTGGTGGGGAGGTTGGAAGATGGGGCTGAGATAGGATTGAGGTGATCTTTTAGAAGGGTCACCGGGAATTTTTGTTTGGAAAGAATACTTAGGAGTTTTCAAGGAGAGTATTAAATGTTTTGTTTTGGTGGTGGGAATTGTGAAAGGGGTAAGGGGAGGCTCTATGAGGAATCTTGAGGGTTCGGGAGATGTCTGTGGATGAAAATGGGAGAGGAGGGCTTCGGTATCGATGGAATAGGAGAAGGGTGAGGAGTACTGGGAAGGTGTTGAAGGAGGATTGGTTGAGTTTGAGTGGAAGTGAGATTAAGAAGAAGTTTGGGAGGTTAAAGACGGACGGTTTTGCGCCGAGCGAGCACGCCTTTGTGCTGAAGAGGTAGGAAGGGAGCTTTTGGCAAGTGAGAAGTCTCTTTTCTGACTACTGTAGCAAGCTAGCAAGCTAGCAAGCTACAGTCATCAGAAAAGAGTGTTTGTGTTTGTGTTGCAGAGGTGTCGACATTGTAACCGCGGAGACGAACTGATACGAAAGGGTGTTTTTCGGCTTGTTTGGCTTGTTCGTTTTTTCTGTAGGTGGCTTGAGTCTTGCCTACTACACTTTGTTCAACTTTTTGAATCAATGAGTAGCGCCATGGAAATAGGAGTACCTAAACTTGGGCCTACGGCTGGTGAGTTAGGCTGGGCTCTTTCGCAGCAAGTGTTTTTGGAATTTTGGAAAGCTAAGTACAAGTCCCTGCTCCGTCGTCGTTGCAGGTAATAGTACGGGCGAGGAAGAATCCACGTTGAGTCCTCCGTGTTCAAGTTATAAGATCGAAAGTGTGGCAGAGAACGAGCCGCTTGTTAACTGTAAGTGTTTTCCTGGCTTCGCTTGGTCTGCGTGCTCGGACTAGAGGTGCTAATGCGCGGCCCTCCATTTTTGTTTTCCTACAGCTTCAACTGATGTTAATGGAATAAGGATTTGGAACGACGTGGATGCGTTGTCGTTTATCGCTTCATTGCCTCCGCTTTCTAGTATACTGAACAGGCCGAAGGTTAGGAATTTGGAACTTTTTCAGCACCTGAGGGACTCCTTCGTGTTCACCCTACTTGTCGGGGAACATTTTGCAGATTCACTGAGACTTTCTCTCTCTTTATCCCTAATATCAGGTCTGCATTGCCCCGAAGGCCCCTGGGAGACCGAGAAGCACGCTTGTTTTGGATCTGGACGAAACTTTGGTGCATTGCTCGACAGAAGCCCTGGAGAACTTTGACCTCACGTTCCCTGTAAAGTTTCGAGACCATGAATATGAAATATTTGTGAGAAGGCGGCCGCACCTGGAGGAATTTTTGGCGGAGATTAGCAAGTCGTTCGAGGTTATTGTTTTCACAGCTTCCCATAGAGTCTACGCGGACAGGTTGTTGGACATCCTAGACCCGAAGGATGCGTATTTTGACCATCGAGTGTTCAGGGAGTCGTGCCTATTTCATGTTGGGAATTACATTAAGGATTTGAGCGTGCTGGGAAGAGAAATCTCTCGGACTGTCATTATAGACAACTCTCCACAGGCGTTTGGCTTTCATGTTGACAATGGTACGTACATGCACACCTGCAGGGAAAGATAGTGGTTCACATCGTTCCGGCTCAGAAAGTTTCGCTCTGTATGATTGCTTCCAACAGGGATACCAATTTCGACTTGGACTGTGGAAGAGGATGACGACGCACTTCTGCGGCTGATCCCCCTGCTCAAGGATGTGGCAAATGCCCCTGACGTTAGACCTGTCATACGAGAACGGGTTGGCCTGGGGAAGAAGATCACGGAGCTAAGGGAGCTATCCATGGCCTGAAAGTACTTATTTACGTTTGCTAACTATTGTTCATCATCATCACCGACTATTCATCAACCGGCGAAAACAAATTTAGCCACCGGGACTCAGATTTCTTGTTGAGTATTAATTATATAGTAGCATTGCCGACTACGAACACCGCCAAAAAATTGCCCGGGGGGGGAGGGGGGAGAGGGCGGGTGGGAAGAGAGCCCAGTCAGCAACAGGTCTTATCATATGCACTTGGGCCCAATCTAGTGTTCAAGGTGGTTGTCCCCGTTTACGCTGCATTAAATAAAACTTACCTCCAGGGGCGGATCATCAATAACAGCAGAACAGCAAGCATGTCGGCGGTTACTTTGCGAACACCTACTGCAAGCAAGGCTCCGACTTGGGCCGGACCCGGTATATTCCCTGAGGAACGGTTTACAGGGTCTAAAGGCGGAGTGGGTAAACCATTACATTACATTCAGTTCTCTCCCAAATCCGTTGACGCTGACAGCAGCTGAGATCGGCAGCATTGTCTATTAATAGCTTGCTCTCGGAAGGAACAGCTGCTTACTGTTGAACAAGGTTGCCCCGTCCTGACAAGACAATTCCTGGACCACAATCAGTGGGCTATAGCTAGAGGCTCGAGCGTGGTTTGTCACCCTACCATTATCACAAATACAATAGCTATGGCATCTCGTTCAGGGGAGTGAATAAGGGAATGGAAGACAGTAGACTTGGGACTTTAACCCGGGAAGTATGATGGGGGCGATAAAAGTTGGGCTTCCATAGACGAATTTGGTAACCAGGGTAACCGTCAATTCAGGACGCTTCAGTTGCTCTCATCGCCACCTCGTATCACAATAATTCCTCCACATCTCGCGCAATATATCCTGCGTGCATCGTGGATGATCTACCCGCCAGCTGTCTCTCCATCCATGAATGCCAGGTCTCATTCACCCGGGGGGAGGAAGCAAGGCTACGCAGAGGGCCTGCTTATAAAGTCCAACTCGGTTCGTAACACTAAGTCAATCCGCTAACGGGCGAGCGTTTCTTAACGGGTGAGCTTTACTTCGCGGGTGAGCAGGCTTGGGAGGCTGAAGGATTCGCCAACAGATATGATGAATGAAGGATCTCCTTGCCTATGATTTGGGTGGCAGCAGCCTTCGACTGGGAGTTGTATCCACCAGCCTTCAGCTTAAGAAGCTCGTCCGTTTTCCGCTGAGCATTTCTGGAAATGAATACGGAGAATACGACGCGGAGCCTTGGACATGGTGGAGGGCGTTTGAGCGGGGCTGTGAAAGGCTTCTCGAGGAGGGCTACGATCTCGGGCAAGTATCTGCTGTTGTAGGATGCGGGTTCACTCGGACGCAAGTACCTCTCGACGATCAGGGAAATGTTGTTCATCCCGCGATCACGTTCCAGGATTCCAGAGGAGCCAGGGCGCTGCAGAACTTCCTCGACAGAGCGCCGAGAGGCATTCGTGAGAGACTTCACAACCTCAGTCCGTACCATCCGATTGCTAGGCTGCTATGGTTCAAGGAAAGCAAGCCGGAAATCTGGCGCAGGGTTTCCAAGGTGATCGAGCCCAAGGACTACCTCAACCTTCAGCTCACGGGTGTGGTCAGATCGGATCAGATTTCGCAGGGTCCGCTTGACAGATTCTTCGATGCTTTGAAGGACGATCAGTCTGTGCTAGATGCCGCAGGGATATCGGCATCGGTATGTCCAGAGAAAGTCAGTCCATTCTCCCCAGTTGGTGTGGTGAAAGGCGGGCTGTCGACAGTTTTCGATAAGCTTGCCGGCAGGCCCGTCCTGTGCGGTTCAATCGACACATGGACGTGCGTCTTGGGCAGCGGAGGTCTGAACCCAGGTGTTGCTTATGGCATCTCCGGAACCAGCGATGTTGTTGGAGTTATCACCGAAGCACCGGCTTCCTGTGATGGTCTGATCTCAGTACAATGGGGTCCGAACCTCTGGCAACTTGGTGGGCCATGCCAAGGAGCGGCGTCGCGGTTGGAATGGGCCTCCGAGCAGTTCTACTCTGGTCAGCCTTTGGAGGACGTGGTTCTGAAGGCCTTGGAGAGCGACGAGGAACCTCCAATCTTTCTGCCTTACTTGGACGGAGAACGTACGCCGTTTTGGGACGCGGATCTCCGAGGTGCGTTCGTGGGCGTGAGCGTCAACCACAAGGCCAGGGATTTTGTACGTGCCGTCGCCGAAGGGCTCAACTTCCTGTCACGGGTTATCCTCGAGAGGGCGGAAGAAGCAGCTGATATCCGAGCCAAGCACGTCTGCTTCTCTGGAGGGCTAGCCAACAGCGTGGGCCTGTGCCAGCTTAAGGCCGACGTCCTGAACCGTCTGGTCTTTGTCCCCGAGAGCAGAGAGTCGGGTTTGATCGGATCCGCAAGCGTCGCCCTCAACAACTCCGGCAACATAAGAAACGTCGCAGAGATAATAACGACCACCCGGGGAACGTGGTACTCACCAAACCCTGTCAAGCACGAGGAGTACAATGAACGGTTTGAAGTGTTTAAGGAGGCCACTCGGGCTTTACGAGACATTTCTCACCGCCTAGCTCGCGGTCAGCGAGGTGGTTTGACTACCGATGGATGTGAAGAGCACCACCTTAATCAGCGCTGAACGTCCAGTGCGAGGTTGAAGAAGCCGAATCATCATCATCTTCGCGAGCTCATGCAGAGTACCTATCCGCGATGACTACCCAGCTGGAAAAGCTCTGAAGAGCGAAGACTCTGGTGACGTTGTGGGTCCTTCCAGGTACAGGGGCTTTTCCTGAGGAAGACGAGGCCCTCGTCATGATCCTCCGACAACTGGCCGCTGAGATTACAAAAGCACAGTTTCAAGATTCGACCCAGTGATTCTGAGTGGGCGACGTGGTCATACGGCCTATGTGCTTCTCTTCAGATCACTTGTCGCCCTCATCGACAATCGAGCGCAGGCTCGAAGAGATATCTCTTCAGGAAGCTTGCCGATGGCTGGTGACGTTGCGAGATGTCCGATCGGCTACTAGTGTGTACTTAAGCTTGTGAGTAGAGCAGTATATTCAGAGTGAAGAAGAGATAAATAAATCTTGTCAAGCACAAGCACCGCTCGAGAGGGGTTTAGAAGTTCGACAGAGTCTTAGTGGTCAGGTCTTTTGAGTTTGAGACGAAAGTACTAGGCGTCTGAGGTAGTCCTTCACACAGCGGAACACATAAAGAAAAATTTTGTCAAGTAACCCTCGAAGGGGTTCGGCGGGAGTTTGACAGAGTATTCCCGGGCCACTTCCGTGCCCACAGCACTCTGCCCTGAGGAGGTGGCCTTTCACACAGAACATATAGAAGTCTGCTAAGTAATGGCCGAGGGGGACTAGCGGGAGTTCGACGGAGTCTTGTCCGGTCTTTTGAGTTCCGTGACGAGAGTACGAGGTTTCTGAGAAGGTCTTTCATCAAGGGGTGTTAGCGGGAGTTTTGACAGAGTCTTGTCCGGTCTTTGAGCTCCGCGACTAGGCGTCTGAGAAGGTCTTTCACAGAGAAGAAAGCCTCTTAGAACATGTTTCAAAAGTACACAGTTCGGTGGGTCTTGTGGACGCTGAAGGAGGTGTTGTACGAGGTAAGATATCCCTCTAGTGACAAGGGGGCTTGGAAGGCCTTGGGGCGGGTGAGAGCGGGGAAACATATGTGTAATGGGATTTTGCCACAGAGAATTATGAATTGGTTGGTGCATTCTAAGTGACTTTTTTCAGAGGGAAGAAGACGTACTCAAGATGTCGTTTTAAGTAAACGTTCTCGCAGGATCTTGTGGAAAGTGAAGGAGGGAGGAGGGGGAGGCGCTGCACAGTTGAAAGATCTTCAACGGAAGGGGGAGGACGGGTTGGAGGATGGTGAGAAAGGGAACTTTTTGGTGCGGTCCGAATTGACAGAGAAACGATTCGTTTTTTGGCATTCTGAGTCTGCGTTTCCCAGTGAAGGAAAAACGTATTCTCGCGTGGGTGGTTGTGGAGGGTGAAGGAGAGGTGGAGGGGGAGACTTTTGCTAAGGAGTTGAGGATTCACTAGTTGGCATTCTGAGGTTTTTATTTTACTTGGTTGAGAGCTATTTTAGTGAGCCCCGAAGGCCTTTGGGAGAGTCGGAGGGGGTGTTTTGGTTAAGGCCCGAAGCGGGGTTGGTGGATGGGAAGGGGCGGGAATGAACTTTCGAGCTGCGTATTTGAGGAGTTTAGGGTTTGAGCATGAGAAGATAGCAAAGTCTGAAGTTGGGGCGTTGTTCTCTGAGGATGTTATTCCTGTAAATCAGCTGAGGAAGTTGTGTTTGAGGGTGGGTATCGGATCGACGTGGAGGGGGGAGGTGTGGAAGATCATTCTTGGAGTGATTCCTCCGCAGCGAGCTGCTTGGGACTCAACCTCGGAAATTCGGAAGCAGTCTTATGATCAGCTGTACGAGGCGGCTTCTCTGGTGTTGACTTCAGAGGAACGGACTCGGGAGGATGGGATGTTGGCGGCGTACTCGGTGCACCAGTACTTCCTTCGTCGTGTATCGAAAGCATCGTCTGCAAAGCTGTATCCGTCTGTTCGGACCGTTCGGAGTTTCTTGCTCAGTGAGGAAGCTGCAGGAGCGCGTTCGGTGCTTCGAATCATGCTCCGCGTCTTCAACACAGAGTGGGAGTCATTTTGGTGCGCAGTGAAGTTCATCCAGGCGCAGAGAATAGTAGCGGTCCTCAAACACTCCGGCAAGCGCCTGCAGTCCTGGGGAGTCGCCTACAGGGTTCGCCTTCTATCCGAGCTACTTGTTCAGAAAGAACCACAGATCGTAAAGACGCTACATGCCACAGGTCTTCGTGAGGAAGATTTTGCAAAGCTCTGGCTCAGAAACTGCCTCGCTGACGCCCTCCGAGAAGACGACGTCATCGCTTTGTGGGACCACCTTATCGCAGCACCGGCAGACTTTGTCTCCCACTTCTCCCTGGAGCTGCTCAAACATCTCGAGCCACAGATCAACGAACTCAAACACGAGGGCAAATCCGAGATTCTTCAACTGCTCGCCAACATTCCGCCACTACAAAGCCTGGAAAAGTTCACCCTCCCAGCGGCCGCCGCTACAGCCAGCCTACTGGACAAAAACACAAACCTCGATCCTCTGCTAACCTTCGACGTGGAATGGCCGCTCCTACGATATGGAGAACGTGGAGGTAAGACTGGATTTCACACACCAAGGGCTATCAAAACAAAAGCTGCACTACTCGAAGACGCGGGGCGGAAGACCCGAAACGGACACCAACGATTCGGGATATTTTCTTTCCCCCCACCCACCCACCCACAAGCTCCGCGATGCTCGAGCTGTTTCTCGCCAAAGAAGTCGGGGAGTAAACAAGAACTGGAGACCAACTCGTCCCAGATGTCTTCCCTTCAAGCTATGGCGCTTGGTCGGAGATTCTCTGGCCAGACAGGGAACGCCGCAATGACAGAAGAGCGGGGATCGTTGTGCTCGTTGATCACAACGGCCTGATCACCCTATTGCTTCCCTCCATTTGCTAGTCAAAAGCTTGCGCTGCTGTACTTCGTCAGAACCAGACCAGATCAGGCTCCAAACCCTTCTAGAGGTCGCAAGCGCATCGTTTCAGCTAGGATAGAGAGGAAACACCCCGTCCTCTTGTTTCGGTTTTCGGGAAAAGGCGAGGTCGTTAATTGAAACCTGTTCTTTTTGTGCTGTCTTCAGTTATTGTGAAGGTAATGCAGCTGCTGCTGAGGACGAAGGGACTTGGTGGGATGTTCAGCGTTGATAGCTACTACGGCGATCGGACTGAGAATGCGTTGACAAGGTTGAAGAAGCAGATGTATGAGATTGAGGTCGAAAAGCAGCAGAAGTTGTCGATGCAGTCGGACCCGAATCTCAGGAGTGCTCCAAACGGGGAGCAGCCGATGCGGGTTGGTGGGGAGCCGACGCGGGTTGGTGGGGAGCCGACGCTGAGAGATAAAAGTGAAGCTTGGAAGGGGGTTCGGCGGACTAGACTACAGGGCTCAATGGATGAGATGACGCCGTCTAGCCTGGAAATGGACAACTCGCCTATGGCAAAACACGAACTAGACGCGGATAATATAACTGGCGTGGGAGGCGTGCAGAAAAGTGCCTGGGACGGCGAACGAGCGTTTGGCCCCAAGCTATGGCCAACCCTCCTGGAGTCAATATCTGCTGGCTCTAGGGGAGACGACGTCAAGGCGCTTCAAGCGTTGTTGATACAGAGGTATGATGCTCAGTTCGTCCGGATGCAAAATAGCTTTTTGATATTCATCTCGACTTAGGTTGACTGCGTTCGTTCGCTCCGTACAGACATGGGTACTCCAAGGTTCGAGAAGACGGCTACTTCGGTACCCAGACTGTGAACGCCGTCAAGGATTTCCAAGCACACGTGGCCACGCGAGCAATCCCGGTGGATGGAATAGTCGGCCCAGTAACCTGGATCCACCTCCTCGATTCCTGAGACAAGAACCTTTCAAGAAAGGTCGGGAGAAGCCACGTTGGACCTTCAACTATTTATGGAACAAAGTTTCCTCAACAAACACCTTTGAAAGAACAACATTGTACATAGTGTCAGGTGGACTCTGCAAACCACGGTTGCTTCAATGGACAGACTTTCAGATTTAAAAGGCAATAGAAAATCAAAAGCTTCCAATCCAGATCTGAAGACCTCACAAAGAATCAAGAAAGTTCTCTACACAAAACTCGCCTCTTGCGCATCCAAACTGTGGAGAACGCTTTTGAGAAACTCACCGGAACCGAACCATCCGCCATCCGAGTTTTGTTTTTGCACACACGACATTTTCAATCAAAACAAACCACAAATTGACTGTAAGGGATCGCCGAACTCGATCTTATAAGTGAAAAATGGTGAAAATATTGATTTAGACGATATTAATAATAGCAAATATTGAAATATATATTGTATATACGTTTTCTACGTCGAGTCAATTTGTTTTTTGCCATTTCATGTTGTTCAGTTTGTGTGGACGATCGAATTTCCTGTAGAAAGAGGTCTTTTGCAAGGGTTTGTCAATGGCATTGGGGGGGAGGCGCTTGTTGAGCGGCCCCGGGCATTGGGAAGATGAGCACATTTCTTATAAATCATCATCGTTCAGTCAGAGACAAGGCTACTCTGTGATTCGAGAAAAACTACGCCAAGCAGAGAGAGGATACGCCTCTAAAACTTGGTTGTCAGGTGTCGGATACAGATCGCTTCGGGGTTCGTTCTTCCATTCGGTGTGCAAAAGGGTTCTGTTCCCATCGCTAGGTTGTGGAGGGGAAGTAGGGTCTGGAGCTCTTGCGGTGATCGCTAAGGAAAGTTATCTTCGGGTTTCGCTAGTTACATATCTTTTTATTTTTCATTGGCTCTTTAGATATCATAAATCATAAGATGTGCGAGTTTCTCTGCATTTCAAGCGACTATGGGCTGCGCCTGCGTAGTTTCCTTCGCCAGTCGTGGAGGCTGGCTGTCCAGCACAAGCTTCTTCAGGAGAACACTCTTCATAATGATGCTCCTCAGTCCGTAATATGGAATTTCGAAGAAGATGTTCTGGAGGAGCGCCTTCGAGCCTTGAGTGTCGTACAAGATCCGAAGCGTGTCTACGCTTTTCGCCAGAGCACTCTTGTTCATATCACGGTGAACGATCACGTCTGTGTTCCACGGGTCGATCTCGACCATCTTGTCCGCATAATGCGCACGGAAGAAGCGGGCATTCGGCCGTTGATTCGCCATGCAAGCTGAGAACGAGAAAGTCGAGTTCGAGATCGCCAGCACGTCACACTGCGACAGAATGTACCAGTCCGGGAACATTCCTGCTCCGAGATCGGCAAAGTTCTCCGGCAGCTCAGCTCCCAAGGACTCCGAGGTGACTGGGTTGAATTTCGCAAAGTCCCTCAGGACAGTATCAACTTCGTCCGATGCAACAAAAAGAACCGGGTTCTCCAGCGTCGGCCAAATCTCCTCCAACCATTCCAAGTACCACTGCGTCGGAGCAACATATCCGAAAGACGATGCAGCAATGTTCTTGTAGTCACCAAGACGAAGGTGACATCCCACCACTGTCCTCTTGCCGTTTTGCCTCAGCTTGTCGTCAATGACCTTATCAAAATGGTTCTTTAGCGAGGGCACTGGGGTGAAGATGTCCTGAATGCTCTCCTTGAATTGTCTATACACACTTGTGTGCCACTGGAACCACCCCCAGATGTCCACGTTCACTGGCAAGTCGTTAGTTTCCGCGCTGAGCTGCGACGGGAGAATCTCTGGCACCGGCATGCCGTCGTTCGACTGGGTGATGTACTGAAGGAATTCGTCCGTAAAGGTAGAGTTTGCCTTGGTCTCACGGGTCTCAATGACCGCCGGAAGGGCGCGCTGGACGACATCATCCTGCAGTCCAAAGAGATCCTTGCCGACCCAGTAGGGAACCTGCACCTCCGCATCGACGAGCTTCGCATAGCACCTCAGGAAAGCATATTGCAGCAACTGGTTTCCAAATCGTCCCAGTTCTCCGAAGCCTGTCATGGTGATGACTGGTTTACCGTGGTACGGCTCGAAGGGGGCAATATTTGCATTCAAAGGAGGCGTTACGTTTCCCAGGCTGAAAATCCGGCTCAGCGCAATCTCAGTTTCCTTCTTGTATTTGGTGCTCTTTCCGCCTTCGACGTTCATTTCCTCTTCATCAGAAATGGAAGAAATGGTCATCGACTCAGATGTGAGAGAGTCCTTGTCATCCTTCTCGATCATGCTCTGGTAGAAGCGCACGATCAGCTCTGCACCATCATCACCAAGTTTCTCTCGGACATCTGATGCACTGGAAGCATGATCCAAACCAGCCTGGGAGAATACCATATCCAGAATACCGATCATCTCACGCGATTTGAGACCCACGTTTCCAACGTCTCCATTCGACTGAGCCAGCTTTTCCAGAACAGGGATCCAAGTGCCCTTCTCCATCTGATCTCGTTCCAAAGATTCACTAGTGCTTAAAACACCCATTCTCAACGTTTTCACAAAAAAAATTACACTGTTCAAAAAGACGCGACTGATTCTTCAAGCGATCCCTCCCCCTCCCAAACGGTCAATGCACAGTCGTTCCTCCGTGCACACAAGTATGTCTAAAGGCGATAGCAGTCAAGCAACCCATTCACGAACACCCACTTTTCACGAACCCCACAAACACATAGCCCAAAACAGATCCACCACCCAAAAAGCCACAAAAAAAACGCTCCTCTACCACAGAATACACCCAAGTCGTTCAACAGATCCTCTACCCACGATCCTCCCCTCACACCCTCCCAAATCTACAGCCCATCTCACCCTTTCTTATATAGTAGGAGATGGAGTCTCAAACCTAGAAAACCTTACACCCCCCACTATCACCATCAATATCCAGCTCCCCATTTTTCTTCCCCCTTAACCTCCTACCCATTCCCCTTTCTCTCTCTCTCTCTCTCTCTCTCTCTCCACACACACAAACACAAACACACCCCCATAAAATAAATATAAAATCCATTAAATCCTTCTTTCATACGCTCACAAGACATAAAAATCCTTCCAGATTTCCCATCCATCCCCCCCCCCTCAACATCATCTACAAATTTACGCCCATACGTTTCCCCATTCTTGATCCAAAGCCCTAGCCTCATCTTCCATTAATTTATTTCAGTTAAAAAACAAAAACAAAAAACAACTTTTTTAAGTAGAAAAAATATTGACCCTCTCATCCGGGTGTTAGAGTGCGAGGGGGAGGGGGTGTGTGCAGACGGGGGGTGCCTTTTTCTTTTAGTTTTTAAATAGCACTAGTAAGTTTCTACACTGCACTACCCCCTCCCTACTTTCTCTCAACTCTAAAAAAGAGTTATATAGTCTTCGAGAACCATCTAAAAATACATATATATCCAGCCTCTATTGGCCACATTTAGTTGGGATTTCTTAAATTTATGTGTAGTAGTTGTCCCCCCTCTCTTCTTTTTAGTTCTAAGGAACACTTCTTATGAAGTTCTTAAGGGGGGGCTAGTTTGTAGATTGACCTTCGTCCCAAAATTTGTATAGTCACTGATCGCTTTATAATTATTTAGAAAAACAATATTAAGCGGAACAAAAAAAATGAACAAGAACTTTGTTGGGTTTTTAAATGAAAAACAAGATCGGCTGAAATCAACAGCATTTTTCTATTAGCTCAACGGACTCGAGAGTTGGGGAGGAAGAATGGAGAGAGGGGAGAGAGAAGGTGGGAGGGGCTGGGGGGCGGGGGGGGCCAGGGCAAATAATCCAAAAAATAACTAATTTTCTTATTCACGGACTGATTTTTTTAGGTGTTAAAATTTTGAGGGGATGAGGCCACAGCAGTTTCGAGAAGCCAGTTGGCTCAAGAAAATAAATAATTTTCTGATAAGTTCTTCCGTTCCTTCTATATTTTGATTTACCAATGGGAAGCTAGTACGCAGAAATGGGTGTAATTGTATTTTAAAAGCCGAAATACCTGTGGAGGATGTTCTCGAGAAGGAGGGGGTAGATGTTAATTTTTGGTTCATATTTTCTGCGGAACTGGAGTTGTACAATGTTTTCTACTCTGTGTAACCACTCGATGTTGGTTGCTGTTTATTGGAAGTAAATGATAGTTTTGTATTTTAATACGGTGGGACTTCCCCGCCCCTCCCCCCCTTCGGGTAGGAGTGCCGCTAGACGATCTTAGAATATTTCCCATAAAATATTGTACAAACGAAAGTAACCGTAATAGATTAAAAGAATAAAAAAGAGGGATTTTAGGAATGGGTTTTTCAAGTGCCAAGAATTGGGTCTATTCTTGTAAACTTATTTTGTATTTCTATGTTTTCAAATGGGGGTCGTGAGCCTCTCGCTCCTACGTGTTTGGAGGTTCTCCTTAGAATTTCAGTACAAATATCAATTGGTTACAAATGAAGTATCACGTCCATCCAATAGCGCGCAGTGGACCGATTTGGATCCACGAAACTGGCCAGATTCATGTTCGAAAGTGACGGTTGGCGGCCCTCATCGAAATCTCATTAATTAAAATATATATTTCATTACTTCAACGGGAAAACTCAATCCATTCGCTAGGAGGTTTGAGGCCCGGGCGAAAATTCTGAATCTAAATATGTCCCTGGAGATTCTGGGGGGGGGGTTAATTTGTGTCAGACCGGTTCGCCCCTTTATTTCGATGTTTTTAACTAGTATTTTGGGCACGGATCAAAGTGGCGGCACACGCGAGTTGCTCAATTGCTGCACCACAGTGTGGATTTGGGGGGTAGGGGGCTGATTCCCTACCCTCGCCTGCTCAGGTGGAATAACATGATTGATCAAAATTCCTGTGTGCTGGAGCTCCAGACTCTTCCAAAATCAATCTGAAGCGATAATCTACCAATAGAAAGTTAAATCGGATCTCTAAGATGCCTTTTGGTACTTGCTTGACGATGGTTCGCTAATACTTCTTTTTCTCCTTTTTCGTTGGTCAACAAAGTACCCGTTTGCCATCCCCATGAAGTTTTTCGTGAGGCCAAGACGGCAATGTCCATGAACCTTTTCGCAGAAACGACAAAAAAATCTCGTTCCCACCGCTCTTGACCCCCTTCTGAAATTTACAGCCTGATCGTAACCCACCCCTCCTCTCCGCGAACAGGCCTATACGATGTCATTATATTGAAATAATCTTTCGTGGCCAGACGAGTGATCTCGGGATTGGCTATGTTCTCTTTCGGCCTCTGCACTCCGCCACCAACGGAAGACAAATGCTGAATCCTTATTATTTGGTAAAGGAAACCCCTTCCCACAAGTCTCCTCTTTTTCCCCTCGTCCTTGGCCAAAAAAAAACCGATTGAACACGACGTACAATACGAATACAACAGACTCGATGGAGTTGTCGCGTACAATGTCCGGTTGGGCGGTTGCAATGTATGTTTTCGCGAAAACCCTATACAGGCACGTGCGGGTGTACTATCGAATGTACGGTCCATTGCATCGGTATGGGAATCCCTCCGGACTCGTGAAGGGAGGGGACCGAAAACTTTCTCAAATTCACCATACCAAGGATTGTTGAGGGAAACAGAGAGCATTGTCAAATCGACTCGGAACGACAATACCCGATTTCAAATACATTTGAACCGGATGGTGACGCGCTCATATTCAAATTGCGGAACGTGGATGAGGAAGCGGGAGGCTTCGGGATTGCTGATTCCTCTTCTCGGGATAATCAACACCCCCCAGGTTCCACTGGAACGATCTCAGATACCCTCCCTCCCAACAGATAGCGCTACTGCTTTCGGTCCAGAAAGCGAAAGCCGCTGCTCGAATACCCCACACCTTGGAATCGAAAATGATTAGCATCGAAACCCTCGATACACACACACCCTCGCTCTGTTAAAACCCCCGCTCCACCTTTCGAGCCTGATGGCGGGCTCTCTCTTTAACAGGCAAGAGAGGAAAGAATGCGACAGGACTCTTTATTTCCCATTCTGACGAATAACAACCATGTAATATTGCTTACGCAGAGTGGGGAGCTTCACCACGAAAAATTCATTTGGTCGACCTCAAACAAGAGACGTGCCCTTCCCGCACTCCCCACCTCACCCCCGCTTTTCTTCCCTTCATTGGACAGAGTCTCCTCTCCTTGTCAACTAATCCATACTCGAAATGTCATCGATGCTCACGTACTCCAAAAATGAATTAAAAACAACAGTGTTTTCCCAAAAATTCGTTCTGAATCTAAATTCAGCTCAATAATATAAATATTTCTGAACGTCCCAGCCAACCACTGAGGAGAAGATTGGCTGGGTACAGATCTAGAATTTTGGGGTTAAATGTTCTCAATGTTTTTTTAATTTTAAGGGTTGATCTAAATATAGACATATCAAATATTCCAAAGCGATGATTGAGGCGGTTGGCGGGGATTCCTTTGGGAGTTGGGGAGGTAGGTTTCCGGTTTCGATGCTGGTGGGGATGAGGGACGATGTAGACCGCGCGCTTTGGTAATGCCTGTATCATGTGGTCTGTATCTTCCAACACGAAGCATTTCACCATACTTGACAGAAAAACTGTAGATTTGAACGACATGACTTCATAGCTCAGCACACATCAGTTTACTGTTAATTTCTTGACGAAATACGAACCGAACGTTTGAACGACATGAATTTATAGCTGATAACTCAATTCACAGCAGGCTGGGAAACGATACGATCATCCGACAGCGCGGGGGATATCCGATCGTGCTAAACAAACTTGATTCGTGTCGCCTTTTCAGTGAGAAGGAGCGGGCGGATTCGATCTTGAAGGATAAGGCCCCAATTTCTGTGCTTCGATGAGCAAAGCGCGATATGCGATTGAGCTCTTCAAGAGTTTCTCCATCTGCTGGAGAGGATGGCTCACCTACTGACCCCCCACTCTGCCGCTAGCAAACTCTAGCTCCTGTCTCTGAGTTCGACCAAGGCATTGTTGTGAGTAATGTAATTAATTACCACTCGCGATAGCGAGTTCGGTCCAGGGTAGGCTATTGCGGTGCGGGATAGTGGCTCACCGATTGAACTAATCAAAATGTCAATCGTTAGTTCCCGCCTCGGCTTCTTGAAAGAGGCCGCCTCGATCATCCTCCCCCCGACGCAATTTGCCCTTACTATCTCTAGCCGCGTAGCCCGTTCGCACCCTGAGGAAAATGCCTATATTCGTCGCGCAGTCATTCTTCCGCAAAACCGGACAGAATTTGCTTAGTGGTTGCTGGTAATTTCTTGCCATGAGCGTTTGGTGCCAGAGCGGAGCTCTGCAGCTTTTCTGTTTCGCAAGGATTGAACAGCGACATGGATTTGGAGAAGCCTTCCCAGGACTGGAGCACCAGAAAAACCGTTGTTGCCTTTGAACCTGTCGCCAGCCGTTCGCTGTTTCGCGAAAATCGACATGTCGGGGCGTGTTTTGCCCTTGCTCTTTGTGGAGCGAAAGATGCAAGGACCGGGTTTGCCTCGCTGGGGCTTCATACAGTTTTAAAAGTCCTCCCATGTACGCCTAATGGGCTTGATCTCATGCACCCGGATTGGCGGATGAGGGTTGTACCTAGAAGGTTTGGTGTTTTTTTTCACCCTTTACTTCAGCTACTGAGTGTACCGCTTGGTGTCAATGCGCCAACTCGTGAGCTTCATTCGAAGCTCCGTGTTGAAAACAAAACGCTTCCCCCCGCGCGGTATTGCAACGATAAGCTCCAGCGAGGCAATCAGAAACAAGCCTCTCCTGCATGGGATTTGGATTGGGCATTGGGCCAGTCCAAACTGCGGAATGCGCTGGACCCTGAAAGGAACAAAAGGCTCTTCTACGTTAATACCAACGATGCGCACGTGGGTCGAAAGTGCGAGAGATGTCTGCGCTGATTCGGAGATTGAGATAGTGGGCAGACTTTGAACTCTCCTATAGTCTCTCGAATAAAACATAGTTCAACGTTGTCTACTCATTCAGACGTATCAATCTACTGAACCCAGACGATATAGTAAGGCTTCTTCCGTACACATGAACCAACGTTGCCTTTACGAGGCCGAGGATGAGCTTCCTGCCGCTGGATGTGCTCGCAGCGGGGCTGTCGATGAAAGTGTGAATCAGCTATCGACGCTCAAGTGACGCACAGAATGATATTTTTGGCTAAGATCTTGTCAGCCGCTCCAGCGCATTGCTTCTCTTGTGATTCTTTTCAGGTGTAACATTGAAGTATGATCCAAGTTGACGCCGTGGCCGGGTTGATACTCCTCACTGCTGAAATGGTCCTCCAAGAATGCCTTCCTCCACTGAAACCGTCCAGAGCCCAGCTGAAACAACACATCGTTCAGAGTAATTTTGTTTTGATATCTTCACTGCTCATTGACCCTCCCACACAAAGATCGCCGAGCTCAGAACCGAATACGGACTGATGAATCACTCACCCTGTTGATCCCGGGACAAATGAGTCCCACTACAAAAGCGCAATCGGAAACCTATAAAAATACTCACAAAACAAAAAACACAGCATGCGATTTCGAATTATGCGGGACGGTTTTGAAGATCATCAGCCTTACTGAATTGAATTTGATTAAATACGTACTAGTAGGGTTTTGGTCATATCTGCCGGGGAAAAAGTCCTATATACATTTATCGGACTTTAATTACATAATAATTAGATGTTTTATTTTCAGTCTCCTGTCGGATATAAGCTTACTACATCTGAACTAGAAATAAAAAAAGTCGGTTCGTCCGATTATGGCCGATTCATGCGGTGGCAATCTTCAATCAACAACAATATTTGATTTCCCTATTCGGGACAAGCTGTCCGGGTTCTTTTACTTTTTTAGAAACTTTTCGGGTTCTCGCAGTAAGCATTCTGAAAAACCATTAGATTGCACAAGACAGCCTGTTAAATCAGAAATAATCATGATTCAATACATGAGCTGGCTTACGGTTTGTTGACCGTTTGTTGACATCGTTTGACCACGGCGAGGAGTACTCATGGTTCAATATCTGGACCGGAGATGATTACCCATTTCACGGGCGTTTGATTGAATATCAGATGTCTCGTCTTATCGGACAAGGTTTTTAGAAGCATCTCAACAGGTTACCCCTTAGTTTTCTACATTTATTCAAAAGCGTATCTGTCCGAGAGAGAATTTTATCGGACGGTTTATGACTGCCATGATCAATCACTATGGGGCCGTCGTGTCCAGTCAAAGAAGTTAGTTGACACGCGTCATGCCTTCATTAGCCAAATTTTAGATACATTTTCAATCGGAGATTGTCCAATCCACATCGTCAGATGTTAATCTCAAAAAAGGAAGAAAAAACGAATGTTTTAAGTTCAGCCATTTATCGGGTGATCAAAGTAGAAAAGCTACTTTGTATTATTAATATTTTATGGTATGCAAACAATTTACCCCTCCTTATCCATCTGGGAAATTCCTGCAAATACTTGTAAAAAAATTAGTTTAACAACATTTCGGCTCGGATTAGAGCAAGAAGTACAGGGGGTGGTGGTAGAGTGGTGATGATTTGTTCGGTTGTGTTTTGGAAAATATTTTGGGGGTCATGCCCCGATGGGGTGGAAGTAGAATTTTTACTTTAAAAATTTGAGGGCGGAAGTCTGAGGCAGTGAAAGGTGAGTTCCATGTCATGTAGTGATGGCAGGCGCGAGGATGAGATGGAAGTATTAAAACGGCAGATTTCCGGAGGAGCTTGGAGTGAGGGAGGGGGAGGGGAGGATAAGAGGTTGGGGCTGTGTGAGAGCTGTGGGATGTTTAAGAGGAGTGTTAATGGTGGAAGGAATATACTCTGTTGCGAGCATTCGTTTTTTTTTTGGCTTGGGTTGACTTTCTGGAGCCGGTTCTGATGCTCCCGCGGAGGTGAGAGAGTTGTGACCTTGGTACAGGGCAGTTGCGTTGGAATCCTTTTTTCATTTTGTTTTTTTTAGTTCCATGGCGGCGTTTGTGTCGTATCTCTGTCCGATGGGATTGGTGGGAGGGAGGGTCCCCCTGATATCGAAGGGCAGGACGAAGCGGATGAGGGAGAGGGTGGTGATGCATGGAGACGAGGGGAGTATGGAGGACATGCTTGAGTGGAACAACAAACTTTATGAGGAACTGCGGGTGAAAGGAGCAGTTTGGGGAGCAGATAGTCCGGAGGTCCCGGTGAACGGCGAGGGGATTGTGAGACAGGTGCTTGACGCGTATGGCGAGGATTCTGATGCGGGTTCAAGTGTGCTCCTCAAATATGCCTCAAGAGATCTTTTAGATACATACGAGAGAGTTGCCATCCATAGCGGGGCATGGGAAGCGCTACACCCAGGGGCCCTTACGAAACTGCTCGAAGCGAGTGGGGACTTGGGCCTGATCCTGAACCATAAAGGGTTTCGTATAAAATCCAGCTCTGAGGAAAAAGTCGTTGCGCTTATTCTGTCGAGCAATGGATTCTTCTTCGACTTCGAGTTTGATATGACGTCTGAGGGAGGCTCGCTACGTATTAACCATTTGGCGGTACATATGGCCGTGGGAGACGATGAATTTATGACTGGCAACGAGATTCACGTGGTCAAGCAGAACCTCAGCAGTCTGAAGAACTTGAAGGAACTTATTGACGCCTCTTCGCCACCGTTTGCAACAATTGTGCTCTTCATACGGGCTATTCGGTTCTATGATTTTCCAACGGAAGGGAGTGGTTTTGCGCGAGCGATCAAGCTATTTTCGGAGAACTATATTAATCAACTCAAGCGCATTCTAAAAACAGGTACAGCCCAACTCCCCGAAACGGATCCAACAATTTTCCGCCTCTTCGCTTTCGCTAACGACGATCCCCTCGCTCACACTCGGTCAGGAGGAGTTGTGAATTTGAACGAAACGTCGTTGAAGCAGTACCTGTGTGCGAATAGTACGCTGCATCATTTCTTGGAATTAAACGACTTTGCATTTGCCACGGAGCCGAACCCGAAAGCACTAGGGGTTGTTGAACAGGACATCTATCTCTTCACCCCTGAGGAGGGCACGATTCGATTGAAGATGACTCTTTCAAAGAATCCGGCCTCCCCGTTCTTGATCGATGATATCGTGAAGGTGCAGAGTTGACGCGATGTCTTCAGCGTTACACGCCTTCTCCTAAGTAGTGCGACCACCCCGTATGTGTATATATAGTAATAGAGTGTTTAAATCTGTCTGCAAACGTTGATTAACTTAAAAGGTTGACTGGGAAGTTATGAAGCCTCAAGCGAGAATACCATCGGACTGAGGAGCGAACCGTGAGGCCCTGCTCTCCAAGTGAGCCTGGCTCTCAGTGCCAACCCTCTTTGCATGGTGTTTGGGTGTCCGTGATACAACTGCCAAGGAACTTGGAAGCGGCTGAAGGTTACTTTATATCGTACTTTCTTACTTCATCTCTCTGATCTCCACCCATCCTAATCGAAGGCGGATAGAGGGAGTAAAGCTCTCACTGTCTTCCCGAAAGTGCCACGATAAGTTTTTGGCGAAGGAGCCCATCACGCGTCATATGTGAGATTGCGTAGTGGAATCTGGTGTTAGCCCTTCCTCTACCCCTGCCAGAGCAGACCCTGTCAGGAAGCTTCTCCGTTCCTACGTTTTCACAGGAAACATCCTGGCAAGATGATCCACCGGGACGCGCACGAACCCTTGAATACAGTCCCTCTGAAAACACCAGAAGAAGATCCGAAGCCGTGAGGTCTACCGAACCTCAAATCTGCCATTGCCAAAACCTTTACCTCAACCCCAAGCCAACCCAGCAGAAACAAAACCACCGAAGAGCAACTATCAAAATCGCCATCGGGCGCTTCTTATCCAACGGATTTTTGCTTATCACACGAATCACAGCTTCACTCACTTCATGTTTTGTTTTTTCCCACCCCGCCCGTTCCAATCCAGGCCATGACCCTGGTTCTCCCTCCCTACTCCACCAACGCCTTCTCCCTCCGAAACTCATCCAAGATCTTCAGTTCAGTCAACAAAAAATGCATTGAATTAAAGATTGAATATTTTCTAGTATGCCAAAATGTTTACTAAGATATTGATGTTTGACAAACTTGGACTTCAGTTCAAGGATCTGGAGGCACCGTTCCAAGATTCCTTCCTAGCGTATCTGATATTCCTTAACTAAAAGCCTATCCGGTAGAATCCACCCCTCTCCCCGGTCGTGAGCCTCCCCGCGCGACGGATTCCCTGACGAAGAAGACCAACAAGCCGTTTTCGTAAGAGCAAAACAAAGAAGGGAGAAAGTTGCCACCACAAAACCTTCAAATCAAATGGAATTAAGAACCTGCCCAAAATCTTATTTTAAACGGAAAGTCATGACTGTGAGGAGGCGGATCCATTGAAATCAATCGAAAACTATTTGATGAGGATGACGGCTTTGTTGCGGAAAACCCTAACGGACACCTCGGACAGGGCTATTCAAGGACCGTAAAGAGAGAACGCTTGCGCTGTCTGGGTTGCGTTAATGAGGCTGCGGGAAAGGTGTTCGCAAACGGAACCCTGAGAGTGTAACCCGACAGAACCAGCCGCATTGCAGTTTTGGGCTTGTCGCACGTCAAGGCGGTCCCTTTCCTAGCGTAGGTCTCCGCCGGTCTCCCAGTTGGCGCCGACATGTTTCCGCCACTTTTTGGGCCCTGGAGGACGTCAGCTGGATGTGTGTGCGCTGCCTCCTTGTCAAGCAAATACTGCTGGTGAGTCTTCGTCAAAGGCATATGGGAAGCGTCGTCCGCACCAGGCTCTTAGTCCTGCTGTAGAAATCTGGTTTAACAGCAGAGCCGCCAGGAGCGATGGAGGGAAGACCACCTGCAAACTCGTAGTTCCGGATAGCGAGAGACCGAAGAATACCTCAGTAGTCCAGGTTGGATCTTGGACCGGGCTCCGAGATGTAGTAGGCTTTGATCAACTGTCTGCGCTCTCTCTTCTCTCCTCAGCCGTTAAGCCTACTGCCGCTAAGAGCGAGTCTGGTCGACTGTAGTTTAGATCTCATTCGGAACTCGTCGACGATGAGTTCTGAAGAGCCAGGGCTGAATTGATATGATCTATCGCGACGTACTGTACCGGTCATGTCATTCCCGGCCATCGACAAGTACATCTTTCAAGTCTCTACATGGCTCTGCCGCTACCACTTTCCCCGCCGCCTCACCAGCCGGACCCCACACAGAGCAAGTGTTCTCTCTGTACATTCCTTGCCTAGCTCCGTTGTAGACAACGGTTAGGCCTTTCCACGACAAAAAAACTCGTCATCCTTATCAAACAGTTTTCGATTGGTTTTATCGGATCCTCATCCTCGCGATGACAGGATATTTTGTGTCAAAGAAGACTTTATGTGCTTAATTCCTTCGATTTTGCAGGATTTGGCTGGCAACTTTCTCTTTTTTTGCTCTTGGAGACTGCGCTTGGTGGTCTTCTTGGTCATGGAATCTGTCAGGTAGGGGAGGCTCAGGACGGGGGAGTTGGGAAATTTTTTTTGGGTGGTCCTTTTGTTAGTTTTTGTTCTGGCTCAAGGAATGTCATTGAGTGTGGGGTTTATAGTTAGAATAGTAGCGAGACCTAACCCAGTGACAGTTCGACCGATGTCTAGTCTTTGGCAGAAACAGACAGCAAGTTTGAATTTGGGCAGGGGCCATCCGAAGCTGAGCCTTCTCGACGTGGAAACGATCAGCGCGGCGGTTCAGGATATCGCCAAGGATGGATCAGAGGCGCCCTGGACGATGCAGTACGGGAGCGGGAGGGGCCCTACGCCTATGTTGGATGCGGCGACGATGTGGATGTCAGAATGGGGGAGGTCGAGGGACCTGAGCTCGGATCGAATTCTGGTGACAGCTGGTGCTTCAGCAGCGCTGAACATGATCTGTGCCATCTTCACCAAGCCCGGTGATGTGGTAGTCGTGGAAAAGCCGTCTTACTTCCTCGCATACGGGATTTTCAAAGAGCACAATTTAAAGATCGTCGAGGTTGATACCGACGAGGATGGCATGGACCTGGACAAGTTTGAGGAGCTTCTTGAAGACGGGCTAAAACCCTCCCTAGTTTACACAGTTCCAATCTGTAGCAACCCAAAAGGAACGAGCATGAGCGCTGAGAGGGGAGCCAGGCTAGTTCACATGAGCAGACACTACGGTTTCAAAATCGCATCCGATGAGGTCTACTTCCTTCTTCAGTTTGAGGACCCGAAGATGGAGAAATCTCTCGCCGAAGAAGACGATCCAACGAATCCAACCGTCCTGGCAATGCACAGTATGAGCAAGACTCTCGGGCCAGGCGTAAGGGTCGGCTGGATAGATGCACATCCAACGCTTATAGACAAGCTTACGACGTTTGGACCGGTAGTCTCCGGAGGATGTCAGAGCCACTTCATGGCATCTGTCGTCGCGCAAATCCTACTTGAAGGAAGGAAGCCGTTGCTTGACAAGTTCCGAACTGCCTATCAAGCTGGAGCGGTGGCCCTGACAACCGCTCTGGATAAGTACCTCCCGAGTGTGCTCGGCGGTGCGAGCTTCAGATATTATAAGCCTCGGGGAGGGTATTTTGTATGGGTGGAACTGCCCAAGGAGATCAACACGAACGAGCTTGTGAAGCTCGCCGATGAGAAACACGGCGTGTTTTTCTACAAAGGATCTGCGTTTTGTGTGGATGGGAAAACCTTCACCAGCTGCCTCAGGCTCTGCTTCGCGTTCTTAGAGCCTGACGAGATTGATCAGGGCGTCAAAAGATTGGCGAACGCGGTCGAGGATTACTCCAGCCGCAATGTCTCGTGACCGTGAACGCTTTGCCCATCTCCGGCCCCGCCCTCCTCTCCTTCTCCTTCTTGGGATGTAAAGCAGTTCTTATCTCCATCGCGCAGCTTTCATAGCAAATCTTCGAGGGGTACAGAGCCAAGCGTAGGTGTGGATTTTTCGATCTGAGCTACGTCCTCATCGGTCGTCTGCTGGTCGTCAACATCAGCGCTGTCTGAAATCAAATTTGTGGAGAAGTCGACCACTGTCGGCTTCTTTTTAATTTCTCTGGCTTCCGTTCCTCCACTGGACTTCTGCAGATCCGCAATTTTTCGTTTCTTTGCGTTCAAAACCTCACAGAATCGGACCAACATCCTCTCCTCCAGTTCATCCTTTGCCTGGGTGCAAGCTTCTAAAGCCTTTTCCAGCTTCTCACACTTTGATCTCAGTTCCTTCAAGTCGTCTTCCAACTTAACCCTTTTCGACCTCTCTAAGTTCACTTGTGAAACCAAGTGATCACCGAAACCCACACCAAGCGACAGCGTTATCCTCGCCGCCACCACTGTCCCATTCCCAAACGGAACATCAAGGCAGACTTCACCCTCCTCATCAACACGGAGTGACCCTAAAGCCTTCTCAGAGAGCACATTTCTGAGCCTCTCAGCTGCTCCTCCGATCACCTTCGCACGCGTCTCGATATCCTCCTCACTCCCAACAAAACGCCAGCTTCTTCCACTTCCATCCACCCCGAATACGCGAACAGACTTGTCCCCAGAAACGCTCACAGAAAGCATCCATCCGTCCTCACCTACCTTCCCAAACCAGGAGCTCGAAGACTTCCCCACGTCATTTGAGCTTTCAGCCATTCTGTCCTATCGGCCAAGTCCATTCGCCTCACAGCTCCCATCGAACAGTCAGCTCAATGAACAATCCTCCCGCTAAGCCGTAGGTCACATCTGATCTATCGAACAAGTGCAAGCAGTCCCCGCCCTCCCCGGAAGACAGCTCAATCTGATTTGCTCCAAGCATTGCCAATCGACGTCGTGCTCCTTCCCAAGCGTCTGCTCAACGCCCATCTCAGCCCACCCGAGCTGTGAACGTTGTGAACTCATCTGTAAACGAACTACAGCGGTCCCTAGGACAGGTTCGCGGACGCGTAGCCGTCCACCAAAACCTCAACAGCCCGGAAAGGTTAACTCAACCGTCTTGTTCGTGGTCGTCAACAACGAGCTCCTGTTCGAAGGTCAAATCGACCCTTCAGCTCAACGAAAAGTTGCTCCGTAAACGTAAAGACCATCTTTTCGCCTGGATCGCTCTGGCGGAGAACGGGGTATCTCCGAACCTAAGACTTTGCAAAGTGGACAGGTTGGCATTGACGAACTCAAAAGCAGCCCATGTGCGAACCGGGTCTTGGACTGAGCAACTTGAGGCCTACAGAAACGCCGTGCTGTTAACCACATGAGGCCAACTACGTTTAGAGGGTTTCTGAAAATACGTCGGATTTACATGGAACGTGTCGAAGTCAAAACTTGCCTTACAGACTGGACACCACGGCTGACCTTCCACTAGATGTTTATGTCTTCAAACTTCAGCAACTTGAGCAAAACAAAAGCTGACAGTCTCTTGATCTGATACTGACACTAGTCCTGGTGGAAGCTCGTGCTAAGTTTGCGCTTCCAGTACTACTAACCTGCTGGAGGCGTCGGGACGGTGGCGTTCCTTCGATTGTTACAGGCGACCAGAACAAAAACGTTGTTCCCCCGTGCACTAGTGCTGGCGATGATTATCACGTGCACAGATCTCCTTCTCAGTGTCTGCTCAACGCGTCAAAAAAAATTTATGATATTGACGAGGAGACCTAAAACGACGTCGTGTGCTTCCAAAGCCTGTCTCACAAGGCCCGCACCGAACACAAAGACGGCCATCGATACTGACGTACGCTAACTCTATTCCAATTCAATGACCTCGAGCCTCTGTCAACAACTCACAGGGGAGGTTCCCAGAGGGCCGGGAACGGAAGACAGGCAGCACTAACATAACGATCGAACAATCACATCGATTCAATCGACGAACGCATCTCTTAGGAGCACTAGAACGGCCAGTCCAGCACCGAGAGCACACAGAAAGGTTCCCATCGGGTGGGGAAGGATGGGTTGGGGTGGAAGACAGACATTCACTACAGCACTAACAGAACGACCTAACAATCACATCCATTCAAACGTTCACACCTCCCTTGACTGGCCATGCTGGTATGGCCAGTCGCGCGGCCCTTACAGGGCTCGCAGGGAGATTCCCAGGAAGGGGGGGGAGGAAGTATGAGTTGGGTGGAAAGCAGGCTTTCACCAACCCACTGAAACAAGCGGATCCAAGCAATCACATCCTGTCGAACAGTAGATACACCCCTTAGCATTAGCGGTGCGTTGAGTGTACCCTTAGAGCGTTCGAGCAGAGATTCCCAGAGAGGGGGAAGGGAAGGATGAGTTGTATGACAGCAGGCATTCACTGCCTGACTAACATAAGGGGATCCAAAACAATCACGTCCAGCGCTAAACGCCGCACACCTCCCCCCTTTAGTGGCACGGGCACAGCCAGTCGAGTGTCCCCTTCTGCGCCATCCTAAGCACAAAGTCCATGCCAAACCAATCTCTTCTAAAAAACAAGACAAAAGCGCAGAGATTTATTAACAACTCGAAGAATTTACCAATATGGAACCCCTCTTATAGATTAACCTCATTCACTTCAAAACAAGTCCATAAATTTATAAAAACAATATATATATATCTGTTTTTACTGCTTTGTCAACCCCCTCTTAACGACGTTGACCAACCTCCAGCAGTGAATTCGACCGAATCCCATCTCATATATTGTTTTATAAAAAATATTTAATAGAATCAGTTCCCCTGCTGTCCCGCAGACCATTTTTTACTATTTCTATTGATATAAAACCGACCCGGCTCATAAATTGTTTTTTCTTTCTTTTCAACTACATTTCTGTATGGAGGGCAAAAAACTTATATAATAGTACAATACAAAGTTTTCCCCTGTATTATGTTCATATTTAAGAAGATATTTTTCGCGGGGTGTTGTCCTTTGTAATTTTATTATCTTTTCGGGAATATTGAAGTTAGCGGATATTAACGATACATATAACGTATTAAGTAATTTGTATTTGTTTAAGAAAATAAAATATAGCGTCTATTTGGTATAGGAATGATAATTAGGGTTTCTATTGGAATGTGTTTTTGGGGAATTTTTAGTTGGGATGAATGGATTGGGTGGAATTGGATGGAAAATGGTTGAGAATGCGTTTAGGAAAAAGGGGTTTGGGGGGGGGAGGGGGGAAGATTTGGTAATGATGATGATTGGAATGAGATGGAAGGGCGGGCTGTGTTAAATGGTATTGGATCTTCTGGGAGATCTGGAGGTGAGAGGATAAAAGGGTGGGATATAATGAAGGGAGATTATGTGAAACTGCTAGGACAAGGGGCAGTGTATTGGAGGTGTGTGGAAGTGAACTGAGGTTTTTTGGAAGAGAAGAGGGGTCTGTGAAGGTGTTCGAGAGAGGGAGTTAGAGAGAGAAGTGTTTCACGATGTCAGATGGACGATACGAGAGAGTTAACACCGAGGAGAATGATCCGGTGATAAGCAGCGTGAGGGGAAGTTATGCTGTTGCGCGTGTTGAGGAGGTGCCGTATGAAGCTCGAGCAGGGCGGCAGGAGGAGGTCCCTGAAAAGCAACCGGAGCGATTGGTCGTACTCGGGGTGGATGTTGAGCATGTGAAGGGTCAGGTACAGCGGCTTTTTAGCTGGATATCCGCCAGAGCGCGTCCGCTTGCTGAGTTTCTCAAATTTGAGAATCTGAGCGTGCCCAACCCGGTTGTTGCGGTTGAGAGGATCCGAATAAATCTCCAGAAGTTTTACTACAACTACGTCGGTCTGTTCGTTGGTGGAGCAGCAGTATGCGTTCTGTACCATCCGTTCTCAACCGCGATTTTCGCGTTCGTCGCGTACCGGATATATGGCAAGAAGAAGCGGCCAGGTAAGAACCCGGAAAGTGGATCGTGCATTCTCTTCAGCAACCTCAGAAACTATCAGGAGTCTAACAAGTAATAATGGTTTTCTCCTACCCCCAGTTGCCAGCGGTTACACAGTTCCAGTCATTATTGTTGGACTCATGACTGGATTCTTGGGTCATGTTCTCTCAGCGGTTGCTCTGTGCAGTGCAGCGAGCCTTACCCACGCAGCTCTGATGGTCCCGTCAGTCGAAGATATCCCCCCTCAACCGCAACCACAACGCGCCACCCCTGTGGAGCAGGTTGACTAGGAGAAACAAAACAACACCAGGATTCACGCTGGCCCCCTTGTAAAGTATGTGATTAGTTGGAGTGCAAGTTGCTGACTGAAGTGGAGGAGCGAAATGTATCCTCGTTGACTGCTGGCTCCGATGACGGATCTAATCGGTCTGCAATGTCAAGGAACATATTCGTCACACCTTGACCCTGTAAGAGTAGTGTCGACGAGCTGCTAGAGTACATCACAATCGAAAAAGGCGAGTGGGAACACTAGCATGCGCTTGTATTACGAGCCTAGAAAAAGCCGGTCAGCTTAGAGCTGAGCTTGAAGGAAGTTGAGAAATAAATTTCAGCGTTGAAGAAAACATCAAAGTGAGCGAATGCCAGAGTGGTAGACGGTCGCAACTCGCCGCAGCGTTGCGTTCTGAACGCGGCACCGACGTGATGAAAGTGTCCGGCAGTCCACACTTTCCTTTCCTCCAGATCGTTGGCACGGCATAGGACATGCCTGATTGAGTAGAGCTAAGCATTACCCTGGCGGTGAACACTCGGAATCAGCTACATGGACTCTTGTTCAGCAGGGTATTCCACTCCATCCTCTACGGCAGGGTCGGAGATGGCCTGCTTGTAGGATATCCGGGCAGCTCACCGGGAAGTGAAAGCCACTTCGTCAAAAGACGTGCTTTTGATCCAGCCTCAAGAGCAGTTAAGAAACACCTGCAACTAGGCTACGGAAAAGGAAACTAGAAAACAAGACAGAGCAACTGAGGGCGTCTTGCTAGCTGACAATCGGACTGGAAGGAAAGTACAACTATAGAAGGCAGTGGCACCCGCCCAGCCCAAAAAGCAACGTCACGAGGCAACTCGAAAACCGCCTCCGTTCTAGTTTAATATTGAAATAAAAACCCATAAAAGATGGAATATACATACACGTGTTCTTATGCCAATCAAAATTAACTAGTACGTACTTAATTCGTTTTCACGGTGGAGGCTTTCTTTTATTTGTGAAATTAAATGGAAACCGGTCCGCTACAGAACGGGACGAATTTTGGTAGTTTGGCTTCAGGGTGACCATATGTTGTGATGTAGTTACTTTTCGTCTTCAACTTTTGGTTCGTGGCACTGTCTACGTACCCACATCTGGGTCGACTCTATTGTCCTTGCACTCTTCCTTGTCGTTGTAAACGACCCAAAACACCTAAAGGCGGGCACCTCTTCCGCCACCTCCGCAACGAAGGGACAGTCGGGAGAGGGCGGAGGTTTGGCGAGCGAGTCGCTACCCACTTAGGGTTACTGCTGCTGAATTTTTTACTACTACATCCGTTGAGTGCCGTGAGTACAGCAAGGAAACTAGGATTCGAAGCACGCACAACCGTTATAAACCGGAGGTGCCCCAGCGGGGAAAACAAAGCTGACGATTGACCTCACAGCTGGTTGCTCGTGGTGTTGCGAAGACGGTGCAATCGATAGTACTGTCTCCTGGGATAAATTGAGACTGGTATGGGCTGATTGCTATTTTGGACACTGGTGGGTGACGCTGTGAGTTAATCGTATTTTTGTGTGATGAACTACATCATGAACGAGGTGGACTGATTCCGATATTTGGACAAGCGGATATTTATCCTTGCATCATGATGGAGTTGAATCAGACCGAGAGAGCAGCGGCTATGCCTCACCCTGCAAAGTAAAGGCGGCGCCGAACAGTGGCCGTCCATCTAGACAGCACGAGAAGAGGCAACCCTCTAGTACGGCTGTGAAAAGCTACAGGAAGCAAAAAACGCATAGCATACACTTCGACCAAAGAATAATCCAGGGACCCAATGTGCCAATGCCTCCACCAGCCAGTTCTGGACGTGCAAACTGAATCTTAAGAGTTCTGGACAGGAAAAGAAGAGGGAAGAAGAAACATCGAGCCCTGAGGATAGAAAAAAGCTCAAAAATTCATACAGAGTATTCAGAAATACCACAAGAGACTTGCAACTCATCTTAAGCTGCCCCGGAGATGCCCCACTATCCACCCAATCCTTCCCATCTTATCCCCTTCAATGAAAACCTGATCGATGGAAACTTCACCGCTGACACCTACTCGACAGCACACGAATTCTTGAAAAACCAATAAAACAATTTTACACGAATACCAGGGGTATTTTATTCTCATGCCATTTCAGACTGCCTTTTTTATTACAACAAAAACAAGAATATCGGCTCCACAATGAAAACCAATTAGGGGGAAAAAGTTGGAAGGAAAAATTATCCTTTCTTTTGATCGAGTATCTTGAAGTTGATTGATCAAACATGCTATGCTTTTTACCAGCCCCTTGGACTGAGTCCTCACATGTCATTTTATTTCATATAACAAAATAATAACGGAAATTATTCAACATACTTCACACCCCAAGACTAAATCAAAGGGTTGGATTGGATGGTTGCAAAAAAATGGAGAAAGATTTTCCGAAGGAGCAAAAACGAGGATTCCCCCCTCGCCCTTGGACCTTTAACGAAAAATGATCGATTGGGGGTAAAAATAATTAAAAAGCCAAATATAATCCATTGGTCGGGATTAATCAGAAGGGGTAGCAACGGACGAACAAAAACATCTTGGACCATAATGATTGATATCTACTTGAATATTTCTAAAATCTTCCCTCGACACCCATTCGCCAAAAAAGAGCGGGTGAATATTTCTTATCATTTTTTGTGGAAGAAAATCATGTCAAAAATACCGTTGACGGATGACACTACCCATCATGAGGGGCCGCAAGGCGAAAAGGCGCGATTTGAAATGAATATATAGCTTCAACTGTCATCTCCATTAACAATCAATATTATAGTGGAAGGTTATGAATTGTATAAAGAAAATGATTTTGATGGGTATAGATTGATTTATGTGGATGACACTTTGAAGTGGTTGTGAAGCGGAAAACGTATAGGGAGTGGTTTGAGGACTATTTGCTGGGAAATCTGCCATGGGAAGGAGTTGGGAGAGGGAAGGGTTCGGGAGGGAAGGCAGTGGGAAAAAGGATTTGGATCGGTAGTGTGAAGGAGGATCTGCTCGATCGCGTGGGTTTTTGTGTTTGGTTTTTTGGAAGTGTTTTGGGAGCATCAGACCATGACGACTGAGTATCAGCCTCTGGGTGGAGACAAGGAGTCCGGGACGCCGAGCGGAACACCCAGTACTTTTCAGGAGATTACGGGCAAGTTGAAAACCGCGTGGGCCACTGCCAACGATGAGAAAAGGCCATGGGGTGAGTTCTTTGCGTTTTCGCAAATGGCGGTTCCCACTTTGGGAGACGTGGAGACTTGGGGATGGAACAACTTGAAGGAATTCAAGGGCAACTTCTTCCTGATCTTCTATGTTGTCTGGTTGATCATGGTTGTGCTTAATCCGGTGGGTACACTGTTCATGTGCCTTTTCCTGTACCTGTCCCGGTATCTAGTCTCTTCTCCGGGTAAGTACTGCAAGCTTTCTTTTTCTCTGGCTGACTCGGTTAATTGCTCCGCCATGCTTGATTCGAGGGATCTAAAGTTTGTCTCTCTGGGTTCCACCAGATACCAGCGGCCTGCCGTTGTTCGCAAGCAAGGTCTTGATGGTGCTATGCGTCCTATACTTTTCCTCGAAAGCCATTCTTGCGGCAACTGTTATCAGCTTTTTAGTAGCCTTAAGGTTATTTTTTTTCAAGCCAGTCTCTGATTTCTAATCCTTGTAAGCCCTTGTGTTCCGTCGGATGCATGAATGTACATCCTTTTGCCAGCACATTCTGTAAAACACTGTTTCTCCCATCTCAATCTGGTTTCAGGCGGTCGGATTGGTGTGATTCAGGGCTTCTTGGATAGCTCAACGGGAAGCCCGTCAATGCAAACTGCCATAATGAAATCATTGTCCGTCAAGCCATCCAAAGCATGCGTCATAAGATCGATTTGAACGTACTGGTAGCCTTTTTGTTTGCCGAAAAGTGCCATGCGCGTTTCGTGTGAGTCCATGGTCACGATTGGCGAGCTTTCCTCACATCCACACAAAGACTGCAGAAGCCAGAACAACAAGCCGCTTACCGGTTATATGAAGGTCGGGATGGTGTCCCTGTCCTTCTGCGACTTGACCAATTCGATTGATGTAATCCAAAGCAGATACAAAGTTCTTCAGTTTCAGCTTCTTCGTGATGCTCTTGGAGTCGTCAGAAATTGACCATCCCTTTACGAGCTTCATTTTCTCTGTAGCCTCCTCACCACTGAGAGCCGCTACGCACCATGCACCAAGCAATCCCAAGAAGAAGGTAAGAATTTTCAACTGATGGCCAGACCAGTAAGACAAAAAAAACGTAGTTTGGGGTAACAGGAAAACCGGCCAAGAAAAGTTCCCATTGGAGACCCAGTTCCATTCATTGCGAGCTGTCCCCGGGATGATATTCATCCCAAACATCTCACCTCCAATACCTTCACAAGGCACACACTTCGAGTCCTGATTAATCTCAGACATTTCCATCTTGGCAGCGGCTGTCGTGAAATACCTACAAGCACTTTTTTTGCAACAGGCATCCCCCACAAACCCCGCCGCGTTCAACCCCGGCCACCCGGACCATAGCACACAAGAAAGCACTCAACGTCAGGAAGAAGGCCGACGCCTCAAAACGCGAGTCAAAGGCAAAAAGAAACGACAATGTTCTATCACCTGGTTGAGAACCCGCGACGAGCTAGGAGCCCAGTACGCAAAGCGACGAATGAAGTCATGGCTTCGACACAAAAACGGAGTTCCACCAAAGGCTCTTCAACAAGATAACATTCAAGCAGAGAACCAAAGCTATCCCCGAGACACTAGCTGCACTTCACGCCAAACTGGATTGGTAGTCTCTCCAACAGGCTTGTTAGACACTTATGTCAGCGGAAAAGATGAACGTGCTTTACTAATCATACCGGTGTACTCACACGTTCTGAGAACGCTTTCTCGGTGTCCATGTCTTGGCTGACGGTATCTCTTTCTATTGCAATGGAATGTGAGCCTGGAACCTAAGAGAGCGCATCAATCCAGTAGCAAGGATTGAGTTTGGAGGAGGGGCCGGGGGTGGGGCTCATTGAATTTCAGCTTGGTTTTGTTTTTGGTTCCAAGACGCCTCTGCCTTCATTAACATAGAATACATGCTACAGAAACACAAACCCGAGTGGGAAGAGACCATCTCCGCCCTCACAGACCCAAACAGACCTGGTGCTTTTTAAGCAAAAACAGCGGATGCGGGGAAGGGGGGAGGCGGCCGGGTGCTAACAACCCCCAGCTGGAAGAAAAAGGAAAAAAGGAAACGTCCGTCCTTCTTGGAAACCAAAAGAGCAAAGATTGCTTCTGGTTCAAGTCGTCAGAAATACAATTATCCACTCTACATCAATGCAAAAAGTCAATCCCATCGCCTGCCCCACTACGAAAACCCTTCCACCAATCCATGGCATGGAATCGGATATCGCCTAATCAAAAAGAGTATCGTCAATCAATATATGGAATAAAACGACTAGCTTCAATCAGAAATAGAAAACGACCGTATTCAATCAATTTGGTTTCAGGATGATTAGTCCCGGTTGCTGGAGTCGCCACTACGAAGGGATCACGAGGCTGTTTTACGAACTTGAGCACCCTTAAAGCCTTGGGCTTTACCGAGCGATCTGCTCCTTTTGCGCCCTCAGCCACCAGTTTTCAGTAGGCCGACGCAGGTGACCTCTCCGCCCGGAGCTGTCCGTGTGCGCAATAATGCGGATCTCATATGCGCGGCAGGGTTACCGCTTCTGTTTGCTCTACTCCTAGACAGCTATCACCATCAACTTAAAACATGCTGTCCTTTGCCCCGGCGTTGGGACGCTGGTGACATGCTGTCTCGGTCTACTGTTTATCCACGACAGGATAATGTAGTTGCACTGCCTTTTGCGCCAACTAGTGGAGTTGATCGCGGAAATTCTTCTAATGGTTAAGACTCCCCTTCGTAAGCTACCGTGCCAAAAGATCTCTCCGGCAGTCCCAAATCCTGACGCAGGCTAAGGACAAACTAAGCGTCTGTTCAGACAACACCCTTGAGGCTAGGCGAAACAGGGGGAACGGGCTCTACTGCTAAGGCAAAAGTAGAATGCCACAAGCATAACACTCAGCGAAGAGAGGAAAACCCGAGTGATTCTCATCGCGATCGCGAAAACGGTCCCGAAGGCATACTGCGACTGGACTTTGAATGAACCGATCCCCAACTAACCCTGCCAATGTTCAACAGTCCGTGAGGCGAGGTTGCGGTCTGCTTTGACCCCGAAGAAATGCTTTGCTGCTGACTTCTATTGTATCTTCGTGAAGCTGCCTTGGAGTCATGAGCGTGAGAGACAATCCTTCTGGAAGACTTGCTCCCCCTCTGACGCATAACGAGCGCAACCGGGAAAACCGACATCAGCTCTCACAGGCTTTGGGGTTCGGTTCGGTTCGGAGTAGACATGTTGCCGGCCACGAACTGACTTGGTTTCTATTGAGGACATCGAAAGGGACAGTCCAACAGCTAGAAACGGCAGTGTCAAGTACAAGCCGGTCCTAATCTTCCGTAGATGGACGCGTCTTGATGGGGGTTTCGCCTCTACCGCGTGGATGAGCACCTATCAAAGCCTTCGAGCTGCTCTCGAACAGATTGTTTCTTGCAAACTGTTTGTTGAAGGTAAGTGGCGATCCGGTTTAGAGGTTTGGAGAGGTATAGATTGGCACTTGTTGGTATCTGAAAAGTGTTTCGCTATTTTTTTGGCTTTTCCCTCGTTCGATCTTTGGGTCGCGTAGATGTTCTCTTCATTGCTCTTGGCTTGAAGCCGGTGGTAAGCACGAAAGCTGTCCCCTCCGCCTGGTAGCGAAAGGTCGGCTGAGAATCGTCATCTCACAGCTTCCCTTCACTTTTCAAACAGCTGCTCCTCTCACCGAATCATAGAGTATCTGACGGACAGGTTCAGCGAGTCACAGAAGTTCTGCGCGAGCGAGCGGTCAGATGCGTTTCTCTGGACGGTTTTACGACATGCGTAGTGAACGTTGACCTAGTTTCCGCCAAGCTCTCTGCGCTGGAGAGCATATCGGACCTGTCCAAAGCACACGGGCTTGTGTGTCCCAGAGTTGTAGATGTCAGGCGTGCGCTTAGATCTCCGCAGCTAGTGAATTCAGACGATCGCTTCGCGCTGTTCCATTCGGTCAAAGCTCACATCAAAAGTTTGCTAACCGGAGAACAGGTTGATGTGGATCCTAGCGTCGCTTGCGTGACCGCGGGCTGGCTTCTGGACTATCCTAGCCTGTACTATCCAAGCTACGACGGGAACTGTTTGAGTGAAGTAGCTTTGAGGTTGTACCGGTGTTACACTACAAGCAACGGGTAAGAGGCCTGGATTGCTCTCCCTCCTTTTTCAAATATCACGCGAAACACGCGTGAAAACTAGTTGTTAACCTCCGTGGCCCTCTATCAGGCGTACAGACACGATCATTTGTAGCTTCTCCACACCATCAGATGGCTCCAGTACAGAGGATGAGGATGAGGCGCTCATGGAGGAATACTGGAAACAGTTCCGCTACCGGGTAGAAAAGAAGAACCTTCAGACGATCTTCCCCAAACAGCACCATACGAGGTCGGAAGTCTGTTTGAGTCATGTCGCGCTGTGATGGGACGCCATGAGGAGACGATGTATTGGTGTCGTTCAGTTTAGGTCATCCACGTGATCACCCTATGGCTTCTCAGAGGCTTTGGACTATCCTATCCAGTCGCTGACGCACAACTGAGAACACGATGTGGAGTAGTTGCATGGGGATAATGACCAAAGTACAACGCGTCGTCCGCTGCAAGGTTCGAGTACCCAGCTTCGTGATGTTTGGAGATGTATAATACTCACCGCGACCCCCTAATTTAGGCAGCTGACGAACGGAGCGAAGCCCACGTGTACGTGCCCAGAACGAGCGGATTTCGGATAGATTTGCTCTTTATCCCTGTCTAACCATGTCCGTGGGAACACAGAGTCATCTACTGAAAAGGACTGTCGCTCGGCTTCAGGGCCACGGGAGCGCTTGGGAAGGAACGCTCGTCTAGCACGACTCCTCCCGACGAAAAGTGGTGCGTGGTCACGTTGGGAAGCTTCCAGCTACATGGAAAAACAACTAAAACTATGTAGATGTTTCTCACCAGATGTGATAAGGCCACGAGACACGACGACCACCAGCACCGTCCTCCCTCCATCCCCTTTCTCTTCCAGATGGCAATCCGCCGCCAAACCCTTCGTTTTTCCTCCCATTTAACAGTGTTTCATTTTATGATAATATGAAACCGCCACCCTAAAACATCCCAAAATATAATCACAAGCCCTATCCATAAATTCGTTTTATAAGAAAACTTACAAACTCCCGCGCAATGTCTATTAATATTACCACTATAAGAAAATATTCGTAAATATTTAAAATAGAAGATTTAAGGCGGTTGCGTAATTATTTAAATTATAGGATATACAAATACGAGATATTTGTAATTCTAGATGATAAATGGGGATGAAGGAATTGTATTTGTTTTTGTGAATGTTTGACGTATGACGGATGAGCGGAGGTCTGCGGGATGGTGGGGAGGGTATGGATTGAAGGCGTCTGGCCTGGTGTTCATGGTGACTAGGACTTTGTTTTTGAGCTCTGTCTTGGTCTTAGGGTGGTGCTTGATTTGGGCTTCGTCGTGTAGCGCAGAGGGTTTGAGTTTTTGTTTCGTCGCGATGAGGAGTTCTGGCATTGTGCTCTTGCTCTTCCTAGAAGCGTCGTAAGCTGCGAGGAGTTTTTTTCCCTTCTGGAAACCACCTCTCTGTCCCGACATCTTCGCCGCATTGAGTCTCTGATCTGAGACATAGTGGCAATAAATGCTCTGTTGTGAAATCAAGAAGACGAGTCTCCTTAACTTCAACGACCAGGATTGGCCTACAAAAGGCCCGGCTCTAGTGATGATTCCAGCGACGGCACACCGCGGTTTGGGTGAGGTGGAGTGGAGTGGAATGGAGTGGACTCCTCACAGTTTCCGGCAATCCCCCCCCCTCCCCGCCCTCATAAACCTCCATTCACCCGAAACCAAACTCATCAATTCGTCTCTTCAACAAGGCGATTCGTATTCAAACAGTCAGTAAAAAAAATCGTTTCAAAAAGATCTCAAACTGAAACGTCGCAAAAACCCCCAAATCAGCTTTTCACATCCTTTCCCGGGGCTTCTCAGATTTACTTTTTTGGAAATAAAACCGACCATTCGAAAATCTAATCCTTCAGATTGATTGTTTTTCAGTTAAATTCACTCCGCAATTGTTTGGAAGTGAACCTTCGGCTTCTGCGCGACATGGACAGCTCGCTTCTGAGTCGTCTGAGGTGTGTTACAGGCTGTCCTCTACGATCGGGGTCGGGTTGGAGGGATGACGAATGAGCTAAGGTCGCCCACCTGGGCGAGAGGGGGTACTTGCTTTTGGTTTTTGGGGAAAAATAATGTTATTGGATTTTTAAATAAATATTGAATAAGGCTTACATAGTGCAGCAAAAGGGGTACTAGCTGATGTGGTGCTTTCGGTGCAGCATGAATAAAATATTACGTGGGTTATGAAGGAGAACTTCCATCTTCGTGGAAGGAGCATGGCGAGGATGAGAGCAGGACCTCGTTATGCAACGGCCGCCTGCGTTTGCAGTGGTCGGGTTCCAAAGCGTTGCTGTACTGCTTTTGCACGCGCTTCCTCGGTTGCTGCTTCGGAAGATCGAGTTGAAAGCGTTCCAGAGCAAAACCAACAGTATCTTCAAGAAGCTCGGTGTCCATCTCCACGTCCAAAAGAATGGAGCGAAAGATCTCCATCTGGGATTCATCACATGCGATCAGAAGGATGGCTGCGGCGACGGAGGAGGGGACGAAGTCGAGGGTCCAGCAGTTCGTAACAGCCATCTCCCCCAGAGCGTAAAGCTTCTCCTTGATTTTGTCCTCCGACCCGATGCTCAGGTAGAACAGCGTCAGGTACTCTGTCACTGTTGGATGATTGAGTTTCCATTCCAATATCTGAAGGACCTCTACCTCCAGCCGATAGATCTTCTCAAGATCTGGTCCACGTGTTCCGCTATGGGAACACAGATCTTGCAAGCTGACCGTCTTCGTCTCTGTAAACTTGATTGACACGAAAAGGCACACCAGGGCCAAGTTGTACAGCTTGTTCCTTCCCACATGGGTCTTCGAGACCACTTTGTCAAAATAGATCATGGCGAGCTCAACGCACTTGATGGACAGTCCCAGACACTTCCTCAACTGTAGATGTTCAAGTTAGAAGGGAGAAGACTTGTCAGAAGACCTGACTCAAGAGAATACTCAAACAACTGAAAGTTGAATAAAAGAGAGTACTCACCCCGCTGTACCAGTCCATAACTAGCGGCCGCATAGCGAGGCCCGATTTCTTACCGCACTGATCAGCGCAGCCATACACGTCCTCCAATCTCAGCAGATTCCTCAGTCTCTCTATCGAAGCGCCAGATCCTCCTTTTTTCTCCATAATAGTTAACATCCACCCCTACCCCTCCCAAACCCCCCACCACCTTCGTAGACCAAACAACAGAAAAAAAGCCAAACCAGTAAAACCAGATACGACCTCCGCCTTCACTTCCTCGATCAAATGCTACAAAGCTCTCATCGATCCCCTTTATATTCTCCACCCCTTCAATCGGAGCAGAAAAAAAAGAAGAAGACGGGAAATCCCAAAAGGAAAATTACATGAATATGTCCCAACTGCTTCACCCCCCTTCTCCCCCACCTTCCCCCGACGAGGCCCCCGGGGCACCACTTACACATCAAAGCTCTTCCGGGCTCTTTAAAAAAGAAAAAAAACAAAAACAAAAACAAAACAAACAAAACAAAATATTTCCGCTGCGAATAAAACCCTTTCAAATCGGTACAGAAATGACCGTTTTTTCTCCCCTCCCTCTCTCTCTCTCCCCCCCCGCCCAATTCTTTTTTCTCGAGAATAAGTTTCCAGCAGAAAAAGGGAAAGGAGAACAGTGGCCAAGTTTCGCAAGAATTTTGGAAAGGAAGGAAACGAAAAAAAAAGAAAAAAAAGAACATTGGTTTGCAAAGTTGTTTTTTTCTTGGCCCCCGAGGCAGACGAGAACGAAATTGTTTTCCTTGGGTTATCTGCGTTCTATCCTATCCCTTACTCGGCAACCACAACGCTTTTGGGGTAAGCACTCTCGAATCCACAAAAGGGGGGGTGGGTAGTTGACTATTCGGAGTTTTTATTTGGTTTTACCCACCCTTTGATATTCTATACTTATAACCTATTTATTTAATAATACAGGAATAAATTTGCAGTGGGGTTAGGGATGAACTAGATTTGATTTTTTCCATTGTAGGTTTAGGGCTTGGAAGATTTGTCAAACAATCGCATGTGGGAAGGCGAAACTAGTCACAAGATTTCTTTTTTTTTTTGTTTACTGGTGTTCGGAGTCGTCAGTTTTCCAAAAATGAATAATTTGTTTAAAAAAATTGAAAACGCGAAAATATTGGCCAATGGTTTTCTGGGATTACCTTTCATTTCCCCCGTTTGGGACATATTCGTAATTTGCACAATGACACAAGCCGAAAAGAAGAGATAGTTTCTCAGCCAGTGCTTTGAGCCCCCTAAGTATCAGGGACAAAATTTCTGCCGTCTAAGATAAGATATGAATAAAAAAAGTAAAAAGCACTACACTTTGGGGTGGGCTAGAACCTGATGAACGGAAGGGGGGGGGAGGGGGAAGCAGCTGTTGGACGGTTTGCTGGAAAATTCAGTCGCAAATTCTGTTCTCATGAAAATTGAGTTGACTGAGTTTTTGATCGAAAAATATATTCGAAAAGCATATTTTACTCGTGAGTGGAACATCTATTATGGAGGAAAGCGTTGGTTACCCTTCCAAAATACTACGAAAACGACCGTTTTTGATATTTTGGCCATGAACTGGTTTGGCCAGGCGTAGGGTTTTTCTTCGCATCTGCTTTGGAAGTTGTAGTAATATGATTGGATGGTGAACGAGTAAACAATCTTATCGAAGAAAAAACGAGGGAGAATCTGGCCCGGCAGGGTTGTCACCAGAAACGTGAAAAAAAATTAGAAATATTGACACTTTCGCTCCGCATCGGCAATCTCTCCTTTAGGACACATCGCGGGAAAGCAGGGGATTTTGTCTTGAGATTTTTGCTCTTTTTTTAATGCATGCACAGTAAATAGTTGACCAATGAACTTCCTGTACCTCTTCTGTTAGCACTCCTCCAGTAATCGAGCGGCTGTTGAAAATAATTTCGCCCTGATTGGTGTTTCTTCCAACTGATCTTCACTGTTAGCCCAATCAGTGCTCTTCATTCTTGCTCAAGAAGGCGGGGAAATCGGCATATTTTTTTATGAAGGACTGTTTCAACTAGCACCTTTTCGCTTGTTCAAAAGTCATTTGTGGAGCAGCCCGATCCTCACGCCGAATCACTAGGCTCGAATTTTTCCCTCGATCAGTGTGCTAGTGGGAGTTTGGAACGCTTCCCTCCCATTGATGCGCTCGATTTCCACAGCTAGCCGCCTTAAAAAAAAGGAGGGTAATCTACGCATCCATTCTTGCTTCGTCAATGTGAAACTAATCACTACTTATTCCCGTATTTGGAGCTTTTGTCCCGAATGAAAATTTTTTTTGTTGGGGGGGGAGGGACGATCGCGATCACATGACAATCTAGTTGCGCGCGTCCCAATGGAACATCGAAGGAACCAACAGTCGCGCAGTACCAACATCGCCCTCTGTATGGAGTCATTCTTGAGGTGCACATTCCACATGTGGTCCGGATCGGGTCTTCTTCGTGGAGAAGATGCGCTCATCCTTTCGGGAACGTCTGGAGTTTTTCTTTTGCATGCAGGCGTCTTGATGATTCAACAGGCTTTGCTGAAGCCATTTTTCACTCTCGCCGTTCCTGGAATCCAAGCTCCAACGCGATGAGAGCGGGCAAGCTGTGTAGACAGACGCCCCTACCCGTTTCCTACGAATCGAGAGAAGTGGGTTTCAAGTCGACTACGAGCAGGTGAGAAAACGACTGAAAATAACAAACGAATCTGAACCTGATTGTATTGACACTTCGTCGGAGAAGCGAATCAGTATACATCCACACCATACCTGCATGACCGCTACAAGGCCAACAAGGACTTGACAACGGCGTTGAACCAAAGAAAAAAAAAAGAGGATTGGTAAGGAACAACAGCTCGAGCCCCAAGAAAACAACTTCCCTCACTTTTTCAAATAAGGGTGGAGGTTCTAATCAATGATTCGTAAGCTGATCAAAGAACTTGCCGGGACTTGCTCCAACTCACGCATTGGAGACGGAACAGAATGGCTCCCTAGTCGGAGGCAGAGGGGATTCCTTCTTCACCAATCGATCCCCTCTTAAAACCCTGCCTGATCTTTCGATGTCCTCAGAAGGGGGAGGGGCGAACTGGCTTAGGATCGTTGTTCTTGGTTTCAACGAAAAATCTTTGCGACTTATATCTCCGATGGTGAGGCTAGCTGATTGCACCAACCAGGACAACTCCGCACTCCTTGCCTCTTACTAAATCTCCACCCCGCACCATTTAAAACTTAAAATTTTATACAGTCTCCTCTCCCGCCCCCTCCCGACTAGTCTTCCCCCACATCCCCTTCGTTGATTGGAGGCGAGAACATGTCAGGGCATCTATCAAAATTTACCATTTGGGACGATTTCAGAGACTGCCCCCCTTTTTTTCTCCTTTTATTAATGGGTTTTATGTCCTGATCCCTTGAGCACTGTTTAGGGTAGAGTCATAGGACGGCAACCCCATATACAATCTAAAACCGCTTTCCTGACGGTGCTAGGCGGCTTGGGACAAAAACCCATAAATATTTAATATTTTCTGAGCAACAATTTGAGAGAGAGAGACAGGGAGGGACGGTGAGAGTTTTTTATATTTTACTGATGGTTTTCAGAAGGGAGTGACAAACTTTTGGGGTTCCTGTGTTTAGAAATACAAAATCATATCAAAATAATATAATATTTAAGTTATTTTTGTTGAAATTATGGAAGACTTAGTTTGGGGGGGTTGGTGAGGAATAGAAAAATCCGGGAATTTTCCTCTTTTCATTTTTTGAACAGGTTTAGACCCACACCCTCATCATCTTAACCCCCCCTAAAAACATAGATGAAAACGGTTGAAATAAAGGACGGCTTTCATCCAAAATGAAGTCGATGAGTTTTCTAAAACGGCTATATCTAATATTTCCTATTTCGCGACGATTCGAAATCGTTCACCATATCTTGGAAAAAAATCATAGCGGAGGAGCCAATAGGCAATTATGGAGGTGCTTCATGTGATAAAAAACAAGCATAAATCAAAAACTCTTCGTGTTTTTTTTTGGGACACCGGTTCCTTGGTTTTCAATTTGAAAACAAGGTCGACCTTGAACTTCGTTTGTTCGATATATATTTCAAGGATTACCGCCCGTGAGGGCGTTGCTTATGGTTTGCTATGATGTTTCGGTGAGGCAGAGGGTGGAGGATGTGGTATTGTCCCCCTCCATCCAGTTGTTAAAATTTTGTAAGCGTTCTACTGATTTGAAATGGTCTGCTGCCTAAGTTGTGTGCTTGTGTTGAGGGGGGTAGGTAGGGAGGGGGGGTAGGTAGATACCTACCCCCCTCAACGCCTACCCCCCTCAACACAGATGCTGAGTGGGGCTGGTAGCTTTGGACCTTGTTCAGTGAGCTCGGCTGTAGTCAACGTTGAGCTGTTTCGGACTGTACTGACTTGTGTTGCAGGCCACTTCTCATCCGACAAAGTGAGACCTGGAATATGAAAGAGAAGAGAGGAGAATGTTTTAGCAAGGCAGAGATTCTTACAACAGCATTGAGGTTGTCACATGCTCCACAATTTGCTGTTCCATTGCAGCCAACACGGCTTCCCTTCGTCATCAGGTTTCCATCTGCATGAACATAGGAAAGTCTCAAACAGTGATGCTTCTCAGGTCTCCTAGCCAGGGGCCGCGTTAGACCAATACAAAAAAGCAAGGTGTTCCTGTTTTTACGCAAGCCGTCTGACGCCAGTAGCACTGAATCTGTGTTCCAAACCAGCTCGGCTTGTGCAGGAAGTCAATTCGCCTACCAATGACTTTCACATCCTGCCGCAGGTTTTAGTCCCCAACTAGTACGTTTTTGCAAACACGCCCTGCTTGGCCAGGAAATCAGTCCGTCTACCAGTGACTTCCACGACCTACCACAATATTCAGTACCTAAATCAGCACCACGTTACAATGTCCCATCGGAAGTGGGACAGGGACCATGACTCGGCCTGACTAAGAAAAAGGAGGATTGGAGACCACCTTTAGGCCTCCTAAATATCTACGCCGCGGCTATCCTTTCGAGTGCATAATCTGAGAGAGTCAATCATTACGAAGAATTGAAAATATGTAATATCTAAACTCAGTATTATACTTCAAAAATAGTAAGGAATGGATGCATATTCAGCGTTTTATTGGCGAAAAGAAAGCACTATTTAGTTAAAAAAGAAAGATTTATTTGTTTATACATTGTTTAATGGCTAATAAGTTCGAGGGAAGAGTAAATGAAAATAGATTATTTTTAAGGAAAACCTGTCCCACATAGTGTTGCGCACTTGAGTACTTCCTTCTCAGTGCACGTTTGTCGGTCATTGATAGTAATGATGGTTCGAAACGTAGGAGATCAACTCATCCCACGCAGAAGTATCTGCCCTGTTAGTCACCCCCAAAATATTGAAATTGGTGAATAATTTAACAGCTCGGAGTTGAGTAAAGCGTTTTGCGGAGGTTGAGCTCGAACCAACGTTCGAGCTCAGAATTCAACTTATACGATTGCAAGTGTGCTTGGGGACGAGGTTAGCCTTATGCGATCAGGTCATGTTTCCTGCTCTGTGTCGGGGGTCAGCCCCTTGGCACTCAGGCTCCTGGACAAAAGCGCTGATCTCGAGCGGGTTTTGTGTCTAGAATGTGTGGGTAGGAGTGTTTCGCTGTGAGGTATCAGTGCTTTGTCTGGTTTCGAGATCAATGCGTAATAGATTCCTCTCTTTCCGCCTGTGTTTGACGAATCGTCTTCTTCATCGATAAATTCACAAGTCTGACTAATTCTTCACCACTTACATCCCCGGGCCCTTCAACTGGGGACAGAGAGACAGGGTGTGAGCTCGCCAACGTGTAGTTCATCACTGAAAGTAGACTCGTTCTTAGTTTGCGCTCAATTCTTTCAACAACCACTTGCAATAGGTCTTCATAGAAGTCAGTTTAACCTCCGAAACATTTACCGTTCTTCAAAAGCAGTTGGAACGTTCACTCCTCGGACCCTCCCATTTTTGGCCAAACATACCCAAAGAAAACATTCCACACCCCTGCTGATGCTCTTATTGAGAAATCTGGAACATCTACGCAAGAATGTGCTGGTTGTGTATGACGCGTGGTAAAGCCTTGACTTTCGTACGAGAATGTGTACCTGCTGAACTTCATCTTCAACTACCGGGGCTTGAAGTCATCCCATACGTAGGTACAAGTGCTCATGATCCTTTCGATGACTTTATGAATGGCAGGAGGTTTTCTCGAGGCGCCAACACCAGCTGAGGAGCGCAATGTTTCTTTAAGTAGTCTTGTTGGGATAGGACTACTGCATATGAGCGGGTTAGTGTGCAAAGAATTGGACCAAAGGATGGGGATAAAACGTACGGAAGAGTAGGGCCCTATCCCAAACCTTCAACGTGCGATTCGTGCGGCCCAATCGGTTGCATACAAACATACTAGTCCAGGTCCATCACCAGATGACAGCCTTGAGCTGGTTATAGTTCCTGCACAAGCTCACACACACGTCGCACTAGAGCAAAAACAGCACGGCGATGTGAAACGATGCTGCGGAAAGGTGGAAGAAGGAAACGGGTAATCTGACGTAGATGCGTTGGTACCTGCAACGCTCTTTTGATAATCACGAAAGATATTTCAGGGAAATGTTCCCACAGCGTTCGTATTCGGCTGCTCTGCCAAGGAATACGGACCCATCAGCTTTCTGCATTGTATCCATACGCTAGTCTAGGTCCAGGAGGATCATGTTAAACAAACTGGGGCTGAGGAGGGTAGCTGCTTGGGAGTTTACTTCGCAAGGTTGGCTGGTTGATGGATTTCTTTGAAAAACAACGCAGTTCTAGTTCATTATCGCTTCTCGCGAAGATAGAACCGGCTTCGTTGGGTTCGATTTGAGGCCGTGACCAGAGGCCCATGCAGGTACCACCCTTCGACTTGCTATGGTGCTCAGGGCGACGGAGAGAGCTCTTTCGCTGTGTCTCATAGCCTAGACTGTAAATTTCAGACTCTCTCTGACAAATAACAAGGAAATTGACCTAGAGCGGGATGAAACCACGCTACAAGGTCATGAATTGGAGAATCTGGGAAGATACAGCAAGCTACAAAGTCAACCTTGCAGCCGAATTGATGGCCCTGAGTGATGACGCTAGCGTAGAGTACCCAGTTCTGTCCCCAAATCCGAGTCGGAGACAACAGAACAAGGTGGCCTTCTGGTCAAAGCTGTTGAGTACCTTACTCAAAGTCCTCAGCGTACCAGCTCTATCTTGGCCATGGGGATAATGCCGAGTAACCAACAAATGGCTCCCTATCCCAAAAGCCCCAGTCGCCAACAGTGCGCTGCTCCACCCACCCTCCGGACTACCGTAGCAGCGCCGCCATGCAGAGACTATGGCCAAATCGTCCTCTGGGAATGCATACCACTATCTTAGCCTCCGCTTAGCCCTCCGAGTTCGGCCTTCCTCAAGCTAGTTTCGCTTGCCAATGGCTCGTTATCGATTCCTTGGCCCTTACTGTGGAAGCTAGTCCATATTAATAGCTCTGAAGCCTAGCTGCGGCGCTTCAGGCCGAGCTTATGACGTGACGTGCCATCCAAACGAGATTCCCACTCTACATCCAATTCCATTAATGCCCGTCGTCGTCAATTCCCAAATCATGAAAAATGGAATAAAAATGATCGGTTTACGGGGTCTGATTACTAAGGGGGAAGAAGACGGCAGGCAATGTTGTAGTTTCTGGAGTTGGGAATCGAATGGATCTTTACCGGTTTTTCTTATTTGAGGAAAGGAAAAGATGTCAACCTCATTTGCGAGAAGAGATCAGCTGCTGGATATCCAGCGGCGAGCACAATCGTTGTGGGAATCGTTGAAGGTATTTGAGCTGGATGCTCCGGTTGGGGATGCTGCGGCTGTGCCCAAGTTCATCTGCAGCTTTCCGTATCCTTATATGAACGGATTTCTGCACGTGGGACATGCGTTTACCTTTTCCAAAACCGAGTTTGCTACGGGGTATGAACGTCTGAAGGGAAAGAATGCCCTATTTCCGTTCGGATTCCACTGCACCGGAATGCCCATTCAGGCATGTGCGAACAAGCTCAAGGCTGAGCTTGAGCAATATGGAAATCCACCCAACTTTCCCGTAGAGGAAGAATCTAGTGAACGTAAGCTAAAGGCGGAGGAAACTTTTCAATCGCGCTCTGTTTCTTTCCCACGTGCTCACGCCTCCCTCGGGTTCAAATCGATCAGATACCGCGATGAAGTCCAAGGTTGCCGCGAAGACTGGGAAAGCGAAGAGACAGTGGGATATTCTGGTGCAGAGCGGGATCAGCGAGTCGGAGATTCACAAGTTTGCCAGCGCCCTGGAATGGCTTCGTTTCTTCCCGACAGAGGGGCTCAAGGACGTCACAGCCTTTGGCGCAAAAGTGGACTGGAGAAGAAGCTTCATCACCACGAGCGTCAACCCTTTCTATGATTCTTTCATCAGATGGCAGTTCAACCTTCTTAAGAGCATCGAAAAAGTGAAGTTTGGTCATAGGTAAGTCATTCCACGTGTGTCCTCGTCAAGGAGACCGCAACCATAAAGGCGACGACTAGAAGGGGATGAAAGTGTTGGAAAGGAGAGCAGCTTTTTTCTCCGACTAGAAGACCGCCACGTTCATGCATGGAAAAAAGTCAGCTCGCTGAAAATAACGCTTCTGGTTTCTTTAGATATACGGTCTGGTCCCCACTAGATGGACAGGCGTGTGCTGATCATGACCGAGCCAGTGGCGAAGGAGTAGGACCGCAGGAGTATACTCTGATCAAGATGAAAGTTAAAGAGCCGTTCCCTGAGGTTTTGAGCCCACTCGCCGGTAAAGAGGTACTGTCTACTGTTTCGTGGTTCGGTTTGGTCCTCTCCAAGATGTGTTTGGATCACTACGGCTTAACGCCCGTACCTTTTTTTTGGCCGTGACTAGGTATTCTTGGCGGCGGCGACTCTTCGACCAGAGACCATGTACGGACAGACCAACTGCTGGATCCTTCCCGACGGAGACTACGGCGCGTACGAGTTAAAAAATGGCGATGTCTTCGTAATGACCGATCGAGCGGCGAGAAACATGGCCTTCCAAGAGTTCTTCCCGGAATTTGGCAAGTACTCGGCGCTCCTGACCGTCAAAGGAAAGGATCTCATCGGGCTTCCGCTCAAAGCCCCCAACGCTATCCACGACCCCATCTATGTTCTGCCCTTGACAACTGTGTCGACAACGAAAGGAACAGGGGTCGTCACTTCAGTGCCTAGCGACGCTCCAGATGACTACAGAGGCCTTCAAGATCTGAAGGAAAAGGAGAAACTCAGGTTCGTGCGTCCCTACCAAGAAAAACGTATCAACCGCAGCCCGGCCGACCGCATGGGGCTATCTTGCCGCCCTTGGGTGAAAAATTGTTTTTGTTGACTATGACCAGCGGAATTCAGAAACCGTAGCCGGGGGGCTACGGTTTCGAGCACCATACTCTGAACTCTGTCACTGCTTTATTTGTGAAGTGCTTGGTGCGTGGCATAGGCCAAAGCTCTTCACGACTAACACCCAGTCAGCTCCCCACCCTCACGAAACGAGAAAAGTTTTGCTAATTTTCAAAAATAATTAGATACACTGTCCAAGTTGTCCTTAGAAATATATACAAGACAATTATTAGTTTTATGAATAGAAGGTGAATTTGAACCATGCGTTCGTAAGATGTTTAATTATTTACTCAAAATTGGTTTTTGGTTTGTGAATAGGAATGATTTTGATTTGAAAGAGGAATGGGTAGTACCTTTCGATCCCGTGCCGATAATAGAGATTGCGGATCTTGGGAATTTGGCTGCGGTGAAGGCGTGTGAGATCTACAAAGTGAAGAGCCAGAAGGACAAGGAAGGACTGGCGAAGGCGAAGGAGGAGGTATATAAGAAGGGATTTTACGGGGGTACGATGATTATCGGGGAGTTCAGTGGCCAGTCTGTGGAGTACGCGAAGAACAGGATCAAGACGCAGATGGTGGAGAGCGGTGATGCGGTTGTTTACAACGAGACGGAGAAGGTGGTAATCTCGAGGACTGGCGATGAGTGTGTGGTCGCCTTGACGGATCAGTGGTACCTGGACTACGGCGAGGCGGAGTGGAGAGCATTGGCGGAGGAGTGCCTCGAGTCCATGGAGACGTACGCGCCAGAAACTCGGCATGGATTTGAGGGAACGCTCAAGTGGCTCCATGAATGGGCGTGCACAAGGACGTTTGGACTTGGGACCAAGCTACCTTGGGATCCGCAGTGGGTGATCGAGTCCCTTTCAGATTCAACGATTTACATGGCCTACTATACTGTCGCCCACTTGCTGCAGGGAGCTGACAACCTGGAAGGATCCAGGCCAGGCCCGCTGAACATCCAGCCCGCAGAGCTCACCGACCCGGTTTGGTCGTATATCCTGCTAGGAAAGGAGCTCACCGAGCAACAACTATCGGCGTCAGGTATTGCCAAGGACTCCATGGAGAAGCTCAGGAACGAGTTTACGTACTGGTAAGTTCAACGCAAGCATCTAGTTTTCCCAACCAAAGAGGAGGAGGCTCACCTGTCCCTGTAATTGTGAATTAGGTACCCCCTTGACTTGAGAGTATCCGGAAAAGATCTGGTCCCAAACCATCTGACGTTCTGGATCTACAATCACGTGGCCATATTCCCACGTGAGATGTGGCCAAAGGCCGTGCGAGCCAACGGACACATTCTGATAAACGCGGAGAAGATGTCCAAGCAGACGGGTAATTTCATCACGCTTAGGGATGCCATCGAGCAGTACTCAGCAGATGCGGTGAGGCTCACGCTTGCGGACGCTGGAGATACCGTGGAGGATGCCAACTTTTCTACGAAGACGGTATCAGATACGGCGATCTTGAAGCTCACGACTCTGCTAGCGCTTGCGAACGAGGGCCTCGCCGTCCTTGAATCCATGCGCACCGGACCGCTGGAGCTGTTCGCAGATCGTGCGTTTGCCTCACAGCTGAATGACGCCGTGGAACGGGCCGACGCGGCATATGGGCAGATGATGTACCGCGATGCTCTGAAGGTATGTTTCTTTGAGCTTCAGTACGCACTCGGGAGCTACAGAGTGGCAGTAGGGGCAGATAAGACCCAAGCTTCTCTCTCGAAGATGCACAAGGATCTCTTCACGAGATTCTTGGAGGCGCAAGCGATCATGCTTTCACCTATTTGTCCGCATACTTGCGAGCATATTTACGGCATGATGCATCCCGGCGAAACCATTATGAACGCCAACTGGCCTGCTTCTGAGCCGGTTGATGAAGGGCTGCTAGAAGGCGCGAAGTACCTCGACGACGTCATGCATCGATTGCGTGTTAGCAAACAGAATCAGAAGGGTTCAAAGAGGGAGACAGACAAACCCAACGCGGTGCGTATGTATATTTGTGAGGACCTGCCGGAATGGCAGAAGATTTCCATGTCTGTCCTCAGGGAGAACTTCGACGCCGAATCCAGGACTTTTCCGAACGATTTGGCCAAGAGAGTAACGGCGGCTATGCCAGCGGAGCTCAAGAAGAAGATGAAAAAGATCATGCCGTTTGTCGGGATGGTACGCGACGCCGCCAAGGAGCAAGGGGAACCCGCACTCGACAGGACCCTTCGGTACGACGAGAAGGAAGTTCTAACCGAGAATATGGAGTTGATCAGAGAACAGCTGGGACTTGTACAACTCAATATACGTTCTTCAACGGATACGGGAGCAGAGGACGCCACGCTCGCTGGCGATGCTCTCCCTGGGCGACCAACGTTCGCCTTTCACGTGACGGAATCCTCGTAGACGAATCAGGCATCTGAAATTTGGGACTAGTCCCCTGGACGTGCAGATATGTAATCGCCGCCTGAAGAGCCCGCCGGGACGCCCGCGACCGGTGAGCAACTCGAAGATGAAAGAAAGGCAACTGTTTCATTCCCACACTACCTGAAGCACTTGGCTCCGGGCTGACTTGATGCGTACTCGAAACGAGCGCTCAACAAATTTGAATAAGGTTTCTCCTTTTTTATCCGACTTGTTGCTCATCTACAGCAACCCCTCCTTAATGGGTTTAGTCATAAGTGCATGCGACAAACTTAAGCTCTTTTTTGAAATAAGGGATTTTTTTGGATTAAGATGATAAACAGCCATTCCCTTCCAACCAGAGCTTCAGTCCCGATCTGGAGCATCATCTGTTGGCATCGCCTTCTGTATGTAAATTATGCGTTCATCCCCGCAGCAGCTGCTGCAGCGGCACGCCGCTGCTCCTTCTTCTTCTTCAACTTGTTCATTCTTACTGCAGTAAGTATGGCCGCCATGTCATCGGCGGTGCAGGCCTTCTGAATCCAAGGGTGCTGCAGTAATCGCGAAGCGGGTGCGCGCCTCGCAGCGTTCTTAACCAAGCACTGGGAGAGGAAGTCCCGGAAGTCTGCTGACCACGTCTTACCTTCCTTCAGGCGCGGGGGATCGCTGGTGGCAATAAGATACATCGCTTTCATGGGCTTGGTATGGAGCAAGGGCGGTTCCCACTCTGCACACTCGATCGCAACGATGCCCAGACTCCAGATGTCCACCTGAAACGTTCGTGGTATATGCGAAAAACTTGGTCAGCGGTAAGCACTTACTCTCACCCAACCGTGAGCAAAACATGCAGTTCATGACCGCGCCTACCTTGTAGTCATAGTCAGTACTCTTAATTAGTTCTGGTGCCATCCAGTACGGCGTACCAACACAGCTGTGACGCTTGGTGCGCTCGTCTGTGAGCTCAACACTGAATCCAAAATCCGCTAATTTGACGCCACCCTTGAGCGACAACAACACATTATCCGATTTAATGTCTCGGTGAAGTCGTCGGAGGGCGTGCATATACTCTAGCCCTTGCAAGCACTGCAGGAAAAGAGGTACAGCAAAAGGGCTCTCGTCAGCTTGCGTTATCAACGGTCCACATCAGCCGTTGCAAAACAAAGACGGTTTTACGCACCTCCCGAACTAGATAGGCAATGTGCTCTTCGTGGAAATGTACTTTTCGCTGCATCAAAAACTCCAGCACATCTGTCAACGATCCCCCGTCCATGTAGTCCATGCTGATCCAGGCCTGTCGGAGAAGGAGAATGCGAATTTTTAGCTACGACCTTCAGATTTTCTCGGATGGTCTGGACAGTGGACTAGTTGCCCTACGCAACATTCATCAGGAAGCACCTAGCTTACCATGTTCTTCCAAAGGTAGGTCTCCCGGCACTTGATCAAGTTCGGGTGTCTGGTGCAAGCCATCATGCGAATTTCCATCTCCAACGATTCCAATTCCTGCTTGGTCTGGGGACGAACTTGCTTCAACGCTATCTTCTGCTTTTTCTTATCCGTTGCAACGAAAACGGACCCCGAGGCGCCGTGCCCGATCTCTCTCATATCCTGCACATGGCAAGCATTGGTGGTGAGGGGACAGACAAAGAGTGAAGGACGAAAGTACTAACAACATGGTCGATGAAGTTTCACGCAAAGGACCTGACTCGATCTAGCTGCATCTGTAATTTTCAAGTCTTGACTAAATCTCGTACCTGGAAAACTTCCTCAGGGTCGGTATTGATAAATATTGGGTCCCTGGGTGCAACTGATTCTCTGATCGTAGGGACCTTGGGCTATTCACGAAAAGCTGAAAAGTGAGAGGCCGATCTGCTCCAGTACCATTGTGACAACAGTCTCACCTCGTGCTGCTCCCTTCTTGTACGTGTTCGTGCTTCGACAGTTCCATCTCGTGGTGAATTGGTCGCTGCTGCTTGAATCTTTTCGGGCCCTCTCTGTTTCGTTTCATGTGGAATCCGATCGATTCTATTCTTCGGCTTGGGGGGAGCTCCAGCCTGGTATAAAAGGTAGGCATTCATTGCAGCGTCGGTGTTGATCTCGTCATGCTTCAGACCGCTCTTCAAGAGCTCCTCCTCCATCTCGGCGGGAAGTCCTATTGAACAATGAACGGCTTGTCATCTTCACGAAAAGGGAAGCTCAGCGGATTGCGTGCCGAGCTTTGTTCTATGGACTCACCTACGAATCCGGTTGCACTGGACAAGTCTGCTTTCACATGGACTGTGCGCTCAACGAGGACCGGTCCAGTTACCGCCGTTTTCTTCCCTCCTCTCTTGAAGGGTGCAGCGATTTTCGACATCTATTTTCAAGTTCCGGTGACGAAAAGCGGTGACTGGTGAGACATAATTTTTTCTGACGGCTTCTTCCCCGTACGGTTCCACTTACGCTCCTCGAGACTACGTCTTCCAAGTGTTCCGTTCGTGACTTCTCCGTTGGGCTGTTCGATTGCTCGATTGCCTTGGCAATCTCTTCTGGAGAAACGCCGTTCAACGCGTGTGGGGAAACTGATGTCGGCGGCAGCGACGTATCTACCTTTGTCTGCGCAGTCGGCGACGCCTTGATGCCGCTAATTTCGTTGAAGCTCTTCGCCTGACCAACGTCCATTGATGCTACCGCGGGCTTTGATTTTCCCATCCCCTTCCGGATTCTGGTAAAACTTTTCTCCAAATCTTTGAGTCCAGTTTTCGGGCTGGTCTGCTCTTGTTCAGGTATCGTATCGGCTGCTCTTTTCGGACTTCGTTTTTTGACTGTTCTCAACTTCAGTTGCGACTGCTGCTGAACCAATGTCGGTGTGTCCTTCCCCGCCTGATATTGCTTCGCAGGTGAAAGGGATGAGGAGTCCGGGCTTACGAAAGATACGTCTACTTTCCCGTTGATCGTAGGCTGAGCACCACTGGGCTTTGAAGACTGCCCATGGCCTATGTTCTCTGTCCCCATGCCCGTCGACGCTTCTTGGCCGAAGCCTTCCCTCGTGGGAATTCCCCGCCGTGCCGATGGAGCGCTTGGAGCTACTTCTCCATTTCGTGCAGAGTACTCCAAATTCTTCTTGGAGGACGATTTCTCATAGTCCCACTTCGCAGTAGGTCCCGAGGGGGCAACCGTGGCTTCTGCAGGCATGATCGGCTTCTGCAATGCGTCGTAGCGCTTCATCCTGTCCGCTATAGATGGGAATGGGACACTGTCGTCTAGGATCTTGGTCTTCTCCACAGTTCTCTCTACCGTTTGCCTGCATAACCAAAGGCAACAGTTAGTGCTGGGAAACCTTGGATAGGCCTGTTTTTTGTGCTAAATTTGTCCTCCGCGTCGGTCTACCGGATTTTTGAGGATGACGTACGGCGATTCTTGTTCAGGTATAATATCGCCGTTCATCGGCATATTCTCACTGTTTTCTCTTACTCGGATAGATCGCTTGTCCGTTGAAATGGAAGCCTGCTCAAAATCTTTTGCAATCGTGGATGGAGCCTGAGCATAGCCAGCCTCTTGAACTTCGCGACTAGACATCTGACGAAGCTGAGCGGGTCTGTTCAAAGAGCTCCTTGCCCTGCGAGCAAGTGCACTCCTGGAGTCCTTTCGAAAGATAAACAGCCGTCGGTCCATGATTAGCAGCAAAAATGTAGATCTGGAACTGAGGCGGTCAATCGGATGAGCAAGTCCGTCGCGAGGCCGCTTAACTTCCCGTGTAGCAAGGAGTCGTGTTGGAATGAACCAAGCCCTGTTCAAGTACTGTCCTATTTACCTGCACTGCAATGCGTACCTGATACATAGTGACAAGCGCACGAGAAATCGGTGATCAGAGTTTCCTCGTATTCTCAGGTACGCTTGTCCGTCCTCACGACGGGTAGGAGCTTCAAAGTTGGTTCCGTCTGCACTCCAGCCGCCCCACTACGAAGCCAAATTCAGAACGCACAGTTTCAATTAGCATCGAGTATCCAGACTACGCACACTCTCGTTCAGGCTGGCAACTGAAGAACTGGGAAAATCTCAAGAGAACACATTCAACGAGTCTGCGTTCTTGATCGGTCACTTCTCCTGCCCCATCTCCTCCTCAACAACCTCCTCACAGTTCAGTATTCTTCCCCAGTCCCCCTCTCCTTCCTGCCTCCCCGCACAGGTGCTACCCGTTTTGCATCTGCCTCGGGATGGGTCCAGAAAAACTATAATCAAACAAAAGGGTCATGGCTGCCCCATGTTACCGCATTTGGCAGGGAAGCCTTACTGCACAAATACTCCCCCTCAAATACTTTGAACAACTACAAAAGTCCCCAATTCCATATCGTCGGTTAGCATTTAACGCTAGTACACAGTCCATAACAACCCCCCCTTAACAAGATTGGTCTTCGATGCCACTGACTTAGAGGAACATTGTCCAAAAACCATGGGCCGGCAAAAAAATTCCGCGCTTCACAAAACAAAAGCCAAATCCCTCTTTCAGAATTTCAAATAAAATTGATTAACTCAAATGTTCAAATTTTGAACCCGAACAAGCGCCCCACCTTCCACTTTTCACGTTTGCAGGATAAAATGAGTTAATCTCGGCGTTACTTTTTTGTGCAGCCTACGGGCATATCTTCTATTTGTTTTTGGAGTATCAATCCTTCAACAGATATTCAATCAAATAAAATTGTAGATCTGCTCTTGAAGGCTTCCACAGCATTATCAATCAATGTATCAATCAATAAACAGAGGAGAAATGGTACCGGGCCAGCTGTATCTCGTAGCCTGTAATTGCAGATATTAACACATAGGATAAGAGCGATGATTGGATATATACTCTTATTTTTCTAAACTTATCGATATTATAGGGATATATGGGCTTCTGATTCGATAGTATAGGCAAGTAAAGTTGGGAACGAGAAGATGATTGGATAAAGTCCTTAGTTGGGTTCTTATTGATTTGTCGGGAAGACTTACGAGGCCTCGCAAGGTGGTAGCTTTTGCGGGAGGGCGGGAAGAAGAATTGCAGGCTATGATCACAACGCGCCATGCCGACCAACAACTCAGTTCGGTGTGAGACGGGGACCATATTGCGGTTCTATGACGAGCTCCTACCACTTGATAAGATCTCCGAGGCTGGTGTCATCCTTCACGTCGTGATAACAAACGGCCACAAAGTTGCGGGGCAGTCTTGCGGCACTCGGTTGGTACGTCTATTGCGAGAGCCAAATTGATCACCATTCACTGGGCGAACGGACAGGCATGTTTTTCAGCTCTTTTGGGTTTCTAACTTGCAAGCCACCCTGTCTCGGTCCTCACAGTACATATCAGACAGTCTCCACAAATCGTTGCCTTTTGCTTACAACAACAAACCATTGCCTATAAAACAGACTTTCCTGACGTGGCCAAGAATCAATTGACGAGCTTCGCAACGGCATTGATGATCGCGAGGTGCAAGTGCAGACTAAAGTTACCCACTGTCCCCAAAAGAGCATGCATTCTAGAATCTTTTGAGGGTGGTTTCATATGTGGTACCAAACCAAATTCGTTGCCCTTACAAGTTCAAAAGGTTCTCTTGGCGCTTGAACAACCATCCTCGTGGGCACTACATTAGCTGTAAAATATTTCAGTCAGTTCCTTCGAGACAAAAACGACGGCTAGTTATATCTGGCCTTGTATCGAATGAGTTTACTTAAAATTCGCCAACTTAGCATCTTACTCGCTCCCTCAGCCGGGGTCATGGGGTCATACTGATAGCGTGTCATTGGAATCATCCCCCACGGCTGGGGCTAGAATCCGCAGTCTAGGTGGAGACCACGGCGACAGCTGCCTCCTTACAATTCCTGCTCATACAGGTCTAACGAGGACCGGACCTCCACCTTCTTCACCTTCTATTCCGCGACAATAACCCTGAGGGGAAGATGGATAGGCTAAACCAAAGGAAGCGGGCTCAAAGACCAAGGCCGCATTAGAACGCCACTGCATACTGCTCAACGAAGAGAGTAAATGCGAGTCTGCGTCTCGTTGCGATCGCGAAAACAGTCCCAAACCCAGGTCGCCCCTGAGCACACGATGAATCCAAACACCTCAATAACATGCTGAACGAACACAGCCGTCTGCAGCGTTCGTAGGGGGGCCTCCTGGTACACAACCTCCTTGTAGTGGCGCATAAAGTGAGCAGCCGCACCGCGCTGGCGAATCGTTAAAAGCCGACCTCGTCAAGACGCCCCGAGCCGTTGCCATCACTTTACGCCGCCCTAAGCAGAGCTTTTTACTCCGAAGCGCTACCAACGCGAGGGTACCTCAATCAGCCCTCGAGCATAGCTTCGTTCCGCCTGTCGTTTAAGCGCTTTGGGTTTGTGGACAGTGCTGGAGTCCTCTGGTTAAGAAAGTCCTTTTGGGGTCAACCCCCACAACTAGGGCGCACTTCCAATTTCTCAGTCTTGTGGTGGACTTCGGCCGCCCTTATTATTGAGGCTCGTTCTTTGCGTCGAGTGCATTACTCCCTTCATGGGGGGTGCTAGCCTTGCAATAGAGTCGCCGTTGATTGAGTTTTTGCTGCGCTGTGGTAGGTAGGTAGCTCCCGAATAAAGGCTATGAGGTCACCGATACGAACATCGCCGTCGTGTCACGAAAGCTACTCGAAAGCTGCTTACAGCCAAAAATTCAAAACAATACCTCTTTCCTTCCGAAAACAATCATTCCATGCGTTTCACAAATTGGAAAAGAAAAAACCCAACGCTTCTTAGGACAAAGAGAACAAAACAACAACAGTTTGATGTACGGAAAACTAAAAATATAAAACAAATTAGATCAAATATTGTAGATAGGAAAAAAAGCCGCGGAAGTTGATGTTTATTTCGACTACCAAGAACTTGAAATAGTGAAAACAAAATCACAATAAAGTTGTTTGAAATCACGTAGTAAATTGATATGTGATTGTAATTATTCAGATAGATTGAAAAAAGATCCTTGGAATTTTCTTGAATAGTTAAACTTTTTAGTACGAAGAATTTAAAGCTTGCCTATTGGAGCAAAATGGGAGGGGAGCGGAGAAGGCTTGTACAAGGAGTTTGCCGGACAGGATTTTCGGGCATGCGGAGGCACGCGTTGGGAGGCCATTAGAATCTTGGCGAGCCGATTGGAATCGCCGATATGGCTTATGATACACCCCCTGCCAAGGGGGGTATCATCACCGTTGAAATCTGCTCCATTTCCGGTAGGCGGGGGGCCATGCGTGGCCCTTCGTAAAGCTGCCAATTGAAGATCAAAAATTTCAGTAATTCTTCTTCTAGCCCCTGTTTTTGTGATTTTGCATGTACTTGAAACCCTGGGGTAGCGGGCCACGATCCATTCAAGGGATCATCCAAATGTGATAATGACAAAATACAGGATGGTTAAATAGTAGTGTTTAGCCCATATAATTTCGATATGGATAAAGTTGATTATTCTGAATGACTGACATTGGCCTGCACAGTTTGGGGCATTACATGTGCAAGCCCGCTTTAAATTTATTTAGTATATTCATAAAAAATTGTCCCATTATTATGTGCTTCTATACGACTAGAGTACAATATATCGAGGCGCATTCGTATCATCTAAATAAATTGTGAAAAAACAAATTATTGTGACAACGTTCAGTACAGAGATGGACCGGCTTCTTCAAAAGCAGCAGCTTTTCACACAAGCCTGCATCACGAGCTAATCACCTTCCCCCTTGCAACCAACCAAATCCCCCACAGCAAGCGTTAGGGCAATGATTGGGACATCAGAATCTAGACGAACCGGTTGGAATTGCCTATATGGCTAGCTCCGTGGGGTAATAGAACATGACGCCAGTTTATTACTTGGAAACCGGCTGGTCGTTCTCCTTCTCCTTTACCGCTGCTTACCTATTGTCGATCGGAGAAGGAGTACGTTGGTGACGCCAAAATTTCGGATGTGTGCCAACGAAAAGGGGGCCTGCTGTGTTCCCATCGGATGTACTTATGTACATTCGTGGAGGCTTTTAGCTTCACCGCCGTCAACGGAACACCCCGCCCAGAAAACCGGGCTCGCCCGTTTTTCCACGACGCGGCCCCTCGGCCCGGCAAAGCCGGAACACAACATCGTTTCAACTAGCTTCTCCCCGTGAGGCTCCGAGGTACATCCACGTTTGCCGGAACACACCAGCGTTTCACCTAACTTCTCCCCTGCAGGCTCCGAGGTACATCCACGTTTGGTGATCCTCCTCTATTCACTGGAATCGGCCAATTATTATCCAAAAAAACTTTTGCATTTTAGGTACGCCTTCCCGATTCTTCTATAGGGCCCAGTGAAATTTGCAACTCCACCGCGAGTTGATAAATTATCTATAATTTATCGGGGTTTTTTCGTCGACTATCCAAACCCTCGAGTCCCCTCAAAAGACAAAGAGATACTTAACCGCTTGGACAAACCTCGTTTTTCTTAACAAAAAAGAACAGAAATCCATTTTTGTTTGTTCTGTGCTCATTACTTTCCCGCCACGTGTCAATAGGAATCAACTAATTTTTTAAATTAGTGTAAAAATTAAAAATTAGTAAAAATGATGTTTTTATTCTAATATATTGAGCCTCTAATTATTTTTAAAAACATACTGTTTGATTTGAAAAAAGTTACGAATTTCTACGAGACTCACTGAGCAAAAAATGCAGAGATCATTCATTTTTTGGCCCACCTTTTGGAATACATCTCGATTCCCACGAAACGGGGGCGGGAATAGGGTATGGACCAGACGTTAAAAACGCAAGAATTAAAAGGTAACGCGCGGTGCAGGAAGAGAAGGTGCGCTCAAACGCCGCGGAAGTGGGAATGTTGGTTTTTTAAAAGGAAAAATACAGTTTCCATACGATAGTGTCAGCCAAAAACCCACCCCTGGATTTCAAAAAAGAGACCAAAAAGGTGGGTCCAAGACAATCGTCGGCTAAGCAACCCCGCTCGGGGGGGTTTAAGTGTGGCAAAGTCGTGTTGAGCTCATATAAACTAGAAACATGGATAAAGTTGATTCTTCTGAATGACTGACGGATCAGTCGTGAAACGTTTGGTGGACATATCCCAACGTATTAAACCTCAAGTCCTTCGACCAGGTCCAATAGCTCGCGGTGCTGTGTGGCGGGAAAGCCTTGTCAACTTTTGCTGTCCGGATAGAGCCTCAAACGAGTCCCTCCACTTCAGCACAAAGAAAACAAGTGCGATTGCTCCCAGACCTCCCCGCTCATGGCGGACAGGTGTGTTCAGTCCAATGGAGAGGAGGTGCTGCGGACTGCCGAGACACGGAAGGTATCCCCATCGGCTACCATCAAGAGACCACTCGAAGGCCGATACCACTCAGTAGGCGGTCGGTTGAACCAATCGGCTACGGAACAGAGACTGCCGGTCACACTCACATCACCAGGGCGCAAAACATCCCGCCCGTGGGAGCGCTGATGGAAATGCACTTGTATTGAACCGGTTGGGTAGTGGCCGATTGAAGCACGTAGTCGTGCTCGTGATTGCGCCAATGCCATTGTCTTGTCTTTACTTTTAGGGAGTCAGCATTCCCGATTGTCTTGTCCTGACGCCACTCACTAGTCGGTCGGTTGAGAACCGAGCCTGCGCTCACATACAAGATATTCCAATAGAGAAGGTTGCACGCACATGAAGTAGATATACACTCTCATCTAGCTTGATCACACAGGACGATTGGAACCTTGTCAAGCAGGCTAACGGGATCTGGTCCAAAAGGACACTAGGGCTTTCGAATATCAGCAGCTCCGGGGATGCACATAGCTAAGAGGACAAGCGTGTGCCTCTAACAAAGCAAAACAGCACACAGCCAACCAAATGAGATTCAACGACCTCGGGCAAAAGAGGGACGTGGATGGGAAGGGAAACGAATTCTCTCCACAAGGCTAAGTAGCGCGGAGAGGCCAAATGTAATTCGTCTATCTAACCTCGGGGAAGAGTGCGAGTGCCCGGCAATGATCCTCCACATGCACCCCCCTGCGGACAGAAAAGTTTATCATCCCAGAATGTTTATTTTTCAGACCTTTACTCCTCCAGCGTCGTGAGAATCAGAAACTGGCGGGCTCACCGCCTCTTTTTGAGTTCCAAGGACTATATAATTCTCTCTGTCAGCGCGGAGGACGTGAGTAAAGCGCCCAAACTCGGAAGGCTTACTTCCAGACAACCTGTAGTTAATTTTACAGAATTCTATAAAAGAGACGACCTTCCCATGTATTGCAAAGATTTGCCCTTCTCGTCTTGCAAACCGTTATAACCAAAATAAATACAATGTATGTCTCCGAGCAATCCCTTGATCCGGTCTTGGCAAGTAAATATTAAACAAATTATGATGATCTCTTATCTCCATTTGTCCCCTGAAATTTAGCTCAAGAGAGAGAATGCACAAGAAGAAGTCTTCCACACCCCCACCCCCCTTCGTATTTGCCTTACAAACTAAAGCATTTAAGTAGGAGTTACTGTACTTTCAATAGATAGATCTCAAGTAAACGTCATACACCACACCCCTGTAGAGAATCCCTTTGTTTTAGAGAAATTGAGTAAACACGTTTTTATCAATTTTCGAGCCTTGCCTCAATCCCGCCAGACAATAAAACTTGGCTTGAAGTTTTATTGTCTTGCGGGCATCATTGTGGATATCAACTTGAGGGCCAAAAAGAGAAGAGAATCCGCCCCCTACAAAGCGCATGGACATGTGACTCAAAGTGGAAAAAATAGGATCTCGCACTCATAGGGTCGCCTCGGTCAGCAAGGCTAATTATATTCTCCCGAACACCCCCCCCTTTCCCTTTCCATTTTCCCCTGGAATGTGCATCATCATGAATTGTCACCCGTTCTTCCTTAGGAAGCGGGGTTCTGTCAGTCAAAATTTTGACATCGTTGATCCCTTTGCAACAATCTACGTCAAAATCATTCTTATTTTTGGTGAAAATAATAACACCCATTTTGTCAAAGATTGCGAGATATGTACCCCCTCTCTGATAATCTACTCGATAGTTCCTTCTTAAGTTTTTGCTAATTAAGTAGGGCTTTGGTTCCGAGCTGTATTTCCGGAAGCTGTATTCTGGATAAGGCGTACTCTCTATTTTCCAAAAAACTTGAGCACCAAAACAAAGGAAAACTTGTGGTTGGCTCAATGTTGGCCTAGGAAAGTAGAGGGAAGGGGGGGGGAAGCTCCGCTTTCATTTAGCTTTCACTTAAAAATAGTGGAAACGGAACAACCAATGATATCTTCACAAAACAAAGGGGGGGTTGGGTTGGACCCAATAGACCATTTTATCATTCATTTTGTAAGGAACGTCGAATTTTTCAAGAAAAATGTATGCATGATTCTGCCTAATTACTGAAAAATGAAAAACCAACCGTGGGAAAAAGCTTACGGGTTGGGAAGCAGGAAAATAATCCCTCCCCCCCCTCCCTCCAACCCCATTCAAGGAGGGGGAGGGGGTGGAAGACTACCTCTTCACCTCAATTCCTTTCTTTTTGGCAATAAAAAAACACCTTATCGTCAATAAAATAAAACATAGTCGTAATTACTTCTACTTTTCAAGCATGGGCAAACCCCGACTGAGTCAAGGGGTGGCGGGGTTCAATTTACCTAAGGGGTCGGACGTGTTCGACAAAAAAAAAATCTATTTTCCCTTGAACAGAAGATGAAAGTGTAAAAAAGATCGGATGCATTTACAAACAGCGAAAGGGGTGGGGTGTGTGTGTGTGTTTGGGGGGGAGCGGGGCTGCGGGGTTGGGAAGAGACGGAGAGACTGGTGTCCTTTTTTTTCTTTTTTTTGCGGGGAGGAAGGGGGTGGGATAAACCTTTTTTTAGGCAATGTTTTTTGTGTTGTTTTTTGGAATTTTTACAGCGGGCAAGGTTTTCAGGTCCAATGTTCCTTCTAGTTTTGTTTGTTTGTTTTTTTCTCGCTTGGGGTGGGAAGTTCAACCATTTGTCAGGTCGGTGTGCCCCTCTCTTTCCTCGGAGGGTTTTTTTGTTTGGACATGTGTCCTTTGAAAATAGTAAGAGTTTTGATGGTTTTGAGAGGGAAGGTGTTTGAAGGGTTAAAACTAGTTTTGGAAAACTAGTTTTTTTGGTGCGTGAGGGTGAAGTGGATGTAGGTGGTTTGTGGTGGTGGGGGGGTTGAGATGTTCGGGGGATGTACTGGCAGAGGATGGGATGTAGAGGGAGCTTGTGTGTGTGGGAGGGAGGGAGGGAGGTCTGCGAAGGTATGTATGGAGTTGAGAGGTGGGAGATGGATCAGGTGGGACGCGGGGGGGTCTGTTTGAGGACCTAATGGGTGGACTGGAGGGTGGAGCAGCAGCTTCAAGTGGGCCTCGGGAGAAGATGGAGAGTTTAGAGACCTTTTTGGTGGCGGAGTCGCTGGATTGGCGGCCTCAAGTTAACTCGAAGGTGGCTCTGGTGAATTCTGAGAGTTTTCTGATGAGCTGGTTTGCTAACCGTATGGGATCGTCAAAGTCCAGTGTAGAGTTGGAGAGGGGACTTCACGTGTGTGCAGTGGTGGCCGGTACAAATAAGGATTTTGGGAGGGTTTTTGTTGATGTTGTAACTGTTCCAAAGACTGTAGAGCTTGTGCACAAGCACAAGAATGATGGCGCTATTCAGAAGAAGCTCATGTTTTTAATTTCCTTGTTGGCTTCGGATGAGACGCTTCGGGAGAAACTCTGCGAGGGCGGTATGGGGGAGGCAGTGCTGGCTGTGATGAACAGGCACTTCACCTCAAACGTCACCGTGTTGGAGAGATCGACTTTAGCTTTGTCAAAGTTGACCGCTGCCAGCTTGGACATAAAGCTGCGCATTGGTGAGTGTCCTAGTCCATCCGAGTTTATCATGCTTTTACTTTCTTGGGACTTGACGGGGTTTTGGGAGATGCCGTGGGTGGGACGCGGTTGCGGGGTTCCGCTCACTTTCTGGCAAAGAGTTCTGGGGGATTCGTTCCGCTTGGTTATGAGTTTTTTGGCGCATGCTGAACACGTGGATGTTTGTTGTTTTGTTTTCTCGCTTGTCACTCCAGCTTCTGCGGGAGGCTTGAGAATACTTGCGGAGGTGCTCAAGGTTCATGCGGAAAGCCAGGCACTAGTGCGGACCAGTGCACACGCGATTCGTAATCTAACTCTAAACTGTCCGGAAAATGTCCTGCTGTCAAAGCAGTTGGGAATTCCGAAGTTGCTGCTGATGAAAACAAGCGGAGCAAGCGAGGCGACACAAATTCAACTTCTACTAACCCTGGTGAATATCACGAGAAACGACGAGGAACTTCAGAAACAGTTTGGCAATGACACTGACTACTGCTTGGTAAGTGAGAGCGAGTCCCTGCTTTGGGGAACGCAAGCTAATGCAAACGAAATTAACCCTACCGTGCGCCCGTGTTCCCTCCGTTGTTGTTGTTTCCAAAAATTGCAGCCAATCGCTAAAATTGTACAAGACGCTCCGGAATCGGAAAAGCTGTTGGAGCTCGGTGTGGAGATGCTTTCCGCTGTGGCGAACGGGCGAAACGAGGAGATTTTGAATCTGCTCGGGGAGTCCTCTTTCATCTCCGTTCTTCTGAAGAGACAAGACCGTAAGTTTCTCTGGATGTCCACGAGATCAACCTTGTAGAATCGTTGTCGTTTGACCGTATAGGGAATCGCTAAATTCCCTTTCGCGTCATTTATGTGCTATTCCTTTGCAGAGTTCGGCGATAATGTCAACCTCAACTATCAAATATGTAAAGTTCTGCGAGGTATGGCCTTTACGCGAGTGAATCGGGAGCTGTTAAGACGGCAAGGTGGTATTGGGAAAACGATTGAGGTCATGCACAATTTCTCACATGAAGCCGATGTCGTCGAACAATGCCTTTGCGTACTGTCGAACGCCTGCTATAGATCCGTAGAAAACCAGGTAAGGATAAGATGGAGGCAGATGGGAGACGTGGAGAAAAGGAATTTTTGTTCGCTTCTATGTTTGAGCCCGTATTTCTTGTTCTTACCGGGACCCTTCGTTTGGTGGCCAGGAATGCCTCGGAAAATCGAGTGGGATACAGGAAACCTTGAGGGCGATGGAAATCCACCGAGATAAGGCGCAAATTCAGGATCGCGGGTGCCGTGCACTTCGTAACTTTGCCGATAGCTGTGAATACAATATTAGATTAGAGGGGACCGCCGGTGCTGTTGAGGGGCTTGTTCTCGCGATGTTAAGCTTTCCGGAATCACAGGAAGTTAATGAGCAAGCCGTTGCTGCGCTGCTCAATATCACGAAGCACGAAAAGAACTTTCTGGTTATGGTAGAGAAGGATGTTGTTGATATTGTGAGGAAGGCCAGACAGGTAAGATTCCAGGCCCGACGAGAGAGCAGAGGCTCGAGCTTACGATTGGTGGAACTGAACTGGTTTGCTGTCTTTTCACGAACAGAATATTGAATCGGAAGAGTTGTACAAGAATGCCACGAGGCTCATTGACATCCTCGAGGTACCCATAAGTGGGAACGGTGATGGTGCGATCACCAGATCGCTGACAAGGGGTGTGACGAGAAACGCGAGCGCAGGGGCGTCCGTTACGATAACCAGGGCTAAAACTGAGCAGTACAGAGAGCGCGGAATGACCCGAAGAATCTCCAAAATACGCTCACAGTCTGCGCAACGTGGCAAGAGGGATGAAACAATGGAACCAGATTCTTCCCTCAAGTCTGCCATAACTCACCTCAAGCGGGCGGTGAAGGGAGAACAAGGACCACCACCTGTAACAGGGACTAACGTATCTCGATGACTACTGACATAGAGGCGACCCATATCTACAGAACGGGTGAAAGCAGTGAGCGGTACTGATTCCTGTGTTGTGAGGCTCATCGCTTGGGCGATATATTGATCGCGCAAGACAGGCGATAGAGTGCGAGTCATTAGATTCGCTTTAGCGAGGATGAGGAAGCAGCATTCAGCCGCTGCCAAGGATTACCGTGTATGAAATGTGTCATAGATTGTGCTATATACCCCTACATTTTTCTTAAGGCGCATTATGCAGATGGACTTCCAGCAGGAGTAGCGAATGTCGCCAGTTCACTATCCGATAGGCTTTGAACGGGTGGGCGCGCCCGCCTGCATGTGGAACTCCGCGACCACGTTCAAATTTTTGTAATCTTTTAAGGAAAGCTAGATAAAAGGAAGAAAGACGATTGTAACAAGCCAGAGAAACCCAGTACATCCGCAATTTTCAGTGAGAAGGTCGAAAGACGACGTCCCCTCGGTCGACCGGGACTCGAAGAAAATGGATCCCGGATTGCGGTAATAACACGTCTGTAGCAACGTTTTTGGCTGACGGACACGCTGACTCACCGACTACTTGATCACAACCATTCCCACGACATGGAGACCAACGTTCCTCACGAAGACTACTTACAATGAGATTGGCAAAAGTGATTCGAGGAAGCCCATCCCCCATGTGGAACAGCGGGTGAACGACACGTATGTGAATCTTTTGGCTTGGAAACCTCGCCGCGAGGGCGGTGCACAGACGTGGCTTTCACCTTTCTCTTTGCGGCGTTAGTCCAACCAAAGCGGAGTTTTTCACCCAGAAATTGATCAGGCACGGAAAAAGACCAGAACCTGACAGATAAATCCAACAAAGGGGCTACGAAAACAACTCCACTGGCTTCCGATTAGCTGAGTACTTTTTCCAGCCAAGTTCTCTGGGCTTGGAACCATTGACTATGGTCTTCCTCTTTGCTGAGACAAATCTTTCCAGCTCCCTACTCTAAGGAATCGAGAAGGGCAATTTCCTGATGGGCTGGGCTCACCGCAGGAGAGGGAAACCCTTGAGGCTGGAGGGGAAACCCGGGATGTAGGTCATTAAAACAATAGGTTTTTTGGGGGGGGCGGGAAAGTGACTCTCATCTTCTCCCATCTAGGACGTTTACCCGTCATTGGCTCACAGAGTTATCCACTCCAAGAATCGGACTGTTGTTGAGGACCATTTGTTAAGCATGGAAGCCTCTGTCCAGAAGCAATTCGGCAGTCCACTATCCACAAGCAACTTCCTCAGCCTTGTGGTGACGGTCCCCACCGTCCTCTGGTGCTGGGGTTCGCGGGCACCGTGCGGTCCCAGGCGATTCCACTATCGTCCATGCACCGCTGTAGTGCCGTGTATTAACAAACGGAGTTGAACTGGAGTTGATAACACAAGGCACTACAATCGAGTGTATCCTCTTTACCGATACCTCAAATTGCGCCCTGCGCCGCTGGGAAACGGGGTTCACGTTGCCACACCCGACTTTTTTGATCCCGAGTACAGACGTGAATGAATGAGGTAGGATGACTGCATTCATGGGTAGCGAGACCGCTGGCAGGCTGATGATCACGAGACGTGGAGGAAATACATGACATGGTAACAATTGCACCTAGGGAAGGTGATTTGAGCGAACGCTCGAGGTAATTTACACCGAAGTATCCGCATCCCTCTCTAAAGACGCCTTTGGGCACGTCCCAGCATTTCTACCTTCACAAGATTGGGCAGACCAAACAACAGCTAGAAAACCATTGTTCAAGAGGGAAGCAACCTCCATACCCCAGCTGCTGCTTGGTCCTTCAAGCCACGTCACACGTTCACTGCACTGTATCGGCAAGCCTATCGTCACCATTGCATGCAGCGAACAATTCTGTGATCGCCGATACTGATCATTGAACTTTTCAATCCAAGCCGACTCACCAACAAAGCCGTTGTCCCACTACAACCCTCCGTCCCAAGACTGTCCCAAGGCCGGGACAGTCGTGGGACAGTCGTGGGACAGGCGAGGGCGGACGGTGTTGATGAGCTCAATCCGTTGAGATTGGATTGGGATTTTTTCGGGGGGAGGAAGGTTGGCAAAGGAAGAAACGGGCGGGGAGGGAGTGTGAAAGTCCAAAAGGCTCAGAAACAAAAAAAAACAAAGGAAACCTACGGTAGATTTTACTACACGTAATAATAACGATAGGTCTGCCCATGTAGAAGGAGATCCTACCCCACCAGAGGAGATCAGGGATCACGGGGGTAAACTGGTCTCAGAGAAATCTTCACTAGGGAATAGGAATAGGAGAAAAGGATAGACAGACATGCTGGAGGACAGGAGGAATCCAACAACTTCAGTTTGAGACCTTGATAGCAAGTTTGTTTTTTTTTCTGAGCCTGATTTTCAACTACCTTTTGCCATGGACTCTGTGGGTTTCCGTCGGTCCCCGCGATCTCAACCTTTGAGAGCCGGAGGTGTGGAGCGGTTTCATCTTGTACTAGGTCGTGGAGAGATTAACATTCACAGGGTGGGGGTGGAGGGGGAGGAGGGGATCTGAGATGGATACTGGAGATGTATAGTGTTGGATGGGAAGGTTTGAAGACGAGAATTTTGGGATTGGTAGCAGAGAGAGTGTAGTTACGATGACTGGGTTTGTGTGTGGTTGGAGTGGGATTGGGTTGAGGGAGAGCGGGCGGAGAGTGTGCGGGGTTGGTGGGAGGTATCAGCTGCGGGTGAGGGCGGCTTCTAGATCAGAGGAGGATGTGAGTGAGAAGAAGGCTGCTGCGACTGGGGAGGAGGTTTCTGTGGATGAGCAGGGTGGAGGTGCAGCGCAGCAGCTGTTGGGTATCAGAGGGGCGAAGGAGGAGACAAATATTTGGAAAATTCGGCTTCAGTTGACGAAACCGGTAAGGTGTTTTGATGGAATATCTTCAAAGCGACGATGAGCTCAACGTATGTTTTCTTTTGTCCTTTTATGGATCGATTGAATATCAGGTCACATGGGTCCCCTTAGTATGGGGAGTGCTCTGTGGAGCAGCCGCGTCTGGAAACTTCACCTGGACCCCGGTAGATGTCGCCAAAAGCTTGACATGTATGATCATGGCTGGGCCGTTCCTGACAGGATTTACTCAGACCATCAACGACTGGTACGATCGTGAAATCGACGCTATCAACGAACCGTATCGTCCCATTCCATCAGGCAAAATATCGGAAGGAGAAGTACGAACATTCGGCCTCCTCAAAATCCTGTAAACCGGCCGAAAATATATTCATCAATTGTTCTTTCCTCAGGTCAAAGCTCAAATCTGGTTCCTACTCTTTGCGGGAATGGGCACAAGCTACGGTCTAGACCGTTGGGCAGAACACGAATTCCCGGTCATGCTGACGCTCACCGCCTTCGGATGCTTCATCTCTTATATCTACTCAGCTCCTCCTCTCAAGCTCAAACAAAATGGCTGGCTCGGAAACTACGCTCTGGGCGCATCGTACATTGCCCTACCATGGTGGGCGGGACAAGCTCTCTTCGGTACATTAGACTGGAAGGTAAGAGATCTCAACCCCAAACCAATTCCATTGCTCTAATGCCCGAATCCAAGATGCTTTGAAGAGCGCAGTCGGTCTGAGGATGTGGAAGCGGATTGGGACGGTTACAAGCGCCCCCTTCGGATCCTGACTACGACGGCGACGTTACCCTTGGGATTGTTTGACAGGTCTATCCAGGAGCGGGGAGGGTCTAAACCCCTTCCCGACTGCACAGACCTCTCTTGGACCCCCGTTTGCGAGTTCTTTGTCGCTTCTGGCAGTCGTTCCAGCTCGAATTCTAAGGAACTCCCATTCTTTTGCGTTTCGTGGGATACTAGGTTATGGTGCTGACGATGTTCTACTCCTTCGCTGGCTTGGGAATTGCTATTGTGAACGATTTCAAGAGTGTTGAAGGTGAGACGCCATCTTGCATTAGGCCGGGGGGCAAGTCCCGTGTCGCTGGTAGGCCGCGGTTTTTAAACGCGGAGAGGCTGAAGAAACTGCCCCGGGTTTTTCGTTTTGCCTTTTTTCTCGTGTATTTTGGAAAACAGGTGATAAGGCGCTTGGTCTCGACTCTCTGCCTGTGGCGTTCGGAGTCGATACCGCAAAATGGATCTGCGTGGGCATGATTGATGTCTTCCAGCTCCTAGTAGCGGGAATCCTTGCCTATGTCGGAGAACTCCCCTACGCAGCGGCGATATGTGGTCTCGTCGCGCCGCAGGTATGTCTTCTTTCGGTCCGACTGGCACCTTTCCATGCTTCACCGCACCTCAATCTCCCTCCGTTCCTCTGGTTTCTCTCTGGGCAGATGTACTTCCAGCAAAAGCTCTTCCTCAAAGACCCCATTAAGTACGACGTCAAGTACCAAGCATCGGCGCAGCCTTTCCTTGTTCTCGGCATTCTCGTCACCGGTCTGGCTGTCGGTCACCATGGACCTCTCTAAACTGAAGCTCGGCGATGAACGTACCTAGTACATCGCACTATACTTAGTAGGTATTCCCATCACAGCAAAGGATCGGCAAGGAAGGCCTGTGCACTCCAAACGGTGTCTTAGTAGCAACATACGACATTGGACATGTGGCTCCGGCTCTACACGGCTTCTTCAAGAAAGCGGTGTTGCGAGTCTCCACAGTCCTACTACAGCTTTCCCTCGCGCGATGTAGGTCAGGGCTTTCGTAGGGCGCTGAGCGCGCTTTCGTCGCGGGAAAGTCGCTTCTAATAAAAGCAAAAAAAAGCTTTCTCAAGGCCATGCTGTGCTCCTTGCTGCCTGGCTGAGGCCGTCCCTCAGTTGGGAAAAGCGCCTGTACACCAACCTCGTCGCTCCCGTCGTGAAGTATCCACAAATAATGTCGGAAAGGCTTTGGAGGCCAACTGGTTTTCCGATCGGAAGGCCTGAGAAAAAAAAGGATGGATCGTATTCTCTAACGATTCCAATCATCAGCGGTCCAGAAACGAGCAAGTGCACAGGATCCACAAATATTCTAATAGACCACCACGCTTCCTGAGCCCGACCACCAATCCCAGAAGGATGTTCACGGTCCTTCGGTTCCACATTCAGCCGAGCAAAATCTCACCACAGGTTTACCGCCTGAGTGGACGAGCTATGGATAGCGTAAAGCGGATCATGAACTCATGTGGGATGTTTACAGGATGGTTTATTAGGATATAGCTAGGACGAGTATCTCTTAGCCTTGCCTGTTAACAATCTCTGAGCGGACCCCAAAACCCACCTGCACGCACATACAACATCGCGAACATCGCAACATCCAACATCGCCAACATCGAACATCGCCTGCCATCGGGATGATCGGTGCCATCATCTAATTTTATTATCTATTCAACTACAGGGTTTTTCTTTACAATATGTATTAAAAACATATTATGACTACAGTATTTGTCTTTAAAATATACAAGGGCTGCAAGTAAGTCAGTAAATTTTAAATTTCACTTACTTTCGAGGTCAAATTTCTCTTGATTTAAAATAGAATTTACATTATACGTCACCCAAATTTAGAGTGCTGTGTTCCTCCCATCGTCTTCTCCGAAAAAAACTCTAGGGAAATAGACCATGCAGTTCCTGAGCGGCCGTTTTGCGTATGGAAGCGGAGGGGATATGGAAGAAAGCCACGCGCTGTGACTATGCAGATGGAAAGAGAGGTCGTGAGGGTCCGTCCGCAAAACTGGAGAGGCTTTTCTGACTAGATTCGTGGACGGGGACCTCCGACGGGCCCTGACTCCTGGTGGTTGAAAAGTGTGCCACGCCGCCAATAATGTGGAGCTATCTTTTCAGAGGCTGTTAGCGTTCCAAATGGAGCGAAGAAGCTTTCATCACAATCTCATACGAAAAATACTGGTGGATCCAGTATTTTTCGTATGAGATTGTCGAAAGAATTCAGTTCTATTTCGGTACTCCAATGTTGCTCCTCGTTCCTCTCTACCCGCTGTGTACTAGGGTTTTATGGCTAGATTTCTTTCTTTCGCGAACGGGGACCTCGGGCCTAAGGTGAAGCAGGGTGGTTGAAAAGTGTGACCACCAATAATGTAAAGATATATTCCTGGCGGTGGTGAGGGTTCGGTTCCATCTGGAGCGAAGAATAAGTTTTTTATCACAATCTCATACGATCAATACTGGATCCACCAGTGTCAAAGCCACGCAGTTCTGTTTCGGTTGCTCCACCGTTGCAACTCGTAGGAACGCCTCCCTACGCGCTGTGCACCGGCGGGTTCATGAGTAGATTCGTCGACGGGGACCTCCGGCCGGCGAAGAAGCCCGGTGGTGGAAAAGTGTGCCACGCCAACCGTACAAAACTATCTTTCTTGGGGCGGCTGAGCGTTCCAACTGAAGCGAAGCATAAGTTTTTTTAACACAATCTCATACGATCAATACTGGATCCACCAGTGTCAAAGCGAAGCAGTTCTATTTCGGTCCTCCCAACGTTGTTACTCGTAGGAACGCCTCCCTACCCGCTGTCCACCACGGGTTCACTAGATACCCGTCGACGGGGACCCCTACAGCTGGCGGAGAAGTCAAGCAGTTAAAAAGGGTTCCACAGCAATAATACAAATCCATCTTCCTCAAGGCGGTGAGTGTTCCAAATAGACCGAAGATATTTCATCGCAGTCTAGTAAATTCAAGGCTTAATCCACCAGCGTTGAAAACGGAGCACGTCATCTTGTTACACCACCGTTGTTCCTGATTCCTCCCTACCCGCTGTGCATCGTGGATCATAGCTTCAAAGTAGGCTTTGTCATAATGCGTCCGATCAGAACGTCTGATATCGTCTGATATAAGTTGTCGGACCCGAATTTAATAATAAATGAACCAATTTTTCGTGTCGCTCACGTCCGATAAAAAGTTTTAGACCTGAATTCAAAATAAATAATAGGTTTTGTATCAAAATGCTCCGATAACGGCCGAATACTGCTTAATATTCAATCAAAATCAATTAGTACTGACTGGATTTCAATCTTCTTTTATGTCCATAGCGACCCTGCTCGTCTTGGAGAATTGTTTGATCAAATTTCCCACCTTGCGCCTATCATTCCGCGGAGTTTTGGGCTTGTGAGTATTGTGAAACGCCATTTGCGAGGCTGCTTACCGCCGGACTGTATCCGATCATCGCCTTTACCATGCCTTCTCTTTTCCTTTTCGGCACCCGGAGGTGAATCTTGGCTTGTAAGAGCCCGAGCTTACCTTCTAGGCGCGCCCAACTGTCTTCACCTCTCTTACATTCTTGCAAGCCTCTGTGGCTCGTGGACCCGAAGACTTTTGTGAGGACCACAACTTGCAGGTTTCAGTAAATGGATCTCCGTAAAGGACAAGCTCGGGAGTCAGCAACAACATTTACATGACAGCCTGTCCAACTGATGTCAAAATTCAATGAGAAGTGACATCTTGGCGTGAACTCAAAAAGTAATCGTGAGTCAATACCAGGGCGGTAGATGATTGATTCCCAAGTAACATTGATTGACTACCGGACGTTTTATTGGGCAATGTATTTTGGACAAGATTATTTCAACATGATATCTGATAAATTTCTACATTTATTCAATAATATGTCCAAAACAAATTTATCGGACGATTTATGACCCCCCCTGCCCCTTGCCCCTTTCCAAAAAAAAGAAAACCTTCCGAAAAAGCAAAAGGCACAGAGCTCTCTGCTCAACCGTCGAGGGCCATGGCGAAAACCACCACCAAACCCACCTTACAACTCCTTAATCGGGGAAAAAAACCACGCCACAAGTTTCCAATAAAACAAAAATCAGCCAAATGGCTTTGGATTTAGAGTATATCGGAAATACCATGAAGCAGAAAAAACTCCATATCGCCGAGTTTTCGTCGATTCGCGTGCTTTCGGCTGGGTAATAGTATTCTGTTGACTATACCTCTCCCCCCCCCTTCCGTTCCAATACAGTTTACATAATCAGTTGAAAATTTTACGCAAAGAGTACAAAATTGGGGATTTCCGGTGTTTTCATATGACCCCTGATGAGAATCGAAAACCCTATTAGGAATATTTATGGAAACCGATGTGGACGGGGAAAAACGTTGAGTGGAGGTGGTGGGTCCGCTTTCCCTGGAAGAGCTCTCCTATTGCTGTTGAGAGAGTACGGGCAGCTGAGTGTGGCCGGCGCGGGAAATACTAACGATCCCCGAAAAAGGCTGGGTTTCCGACGACCAGGTGGAATGCAAGAGTTGCTGTAAGAGAAAAATTCTCTCTTTCCCCAGATATCTCAGCAGACAACTGTCTTCAGGATGGCATGAATATACGCCGGGAGAAAGGAAACATTGATACTCTTCTTTTGGAGCTCTTCCGATGATTTGGTTTCTGGCAATTCTTTTTTGTGCCCTCCAAGAGTGCGCAGAGTCCTCCTGTGGGTCTGATTCAGTATCTTTCCCCACCCCCCCCCCCAATTCCCCTGGAGGGGCACCTAAGCGGGACTCTCATACGATAACCGCCCGGCCGTCCCGATAGGGAAGTCCATACCAGAATTTCCACACAAGATCGAGGGGCCCGGTTGTTTTTCCTCTTCGTTCCAATCCATGTTTCCGCCGCTCGTGCCGCGGGAACCAATTTTTTTCTTTTTCACGAGCCCCTCTCCCCATCAGCTCCCCTTAAAAAATATATAAAGGCTCCCACCTTCTACAAATTTTTTTCCCAATTTCTTGCTCTCACTGACGTATCTACAAAACATACATAGACGAAACGCTAGGGGTCAGCCTTTCGTTCTTCCCAGCTGGTTTGGTTACCCGTACTAGCAAATTGCTATGCAGTTGTTAGCAAACGTCAGGCACGCACGCACCATCCTCGCTCCTTTTTTATCGTCACAAATGACGAAAGCGAAAGGGAACCTCAAATTTTCGTCCTCTGCACATGCGAAAAATAGCTTTAACGCTATCATTTTAGCGCATCTTTCCCGATCCTGTAATATTATTTCTTAAAAACCCACAAGAAACAGTTTCCATAATTAGACCGCGTCAGACTCTTTTGACAACTGCACGTCAAAATCCGGAACAAATAGAATTTTCCCCAGGGGGGAAAGGTCCATCCCCATAAGTAAAATTAGACAGTATTTTAATACAATTAATCCATACTATTGGACACACCTCAGAGGGGTGAGAGAAATCATTTAGAATGGACTCGGATAATAAACGGAATTACTAAAATATTGTTAATATTTTTCGAATATGTATTTTAAATATTTTATCAAAGTAGGTAAAATTGGGGTTTTGGAAGCGATCTATTTTTAAGTGAAAAAGAGAAACTTTGGTGCGGTTCAGATGACGAGGATCGAGCTCTCCGTTCGTTTTTTTCCCTTATTGATCCTGTGTGCTAGGAGCAGAGTAACATCGTAGGCGCGGCGCTCTGCCATTTACACAAAGAGGAGCAGGAGTCTTCCCTTCCCCTTTCCTTCTTCCCACCCCCTCCCCCTTTCTCTTTTTTCCTGGATGTTTGGCGGTGAGGAGGGCATCTGACAGAGCGTTTTGGAAACCAAAAACACCGCAGCTGAGATCGATCCTCTTCCTAGGTTTGTTAGGCTGTTTGCTTAACGGACATTTGTAAGACTCGTGTGTATTAGAAGAAGGCAAATGTCGACAAATTCAAGACACAGCGGCGGTGCACGAGAGATGATGTGGATAGCAAGAACTGGTAGACGTTGTATGTTGTTGAGGTGCTTGGGCTTATAAATATACGAACGAGGCGGGTTGGCTGCTTAGTATTTTATTTAATTGGCATCGAGCTGAAGGTGTTCGAAGAACTGCAATAGAAAGGACTAGACAAGCGTTTATCAACGCAAAAATAAAGAGTGCAAATGGATCTACTAGCACTACTTACCGAAGGAACAGAAGTTTCTGCCATTAGTGGGGATTCTATGTACGCGGCGAATGCTCACCTGAGTGGAATGTCGGACGATGGTGACAGTCCGAAGGAGAAACCGCGGGGGTTCACTGACGCGACGAAACTGGGGATCAAGAAGAGGAAGACAGTGGCTTGTGAGTCCGAGAAGCCGCACTTCTGTCCCAAGTGCTTTTCGACTTTCCAGTCCAAGTTTAACCTGCGTATGCACACCCGGGCTGTTCACGAACATGATAAGGCGTATAGATGCGATCAGTGCTCATATGCGTGTACGACAAAGGGGACCTTGCGTAGGCACATGCGGATGGTCCACCTCCACGAGCGACCGCACAGTTGTTCCGAGTGTGGAAAATGCTTTGCTACAAAGTCTTGTATTCTCCGCCACATGAAGGCACGACACAAGGAAACTGAATGAACTGCTTCTTATTATAACATCTGCTCGCAGTGGCCCTACCGTGCAAGCGGGCTAACTTGTATTTACACAACTTATATCGCAATAAATGCAAAGATCAATACTGGAAACAGTCGACAGCCATGGGCTGCGTTAGAGCAACACTAACTCAACAGATCACCAAGAGCGTTAACACGCCGTCGTCGCTGCCTCAGACGCTCGCCACCATCTAAACCCACCAGACACTTAGTACTAGCTCGCACCGTCGAGTCTCTTTCAACTCTGCGCGACGGAGCCAACGCTGTAAGCCGCAGTGGCCCAAGGTACCACAGAGGAAGCAAGTTCGAATAAGTTCACCGGGCCAAGTACGTTAGTAGATTGCGATGCTCATTGTCGCTTTGCGCGTCTAATTGGATCATGATAGCGCAGAGCATCGAAGTTTGAATGTTTTCACTGGACCAACAGCGTAGAACACTGGATGAAGAGCGGGCCTTCTCCTGTAGTCGTCTGAAGGCGCGATCGTCGTCGTCCTTGGAGCTGCGAGGCTTCCAATACATCCGCTGTCGACCAGCAGCCATTAGACCAAGAACCTGGCTAAAGTTCCTTGCTCCCGTTCTGCCATCGGCTACCTAGGTAGCCCGTGCGATTGAGAGCGAAGGCTGCTCTGACGCGCGAATCTCCCCACAAACGGATTGTGCAATGAAACTGCGTCTCATATGAATCAATCGCACTTAATAGACTTGTATAAACGTCTGAGAAAGGTTACCGCAGCGTGGTATCCAACAGATCCGAGCATAAGAAAGCACGCGTAGGATACCGAGAACATGTACCCAAGGAAGTAGCTCACTTGAAGAAACCCGGAGAGGTTCGATCTCAACATCAGGTAATAGATGGAATAGAGGAACAAGTAAATACCTTAAGGAAGAAGCCAGCGCGATTCATTTCAGCGAGGTTAGTATGAAACGGTACGTGCGGATTCTTCCCACTAACCGGTCGATCCGCCGTTGAATATTGAATTCCACCACCACTCGTGGTCCTCAGCACAAAGCTGGTAGTAGCTAAACGCTGCGCAGACAAGGGCAGTCACCGCGAGTACAATAATGATCACGATCACGCCAATTCCGTTAAAGGAAAAGGTTTTATGACCCCACACTGACGCAAAAACGTACGCCAGCTCAACTAGCACCGCTCCGAACGGTAGCAGCCCAGCTAGCACCATCTAGAAGGATTGTCGATACAAAGTGCTCAGCGCTGAGACGGAGAGTGACCAAAAACTCCATATCAAATGAAAAGCATCCGGTTCTCACCTGAACTTCCCAACGAAGATATACTGGTGGCTTGGGGATCTCCCTCCGCGCTTTTGCCGTTCGTATGGGAGCGTTAAAACCAGACTTGCCACTGCGTCTCCCGAGAACAGCGCCAAGGAAAGTCGCCGGAATAGCTATCAACCCAGTTATACATATCACAGAAGCCATCACCCAAAACGATAACGCCATCGTCGATCCATAGATCTTCGCTATCACGTCGAGAACCGTCCATACCCCGTAGATTGGACCTACGAAGCAAGGCCAGAACAAGAATGTTCAGCTTCTTCATCTTGTTCTCAAAGGAATCAATGCTACCAATGTCAATTCTAGGTGACGATGGATAGTCTACTAAGCTAACTTCTGAAGCGGAAGCTTTCGGCTTCTTCTGATCAACAGGTTGTACGACTCTCAGCTTCGCTCGCAAGCCTCCGGCTTTCGGGTCCGACCCTAGTTGTTTGATGCTAGCTCACCGGTGATGATCGAGCGATACAGAGTCCAGAGTAGGATGGAAGTAGGAGTGATGACAGGAGGCTTACCCAACGAAATCGTGAGACAAGAGATAGTGCTCAATGCGAGATTTCTCCCATCCATCTGTGTATAGAGTTTCGCACTTGTGTACCCCGCGACGAGGTTGGTCAAAGCGAAGGTAACAAGAAGAGCAGAATTGAAGGAGCCTCGACGTCCGTGGTAGAGGGTACTCGTCGTTGCCAACAGCACCAAGACGATCAGAAGGACAAGGACCTTCCCAGAGAGAGAGAGGGCGTTTAGTTTTCGGTTAAAAGAAAGGAGGAGCCCCGGGGTTGGGGGTGGGGGTGGGAGCGGCTGCTGTACCTGGGTACCCGTCCCAACAACAGCGCAGAAGAGTTCCTTGTACTGAGGAAAACGGAAAACGTCGGATTTGATGATCTTCCATCCGCGTTCATCTTCTGCCACCATGAGCTCGTCGTGTTCGAGGTCTTCCAGATCGACGCTGGCAGAATACCTCGCAAAGTCGCTGTTCACTGTTCTTAGGAAGATGCTGAGGAGCAGCATGAACAGCAGAACCGCCGCTGCTGCTGCGTTGATAACCGAGAGCCAGTGCGTTCGTAACTCGTTTGCCTGCAGTCGATCTCTTTCAATGTAACGGTTCACTCGATGCTGAAACAAGCAACGAATGGGTTCGAATGAGGGACAAGATAGCTCTGCTGATGTCGGAAAGTTTGAACTTACCTCGGTTGGCTTATCGCTCTCATACCAAGTTACTGAGTAGCTCAAGCTGAATTCCTTCTCACGGCCATGATCAAACTCCACCTCATCTTCAGCAATCACATCTACCTCGACTAGGTAGTTCTCGTTGTACTTCAGAGCGAAATGAAGCGTCGAATAGACGAAAACTTGGTTCATTAACTCCGGTGCGGCTTCGACTAGGTCACGACCTAAAGGAACCAGGTTGATAGCTAGCTCATCGATCATCAAGTCGTACTGCGCAAAAGAGAGAAAGACAAACTCCTTCAGAATCCGCGAGAGCTCGCTGAAGAGCCGAATCGCTGGTAGTTTACATGGTAGTTATTCGTAACCGCCAAACGAAAAGCATTGACATCTTCAGGGGTTAAGACTCCACCACAAATCTTCGTCTTCTCCTGATCCTTCCTGAACTTCACTGAAACCCCCGTGTTCACCAATCTATCGCCCTGAAGAAGCTCACCGAGCTGCATGTTATGGTACTCCATCCTCTCCGGGATGCATTCTCGTGGCCAAGGTACTGCGTCGAAGAACTGATACGATTCGCTGGGGTTTGAATACGGCACCATTTTATTCGCCCAGATGACCATTTCATCACCTGAGTTGTACTTCGATATTCTCATCCCCCTTGCGATCGATACGCAGAGCACCATCAGGGATGGTATAAATATCCATCTATGCCACGTCATGTTCTCACTTGATAGCTAGAAAGCCTCTCCGAACGCCACTGACTAGAGCAGCAGTCCCCCTCCAGCTAAAAGCTTCTATCACTAAGCCTCAATAAAGTGGTTGGAAATGGTCGGAGAGTCAGCCAACTTCACTAGCCGCCTGAGAGGTGCCCATCAAGAACCTCACGCCTCCGGAAACCGGGGGTGTTAGCTTCAACATCTGTATGCGATGACGATAGTGGATCAGAGAGAGTCTGTTTTCTGTTCATCGCGTGAAGGAGCTGGTCGCAACTGCAGGGGAGTCAAGCAAATCCTCTTGCAGGTTCAGCTGAGCTTGGCAACGTCGATGGAGAAGAGCTAGTTGAGCTGTCTAGTCTTGTCATGTGACTCTCTGCCCCGGTCGTCGTCCAATAAATCTAGAGCAGTATACCATTGTCAAAGCTACCGATTAGGTGTCGATCGTCTCAAAAAAGTCGAGCAACACAAAGCCCATGCGCTATGCGCAGCTCGACTTTTTTTTTTTTGGTTTCTGTATTTAAGGGCAAGTAGAGCCTTCCTAAAGCAGCTCCGAGCATCACCAGAAACTTAAAACTGCTCAGATGACATGGTATTCGTGTGCGAGTTGAGTTGACTGAGTGCTTCGATGCAGCGCTGCATTCAAATGCCACCTCTCCCGTAGCTCAAGTTGCCGTAATATGTGCTAAAGTGTCAGCAGAGTTCCAGTCTTTATAAACGATTGATATGTTCTCATGTTTGTAAAGACTCATTCATATGAGTCAACTTTCTTTTTTAGACTGACTACAAGGTGACATTTAACATGAAGATAAGGCGGAGCGGAGCGTGAGCGTGGTTGCGGTGGTTTTCATCGAAGCTGAATGTTTGTTTCTCACTTTCTGCTCGCGAAGGGCGTGGGTAATGGTGGAGGTGTCTCCAGGATTTTTCACTATGGTTGAGACAAAGAGAGAATTGATTGAACAGCCCTGTTCGAACGTGAGAGGGAGTGATAGTCACAGATCATCTTGAGCTCAGCCCCGATTCTTCTGCTGCATATTCTCTCGATGAGCATGCGGTCGCCTCTTGGGTACAGGGACTTCTGTTTCTGCCTCGAGACGATTCCTCATCTGGACACGGATCCCTCTCAGATTGAATTGGCGAAGAAGATCTCGGAAAACCGGAAACCTCTACTAGCCCGCCCAGAGATCTTGTCGGTATCAGCTTGACGCCTAAGCCGAGGAAAGCAGAAGTTAAGCACGCATTGTACCTCGACGATACTCATCGAGAGAGAAACCGGGTCAACATTCAGCATCCGAAGTCGCACAGCCGATGGATCCGGAACGAGACCGCTAGAAGGAAGCTAAGGCTGCGCATAAAGTTCAAACGTCTGTACAACTGCGTTGAACCGCATGTCAACATACTAGTCCCACCCACAGGCCGTTTTCGATGTACCCTCATCGTCCGCAACGACATGCAGGCTTCAGTGTCGGGAACTCGGTCCCCTATGCCCAAAAAAGAAACACCATCTCCTAAAAATCTTCCATAATCAAGACAAGACATCAAAATAAACCGTAAAACATTATCCAAGTATCAAATCTAGTAGCCAAAAACTTAAGTTTTGGTACTTTAATAATCATTTCTGCATTATTAAAGAACAACATCCAAGATAAACACAAAAAAGGCGAACGAAATATGAACCAAAAAACATAATTTAGAAAGCAAATCTTTAATATTTCACTAATATTAAGTAAATATTGTTCTTAATTAAAACATCGGTCCCTATTTCCAGGCTCCGACGACGGCGCCCTATGATTTATCTTTTTTGCACATTGATCAGCAGCAAAAGCGAGGGGTGGAAAAAGGACGTAAATTGTATCAATGAGGACTTAAGCGAACCCCTTTCAAAACTAAGTGGGCCATAAATTTATATTTTTGGAGTAAAAATGGAATTTCCTTGACACCATAGGGGTAAAGTAAAAAAAACCTGGGCGGATTTGGAATTTTCTAGAAGGGGGGTAGGGATTGGTTCAATAGTTTTCTTGTTCGGTGGCAGTGAAAAGTTCAAAGAGGGACGATGGAGACCGACATGAGAAGGGGGTTAGATGGATGGTTACCTAGTTACTAGGGATCTCTGGAGGTTGAAAACTGGGTAGGATAGGGGAATTTCGGGGTAGGAAGGTTGCTTTTTAGAAGAACTGTGAGAAAATGGTTCAGCTCTTTCTGAAGAGAACTGATGGGGCGGTTGAGTGTATCAACGCACCAGCGACGGTGAGGACGGACGGAATCAATCCTTCTTGAGTCGTCTGCTGGATGTTTTGTTTCTGCGTCCGGCTTGTTCTGTTTTTTTTTTTTGTACTTTGGGGTTCGCTTTGGTCGCCTGATTTGATTTTCCCTGCGTCTTGGATGGGCGCGTGTCAATCTGTCGCTCGTAGATGTAGTGAGAAGCGCGAGTCTGGGGGGAGCTTGGAGGGACTCTGGTACCTCCTCGTAGGAACCAGGTTGGGTAGAATGCTGCTCAGATTAGATTTTTTTTGTCTGCGGCGCGATTGATTTTGGTTTCCGACGTTCCAGTGACATCCTCAGCTTTCTGATCATGGGTTTTCATGCTTTGTTTCTACTGTTGCTTTTTGTAGATCACCGAGCTGCGATCTTATGTCGCTGAGCTTGAGGGCGTAGAAGCCTGCGACCTGAGACTGAGCACTGCTGCATATGATCTGAATGACGATGAATCGTTTGACTTGCTAGAGAACTCAACTCTCTTCGCTCACTTGAGATTGCTCGGTGGAGGAAAGAAGAGGAAGAAGAAGACCTACACCAAGCCGAAGAAGATAAAGCATAAGAAGAAGAAGGTCCCCAAGGCCGTTTTCAAGTTCTACGAGGTTAAGGCCGATGGAACCATCGAGCGATTAAGGAAGGACTGCCCATCGGAAACCTGTGGGGTGGGTACGTTCATGGCCCAGCACAAGGATAGGAGGACTTGTGGCAAGTGCGGAACCACCTTCAAGAATCCTTGAAAGCCTTAAGCTCGGGTGCTTCCGAGCGGCGAGCAGAATCGCTTTTGCTGCTCTTCGCTCTGGAGCGCGAACGCGTTTAGGTTTTTTTTGGTTTCTTCTTCTATTACTGTTTCTAGGAGGCAGAACTTGGGCCCTCCGATAACTTTGAATCATGTTGACTTTCGTCACATGCAAAAAAAAATGCACAAGTATTACGAATTGGATAAAAAAAGAAAGAGCTGGACAATGATCGTGAAATCGACTCCTTCCAGACAGATTGGGCCGACCCCGCCCTCCCGCCCCAGAGTCGGGAAGTTCCGTTCCCCGCTCGATCCACCGGCCATGCGTGGCACGATCTTCTGGCTGCGTGGACCAAGAAACTAGCTAGTGCCAAGCGCGACCACCCTGTCGAGATGCTCCAGGATATCACAGTGAGTTCATCTTCGAGCCCCTCATTGGTAGAGGCGTCTGGCCGGCTCTGGAAAGCAACCGCGGACTTCCTTACCCAGGTCACACCGACCACATCTGAATTGTAGAGGGCTCACAGTCTTTAGACGTTTAGGCGCATTAGTGGCCAGTTGCCCTTGAACGCAGTGCGACTCGACGATTCGATATAGAACATTTTGTCCTTGCGAGTCTATTCTCGCTAGCCCGTTGAGGAGTTCGCTACCTTTCCCCTAAAACGCCCCAGCTGCTCCTAACCCCACGCTTTCTGACTAATAGTGCAGTGGAGCTTTGAAAGTCGAATGGAAATCTAACGGACTGGTTCCTGCCGTTTATCCTCGTTTGTCCAACGCTGTTTTTTGAAGCAGTTGGTCCTGATTCCCGTTGGTTTATCGCCTGCCCCATCTGCCCTTTTTGTGAACAAGATCGTCGTCGATGTAGACCCGCATTGATTCCACCCTGCGCAAGCCTTCCTTCGCGCATGCATCGTTCCGCGGGGCTTCCCCTTGCCAAGGTTGCTTCTGGTGATCAGACAGGAACCTTCCCAATCGCCGCGTGCTTTTCCAGTTTTTCTGGTGTGCACGAGCACATGCTCGTCTGCCCGCAACTAACGTTTCATCGTTTTTTGGGGGAGGGCTCGAGACTGCCCTGCAAGTTTCTCTACCGTACACCCCCCATCACGATTTCGCCTGTGGTTGCTTGCTTCCAAGAAGCAACCCGAAGGAACCGTGATATCTACGCACCAACCTGAAAGGCCTGTATCACAGGGAGGATGCTTCTGCGGATTCCATGAATAACCGTCGCCATCGCACCTCGCGAACGTTTTGCCCTCAGCACTTGGAAAGCTCGCTATGGAGAACTGTATACAAGCGTTGTCGCTCCGTGATTGATATAGGATATGGCCATTGCCGAGGAAGCGTGGTCCTCTGCATACGCATGGTTATATCAGATCCTTCCAAACTCAACTCTCTCTCCATCAATCTGACTGTTTTTGGGCACGCTAACCCTGCGCGTTATCAGAGATCTAGCTAGCGCACCCGGTGGACAATGGAGAAAGCTGGAAGAAGAGCTTGTGAACATATCCTATCAACATCAAGTGGATCTTGAACGGCAGCTTATACCCTCACATACGACGAGCGACAGACAATTGAGGACGCACTGTATGGTCTGTCGAAAATTTATGATCGTTTGGAAAGGATCGATGGATGCTCTACATCCCTTGCAACAACCAAGCGAAAGGTGGCTGTCCTGTACTTTCAACGGCTGACTGTGTTGCACGGTGAACTCGCGGGAGGATAACAATTTCTATGCAATCTCCTTCTCCCGTTCACCTGCTTCCCGTGGTTGTTCGGTTTATGACATAACAATCTTTGTTTCCAATATTTCTTGGGCATATCCCAACACCCCCTGTACAATGATAACCCCATCCTCCGTCGATGCACTAACCTCACCTCTACGACCCTCAGATCCCACACTCCTAGACATCCATCGGCGCTGCTAGTGAGAACACTTTTTAAGCCGTGTCCTAGTTCTGAGATATCGCTCACGTAGTCCAACACGAGAACAAAACTTGACAAGTCAAAACGGTAAGGTGCAACTCCGAATTTTTTAATTTTCATTATCGCGCTAAACAGAGTCCAGCTAAAGACTGAACACTGTATATACAGACAAAGCCGCTGCTCCAGAAGTCTCAAAGAACTTCACGCATATCGCTCACAACCCTTTCCTAATCTCGTCAAAAAACACATTAGGCTCAACCGCATCGTACCAGGCCCTTTTCTCCTCTCTTCCGCCTCAAGCTCAACGCCTCGATACCCCCACCCAAACGCAAACTCTCCCTCACTTCTCCATCACTTTCATCTTTGTAACGGTCAATAAACATCTTCGATATCTCTCGACCATAAATTTTCTGTCAACCATATTTCTCCTCCATTCGAGCTCAGACTGCCTAACAAAATAATATAGCACGCTGACTCTTCAAATCTCAAGTTCCCATTTTTGGGTTTTTCCAGAATTAACCGCTTCTTCAAGCAACTGAAATTACATAGAATACTAATACACCTTTTATCGGTCACATGGCATCTGTCCTAAAAAATACTCGGACTTTGGTGGTGCACATGCTCAAATCGTTTCGACGCGTTCACGTCTAAATCATTATTCGAATCATGTAGAGCCCGTCCAGGCTCCTAGATCCTCAGCAGCTTGGGCAACGGCAACTCGCTCGGCTCGGGAACCCGCGTTTCGAACGTTAACCCCGCGAACTTGCTAGGGCTCACACGCCTCGGATACCTCGAGCTGCTCCTCGACTTCCGTTCGCTCTTCGGAGTTCTAGTCTCCACAAAGAACCCTTCCTCCTTATCCCAAACCCGAATGGAGCTCTCGTCCAGAGAATCTCTCTCAAAGTCTTCCGACCCAGAACTATACACCTTCATTCCTTCGTTTACTTCATTCGCGTCCGGAACAAAGAACGGTACCAACTCCCTATAGCCTCTCGCTGACATTCTTCTCTTTATATAAAACTCTTCTAGATATAAAACTTTCCGTCTTCTTCAGCTCCAAAATACATAAAAACAAACACCACCAACGGCCCTTAGCCTCTCTTCCTTAGCTGCCTCAAAGCGCTCTCTCACCTTATTCATCAAAACTGTCTCTTCCGAAGTCGCTTCTATCTCTTCCCTCCCTCCCTCCCTCCCTCCTCACCATCCTGCTCCAGCGTCTTCATTCCGGCGTTTATAAACCTCCTCAAAAAGCCTCCAGAAGGCACTTTTTTCAAAGATAGACTATTTTACCAGCACCCTGACAACACCCCCCCCCCCCGTTACAATCATCTTCCACACCTTTCATAACCTTATTAATAATTTCAAAACTTACCGTTTTCGATTCTTCTAGTGTGTTCCTACCCCTTCCCTATCTGTCAGTCATTTATAGACCACATAGAGGGGGTCATATTCTCCGACATGACGTTTTCAATTAACAAAAACTAATCGTTCAACATAAATAAATTTTATCCTTTTTGCGGTGCCAGCTGTGCTTAGAGATAATTCCAGCCTGCCGTTTTCCGTCATTTCACCACAACGAGAGGGGGGCAGGGAGGGGAGGAAAAGGATAAGAGCTGGTTGGCACACCCCTTACAGTATGTCAAGCAATTTCAATCATGACTAAGATTTTATACCCCTCAGTATTCTTATCTTGCTTACGTTTATTCAATAAATACTACAATTTATTATTGTTTTAGGATATGACGGTGCAAGAAATGACCCTGTGGTAAATTGATTTGGCCTTGAGATCAGCGCAGATTGGGAGTGGTTACGTCTTTAAGGGGTGTACTTGTTACGTACCCTATCATGACGGTGAATTATGGAGGTCTAGTACGAGAGGGTACAAGGGGGAACGTTCTCGAGAGGACGTTTTCGTAATTTATAAATTGCGTTAAATATGGAAAAGTTTTCATTGTAGATGTTTCCCCCGAGAGGGGTGAGGGGGAGTGCAAACCTGCTTCTTACCGACTTTGTTGATTGCAATGTGGCAAAAAAAAGAGGTGTGGATAGTACAGGGGGGTTTACGAATTTTGCAGTAGTCGCTTCAAGAAGATACGTAAAAAGTATCGCATGGTAGAATTAATTTCAATGATTTGAATGAACATCTGTTCGTTGGTACACACCTTGTGGCTCGCCTTTTTGTTTGGCTTCCTATCCAATGAATACAGAATTCAATAGTACTCTGAAGTGATTGGCTAAATCACCAATGCAAAATCCAATGATATAGAGAGAATCTGATCTCGCAACCCAATCACCGGGAGGGATGAAAGAGTAGAGGTAAGGGGCAGACTGATGAAAAGTCTTGGAATGAATTGTAGTTTGAAATTCTTCATGGATTCAAATATATTCTTATTTGTAAGGGAGTTACCACCGCCCTCAGCACGAGAAGAAGAAGAACAATCAGGAAAAGGATGCTCTTCCCTTGGAAGAAAAAGAAAGAAACTGTTCAGAAAATCTGGCCACAGTGAGGATTTCTCCAGTGCTTACACGCCCTGACCAGCATGTAGCAAGAGTAAACTTCCAATACATTTTGCGAAACCCCTCCCCCCCTTTTCTTCAAATCAAACTTGTCTTCAATAGGTTTCGAAATTTGATATTTGGTGGATATGCAAGTTTTTTCCAGGGGGGAGGGGGTGTCTTTTTTTTGCCCTGTTGGCCTCCATACCTAAAATAGAACCCCGTCCAGCACCCAGCACCCCCCTTCCCCTTTCGTCACAATCAATTTTTTTTGTGTATATTTGGTTGATGGGAAAATCGGGAACCAAAGCATTTCTCTAGGCGATGAGGAGAAGCGCTGGAGATTCTTTGCCGGAAAGAAAACTTTTTAAAATCAAGAGTACCTATCAGCAGCCAAAGCCCAAACTAATCTGGGCTGCACTTGCACAGTATCCAAATAGACTGTCTAGATTATGACACACACAAAACAAGAACGTAAGGTATATAACTTAAAGAATAAAAATATGTATCTTTTTGTGCCTGTTATAAAGTACAAACTATATAGAATTCAGGGAACTCGTACATGTTTTAAGAATTTTGGAATTGAGATGCCCTAACTCTCCATTCTGGCACTCAATTTTGAATCAAAAGACTACGAAAGTACACATATTCTTGGGCTCCCAACCCGCGTCAGATTCAATGCGGCTCCATATTTCTCACCAATCATACTGCGATTTATAATCATATGGACAGACTGTCGTCAAATAGACCAATGAATATGGAATACTTGCCTCAGACAGCCTGTCCGAATTAGACTTCGACGTTGTGATTGGCAACCCTTCCAGACCCCTCGGAGTGCAGGCTGCGGGAGGAGCGCAGGTGCAGCAGGTTTTTTTTCTTGCCCACTGCTTCAGGCTTTGTTGGGCAGATCGTGCTAATCCTTCTGTGAGCAAGTAGTACAGGATGCTAACTAAAGATTCTCGTTAGTTTGATGTGTCTCCATCTTCATCAAATCATCAGTTTCTCGTACTGATGACGCTCGCCCCGTGCCATCAGATTTTTGATGCGCAATAAGATCCCCCTCTTGCGTTCGGGCGGAATGCGACCGCGACTGTAATTTGGCTCTCTTTGTGTAAACAGCCCAACATTCTTGATGCAAGAACCAGTGCTCCGCCCACCCGAGAGATTGATGGCGCATGACAATGGCACATGAATGCTACTGCTCCGAACGCATATTTTTGTGGGCTTGTGTGCTTGGGCTGACGGACAAGGTGTATAACTTGAAGCTCGACAAAAATTAGTCGCTCTGCGCTCCAGGGAGCAGGCGCACTCACTGCAAAAGCAACCTTTCACAGTTGACTTCCACCTCAGAGAGCTTCCCGTTTGCGGATGAAACCATGCTAGTAGATGCAACCACTTTCTGTGGCAAGGGTGGGGATCATCCGCAGTTCACCTAAGAGGAATGCTCATAAACTTCTACGTCTGCTAGTGGCAACCAGATCTGCTAGCTCCTTCCTCTCATTCTAGAATAGCACCTCTGCAAGAGCTTCAGACTGTTCACCTCAACACAACCCTCACAACAGCTAATCCCCATCTAAAATTCCCGCCATTTTTCATTTAGAAAAGCAACACCATGCATCCGAAACCACAGAATGCCCGAACATTTCGCGGGAAAACTATATCCGGAACACAATTTCAAAAATAAAAAACCAATATTCTGTTTTCCTGACTAAATTTATCTATAATTCAATTTACGATAAGTTAGCGAAATATTTCCATAAAAACCAATCGTCACTCGAGAATCATACATTCACCCCCCAGCTCAATACATCATTGTGACAGATATCCTTCCTAAAGTTTTCAAATAAAGTTCTTCAGCATAATGAAATGGACATATAACCCCTCCAGTTACTTGCTCCGTCTTCGTGTTGCACAACTGCTTTCAGCGTTCACCTGTCATTGATATTGACGTGTGACTTTGTATTGATGTGATTATATAACAAGACAAATCTCGGCGAGGATTTGGGGGGGGAGGGAGGGGGAGAGGAGGGGTTGGGAATTTAGAGCGGCTTGAACAAGTGCATAAGGAAAGGGTTCTTGTACGTTTGCCTGGACATTCCTTCCCTTTTTTGTTGGTTTATTGGGGATGGGGTGGAATTTTTGTTGACTGATTTGTGGTTGGGGACAAGGGACCATCTTGGAATGGGAGTTTGAACGGGTGCGCTGCTCGGGGGCTGTTCGAGGGTTCAGCTATGGGAGTAGGCTTTAGAGGGATTTGATTGGGATAGTTTTGTTAGTGGGGAATTTGTGTTGTTATTTTTTCTATGTCCCTGTTTGTGAGGGTTTGAAGTAGAATGCTGATATCAGATTATCTGGAGAAGAAGCAAGATCCGGTAGAGAACAATGACGGGAAGGGGGAGGCGGAGGTGGTGAAGAAGAGGAATATTGCAAAGAGGTAGGTGCTTGTCCCGGAGTTGGGTGGGCATGGTTTTTTTCTGTTTATTCCGTGTTACAGCTGTGCTGTCTCTTTATGGTTTGCAGCTGGCTGCACGCTCTTGGTGTTGTAGCTAAAAGTGGATGATCAACACCTCGTAGGCCTGAGAGGAAACCTCTTCATCCTGTGTTGAATGAACTGCGAAGCCTTGTGGAGACTTCAGAGGTGGAGCACTTCTTGATGACATTCCCAAAGGCGCTCGGCCTCGGCGCGGGTGGAATAGACCTGGTTGCCTTGGAGAATTTCCTAGCTCAGCCAGAGGAGTTCTCTCAAAACAGATCGCTTCTCGATGACGTCATAATAGCTCTGCTGGCCCCCGAAGGTCGCCGCTCAGCGAAGGAGTGGCGAAAGTCTGTTCTGAGGAGAGCTGCTGAGAAACGGGAGTACTTTGACAGCGCGGTTTTTGATGGTTCTGAAGGCCGCCCGGTTTGTGTTCTTGAGGATACCCCATTCAACGAGGTGAGGAGCACCTTCCTTTATTGTGGGCTTATTTGAACCACTCCTAAGTACTCAAGTAATACCCCTCCATGCATCACTACCACAGTTACCTGTCAGGCAAAAGATCTTGATCCTGAAGGGTCTGTGCGATCTGGCCACCGATGACAATGAGGCCATTAGGGAGGCGATCAAGGTCCATGTAAAGGTGAGCGAAGAATGCAGCGGATTCGGCGCTGCCTTACCCCTGGAACCTGCGAAGCTGACGAAGTCTTTCTCCGTCCCAACTATTCTGGACCTTAGGAATCTACCCTTGAAGAAGGACTGGTTCGGCTGAAGCCTTGTTGGCGAACTTCTCACAACAGGCCCTACTATTTCCTCGACAATGGCAGTCCCAGCTGCACTTCCTGCCGCATATTCTCGGTCGGCAAGGCCGGCAACACAATTCGAGTGGAAAGTTCAGACATGGAAGAGTTCACAGAACTCCTGGAACGAACTGTGGGTGGAGCAGACAAGCGGTGAGTCAGTCGACACATGTGGTGTTCATGGTGTGAACACTTTCACGCGTGGATGCGCTTGTCCGCAGCAAGCCCTTCTCGGCGTACTTGGGTCTCTAACTAACGGGGAAATTCACGCTGATACAGGGCAGCCACACACGCTCGCAAGCTGAGAGAACGAAAGCTAGAACCCCTGCTTGTGAAGGTTCAGCAAGCAGAAAGGCGGAAACAGCGGGAGGAGAAGCGGGAAGTAATGAGGTTGGAAGCAATTGCAAGATGGACAAACTCTGAAAGACCCCGCCGGTCTGCTGCAAAGGTAGTCCACCAAGTCCCCAGCAATTCGTCTTTCCGGGACTGTCGTGATTAGAGATCTTAAAAGGTTGGCATATGCCCTTGATTTTTTGCTTCAGGTTGCATCATACGCGGAGTTCGACTTGCGGGAGAAGAACTCCCGATTTGAAACCAGCCCTGATCGTAAGCGCCTCCGACGGGGACTCCGGGGCGATACGGACTCCCAAGGCTCTGATCCAGATGAAGCAGCGGATGAGGAGTCGAGTGGGGAGAGTCCAGAGGGCGATTCGGAGGATGTCGGTGCAGAGAATGGGAGGAGCGCAAGCTCGTCTGGCTCTTTTGAAAACGAAAGCAGTGGCTCTGTAGAAACCAAACAACCAGAGGTTCGTTCTTGCGAATATTTTGAGCTCCGTGTTCGAGCTTATGACTGATAAGTTAATGTTGCTGACTGCGGAATGTTTTCAGTCAGGTTCGGTCGGAACAACCGCTATGGAGACGTCGACCAGGAAGGGCCAAGACATAGCAGGGGAAAAGGTTGAAAACAACTCAAATTTTTCGTCCCTGTCTGAGTCGGACGAGCCTGAAGTGGACTCTTCTGATGATGAGGAGGACGGATCTGAATATAACGGAAGCAGCGGCGTAGAATCCGAGGACGACCACCTGTCCGTTGGTCTCGTGCCCGAAGAAGACAGCTGCCACGAAACAGCGGGAGACGAGTCCGCTGACGAAAACATCAGCCAGCCGTCTACTACAAGGAAATGCAGGACCAAGTCGCGCGGGACTCGGACGGTGCTCCGGGCACCCAGGGTTGTTCAGAATCCTGTCTCTCCCAACAAGACACCCTCCCCGTCTCTGGCGCGTAAGCCAGGCACTGATGCGGATAGGTTATCAGCTGAGTGCCTGGACAGCTTCAAATGTGGAAGAGCCCCTTCGAATATGTAGATAATACTGAATGAAGGACTGTTAATAAATACGTTTTTATACAGAACCCAGGCCGACTTGGTTCTCTAACGATGCAACTCACGAACCCGGAATTCACGTACCCCTCGAACGGAATGGTTTGTGTTTGGACGTGTAACCAACCCGTTGCATACCGTTAGCAGCCCCCCCCGTTGGCCATAGTACAACTATGCTTCCTTTTGGATGGACTCGTAGAGCTCGACAGGTCCTCTCTTGAGGGATTCTTGGATCTGCACGGGGGTTCTATGCAACTCACGAACGCACGTCGCCCATCTCAGCGCTACAGCCCAAGGCGCGGTCAGGAGGACTATATGTTGCCGAAGGTGCTTTGCCCCGATGTGATCGCGGGAACGAACTACCACTGCAGAAAGCTAACAATTCGGGATTCTCAGTTGCTCAGATTTGCCGATCTGTCTTGCAGTCGACCGTCCGCTCGAACGTGAAGTCGTCGGGGCTTGTCTGAAAAGCCAGGTATGATTTTTTTTTCAGTTTTACGTCTCGGCGGTCGTCTGTGGCGGCCGTCACCATCCTTGCTCCAGGAGGAACATCCGTGCCGCCTCGCTCAAGCCAGTGCGGTCCCAAAACAACCTCCGGAGAACCTCACGTTCTCATTCGAGGCAAAAGGACGGAGATTCCTGCCATCTATTCCTGATTCTTCCACCTGGACAATGCTCTGCGTGAACCTAAGTAGCAGCTGCGGACTTGGACTCCTTTAAAGTTCAATGATGAACACTCGGGCGCTCCAGCGCTGCTTTGTTGTTGGACACGAACGTCATCAGTGTGTCTCCCTATAAGCTTGTCTGAATAATGCATGATCATGACGATATGTTGCGCGAGTGTTTCCGCGACCGCCCTGACCCTCTTTCTCAACCGCACACTTCCTCGAGTGGGACTCTGACACACACAGACAGAAGCGGTTCATCTGGCACTGCAACGCTGTCTTTGGGTTCTGCATGGCACGATCTTTTCGGATCTTCCTAGCGTCCCTCACTCGGGAACCTTAGCCTCCGATGAAAGCCATGATGGTGATGATGACGATATCGCGAAGAGACTAATATCAACAGTCTCCCTCCTCCCAATCATCATCCGAGAACGGGGCCTACGAAAGTTGGTAGGCCTTCATGAAAGGCAGTCTTCGGGGATCAAGCTTGCGAGGAAAAAAGGGCTCAAACTTCGTCGCTTGTCAAACTAAACCAAACCAGCAGAAGCTATACTGATTGCAGAACATACTACAGATGCTAAAGAGCTGGAGAACAAACTGGAGAGAGGAGCGAGACACTACAGACGATAGAAACGCTCCGGTACAGCACAGAAACGAACGGAATCTCGGAACGAACGAATCGGAGTATTCTGATGCTCATCCGTGTAGTCCTGTAGGGCCTAAACTCACAATGGAACCCAAAGACCTCTGCTACAAACAGAACTGCTTAACCTGAGGCTAAGGTCCCCGGACGAGGTACGCTGGGAGTACGCAGAGTACTCCAGACAAAGGCAGCGTTGGCGCTGCATAGAAGCATACGGTCGAGGACAGAGCTTCAGGGCGGTCACGGTAGTACTCACGCAACCCAAGCCCCCCCATCACTGTTCTAAGAGTCCGAAGACCTCTACAACCAATCGATGGACCAACCGATGAGCCAGGGCAGACTGAAAAGCCTCAGCGTCAGTAAAAGCGAGCGCCTCTGTATACAAGGCCAGTTCGTTTATCCCCACAGGACTACTACTCTGAGAGCACTACATTACCGAAGACGGCATGCTTACGCGATTCACAAACAAAAAAAGGAACCAATGCGCCCGCCGTGTATGGACGAGGAAACCCGCACTCACGGAAGTCAGTAGCTTTTCTTGAGCCAAGCAGCTCCCTCTACCATCAAGAAAACGCAAAAAGTACAAAACTTAATCAAAAAACAAGCAGGACTGCAGGACTGCAGGACTAGACGCCCTGCGTCAGGTCATAGTTTCCTGAAGAGAGACAGCTCTCTCCCTCACCCCATCTCTTCATCTCGCACCAATAGCAAAAGGCACCAAAAAAAAAAGCATCCATACTGTCCCAGTCCCATTTTAAGACCTGCGGACTTCATTGCCCTCAAAAACCGCACGCACAACGACAGAAATGCATACCAATAAAAAACAACCACTATAAAATAAAATATGACCAATCAATACACGAAAAAGACCTACCAGATCAAAACCGAGCGAGACTAACCAATAAAAATCAATGAAATGGAAAAATATGCATAAAAATATTGGAAATAATAAACGATGGTTCAGTCAAAATTGAGTAATCTGACGGTATCTGAGTCTCCAGGGAGGAAAGGGGGTGGGGGTTGGGGGGGTGAGATAGATCATGAATTAAGATAAAGGGGGGGGGGAAGGAGATATACTGAGTGCATCTAACTTTGGGGATTTTTGAGTATTTTTAGAATATTTGTGAGTTAAGATGGATATACTAATAGGGGTTAGAAAGATTTTGGTTTTGGGATTTTTAAGGGGGGTTATGAGATGCATTGAGAATAAAGAGGGTTTTTTGGAGATATCTCACGGAGGCAATGGGAGTTCAGTTGAGAGCGATACATAGAGAGAGGAGTTGGATGGATTGGTAGGGGTAAGTTGGAGAGGAGGGTGGGTGTGTGGAAGGAGTAGTGGAAAGGATTTGATATACAGGACTTTGTCTTTATTGTCTTCTTCTTCTTCTTGTTCTTCTTTTTTTTTGGTTGGGGGTGGGGGGGTAAGGGGGAGGGGAGGGGGAGGAGAGGTTAGAGGGGTGACAGGGAGCGATGGCTTTTGTAGGTGGAAGTGGGAGTTTGGTGACTGGTCGTAATGTACGTCCGAGGGTGGCACCTCGGATGTCAGCTGCGTCAAGGAGGGATTTTTTGATCGCGATTGCTGGGGGATGTTTGACGGGGGCAGCCCTTCCGGCGATGGCGAAGGAGAAGATTGATTTGAGCTTGCAGGAGTTGGATAAGGAAGTCAGAAAGTTGAAGTACGAGGACGAAGTTTTGCGGAACCCTGATCCGGCAGAAGGGGAGAAATCGATATACGCCACTAAGCGCGTGGATAAGGTCGGAAACTACGAAGGAGAACAGTCGTCTCGGAAGGAAACCAACAAGCAGAAGTATGCCGACGTAGTCGCCAAGGAAAAGGATGAGCTCGCCAGGCTGAAGTCGGCCTTCTCCAAAAATTAAAGTCTTGAAACCCTCATCTGCTTGTGTTGGTCCCACTGCCATCATGGTGATCGCGCTGCTCGAAAAGTTTTTCAGAAAAAATTGTGCATAGATATACGTGCATGCGAAAAAAAAAAGTACAGAAAAAGTATACAACTGTCCAAAAACCTCGCCGTCCACACCCAAGGCATTCTACTCGCTCACGATGACCATCATCAGCTCTTCAAACTCCCTAGTACAAATCACCTTTCAGCCTCATCCAGGCTATCAACTACGACTGCTCGATGTGTCTCAAGTGTACGAGTAGGCCGGCAATATCGGCTGGGTTGACGCCTCCAACTCTCTGGGCCTGTCCAATGGTTTCTGGTCTGATCTTTCCGAGCTTCTCCCTCGCCTCCATTCGCAGCTGCTCGATTTTTGAGTAGTCAATATTGCCAGGGATCTTCTTCCCCTCCGATGCTCGGACTTGTTGAACTTCCTCCAGCTGGCGCTCGAGGTAGCCCTTGTACTTGATCGCCGTCTCGATGGTCTCCCTCTCAAACGCGTTCATCAGACCGTCCGCCTCGGCCAAGCCAGCTTCGACGAAGTGGTGATACCGCACCCCCGGTCGGCAGAGCAAGGACTCCAACGTCGTGACATGGCGTATTGTCCCACCGGTCAGTTCAACAACCTTCTTCGCGGCATCAGAGCCTTGCGGTACCAAGGTCTTCCCCAGGCGCAGTTCCTCTGTCTCCAACCTCTCCTGCTTCTCCTGGAATATCTTCCATCGACTATCGTCTACTAGTCCGTACTTCCGCCCGATCGCCGTCAGTCTCTTATCAGCATTGTCAGCTCGCAGCAGCAGGCGATACTCCGACCTCGATGTCAGCACTCGATACGGCTCCTTCAGCTCCTTGGTACAGAGATCATCAACCATCGTCCCTATATACGAGCTCTCCCTAGGCAGCGATAACCCCTCCTCAGTACCCTCCGCATACATGGCCGCATTCAGGCCCGACAAGAGTCCCTGAGCAGCAGCCTCCTCGTATCCAGTCGTCCCACAGACCTGTCCCGCTAGGAAGAGACCCCCAACCTCACGCGTCATTAACGTCGTGTTCAGCTGAGTCGCCGGCAGGTAGTCGTAATCCACAGAGTACGCCGGACGCATCATTCGGCACTCTTCGAGACCAGGAATCGATCGAAGCATCGAGAGCTGGATGTTTTCCGGCATCCCAGTCGAGAATCCCTGAATGTAAAGCTCGTTGGTCTCACGGCCTTCGGGTTCGATGAACACCTGGTGGTGGGATTTGTCGGCAAACCTTACAATCTTATCCTCAACAGAAGGACAGTAGCGCGGTCCAGAGGACGTCATAAAACCGCCGTACTTGGGTGTCAAATGCAGGTTTTCTCGGATGATCCTGGTTCCAATTTGAACGCAGATAGGCTGTGAGTTCAACGGTCGGCGAGAGGGTGCATGCGGGATGGAACGAGCCCTACTTGTGCGTCTCCTCCGTCGTCCTGGTTAAATAGCATGGAATCACTGGTCGTGGATTCCACTCCAATGGATCGTAACTAAACCAGTGATCATCGGGATCACTGTGCTGGGGCTCCATCTTGGAGAAATCCACCGTCCTTCGATCCACCCTCGCGGGAGTTCCCGTCTTCAGCCTATCCGTCTCGAACCCTAAAGTTTTCAGGGTTTCCGTCAATCCGAACGATGCCATTTCTCCAGCACGTCCTGCCGGCATCGACTTGGAGCCCACCCAGATCCTTCCCTCCAGGAAAGTCCCCGTCGTGAGCACCACCGATTTACACCCAAAAACACTCCCAAAATATGTCACCACACCTAAAATAAGACCGAAATTTAAAAAATAACTAAATTGCAAATACATATACAATAATCTTGTCGTCCAATGGATTAAATTAAGATTTCCTCACCACTGACGGCACCGTTGGTGTCGAGGGTGATGTCGTAGACCATTCCTTCTCTGTACGAGAGAAGTCCATTCGTACTCTGTGAGACCTGATCTAGGACGTTTCTCATTTCTCTGGAGTATTCTGCCTTGTCAGTCTGGGCTCGCAAGGCCCAGACAGCGGGGCCCTTGGACTTGTTCAGGACTCGCCTCTGGAGGTAGGTTCTGTCTGCGAGCTTTCCGATCCAGCCGCCGAGCGCGTCGACTTCGTGGACGAGGGTTGACTTTGCTGGGCCACCCACTGCGGGGTTGCATGGCTGCCAGGCGATTTTGTCGAGGCTGAGAGTGAGGAGGAGAGTCTTCACCCCGCGTCTGACCGATGCCAACGCCGCCTCACACCCGGCGTGACCCGCCCCAACCACCACCACGTCAAATTGCTCCTCGACCTCTCCAACATCCTCACCACGAACCGTCCGCAGCCCGCAGCGGGGCGCTACCCTCCTCAACCCATCGCTGCTCCGTCCACGACCACAAGACGACCTCAGTCCAGACCCCTTCTCCTTCAGTAGAACACCTCCAACACCTCCAAGAAACGCCATTTCCCCAATTTCAATCCAATACCTACCACCTACCCCACACCCACCCAAACAAAAAAAAGGCACGCACCTCACCGTCTTCACACCGTCGTGGACTTCGTGCTTGACGACCTTCTCTCTCCTCAAAAGAGAAAGCGCGAAGAAGAAACCCAAACCAAATTCTTCATCCCCCCTCTTCAACCCCTATCTCACCCAAATTCCTATCTAGAAATATTTAATATTTAATTTCTCCACAATCTCGTGCTTCATGAGGACATCGGTTTCCAATGTGCTGGCCGCCGTTGGTGGACAAAGTGTAGGTATCGCTCTGATCTGTAGTAGGGCGGCCTCCTTTTGTGTTTTTCTTATTGCGGCGCGTTGCACAGACCCGCAGACCTGATTGTCATCCTGGTTGAGGAGTTGGGAACCATTTCTGAAGAGGGCAGAGGAGTTCATGTCCTCCCACCGTCCCCACACCGTCATGGACATGATGCGCGACGACTAGCTCCCCTCCAAAGCCCAAGCGTGAAGAAGAAACTCAAACGAAATTCTTCATTCCTCGTCTTCGAACTTCACCTACGGCGGACATCGATTTCTCATGTGATGGCCGCCGTTGGTGAAGAAGACGGGGTGAGGATCGCTTTGATCTGTAATAGGCATCTTTTAGCTTTCTACAGGCCCGCAAGACCCAGATCGTCACCTTGGTTGAGGAGTTCTGGACCTTTTTGTGAAGAGGACACAGAGTGGGTCATATTTTCGTACCTCGGCGCTCGGGTGGAAATGCCACGGTTTTGCTTATCATCTACGACGGGGATAATAGGTCGACCTGTTTGGCTGCGGTATGGAAGATATCCCGGCTGATATTGTGCCCCTTGTTCACCCTGCGGTTCCATGTAGCTTGAGTTGTAGCCAGACCGGAGCATCATTTCAATTTTGATTAAAGTTGTTCCCGTTATCTTGGACCGCCGGGTTCTCTTGGCCGGCAAGCGTCGGCGCAACCTCGTTTCCACTAGGACTGATAGTGGTATCCACGGCCGCAGCGGCACGGAAGAAGTCCTCCGCGCTGACTGCCTGGCCTTGAGCCACCAAGTTTCCCATGGAAGGGGCGTTGTAAACTGCTTGTGCTTGTAGCTGCTGTGCAATAATCTGTTCCTCATAGACGACTTCTCCATGGACGCGAGGGACACCGCAAACAACTCCCCGCTGGTTCTCGTTCGCGAACTTCTGGCATGGGTGGACCGTAACCTGGGCGCCGTGTTATTGAGTCCATCATCGCCTGCTCTCTCAGTGTTGAAGAACGATACGACGCTCAGGGAAAGCTCTTCGAGGAAGACAACTGTAGATGTTCACTTTCGAAACTGAGAGAATGCAGTAACGATTGGTTCTGTTCTGTAGTAGACTTTCTTTTCGTTATCCTGGCGCGCTGTTAAGGATGCCGGCCTTGGTGGTCTTCCTGGTGGGTGGTGAAGAAGACAGATGCCCACTATTTGGATTTCCAAGGACGCGAGAATGTGGTATGGATCGGTTCTGATCTGTGTTTTGGTTCATGCGGGGTGCAGGTGCAGAGGCAGGACTGGGTCGTCATTGACCGTGGTAGGTTTTACCTACCGGGATGGGCGGTACAGAAACCAGACTTGGTCGTGATCCCCGATAGGTGTGACGGTGTTTGGAGGGGGCCGGAGTGAAGAAGACGGACGTAGATGTTGACTTCCAATGTGGAGACAATCTACAATCGGATGGAGCTGATCTGTAGGAGGTTGATCTCTTATCACGGCGCTCATCACAGACTTCGTCGTGGTTAGAGATAGGTAGACCCTTCCCGGTCACGGTTGAGGTTTTTTTGGGGGCCATTGATAACAAGACGTGGATGTTGACTCTCAAGAACATCATCATAGATAGCTATGTTCTGCCCTAGTATTTCTTAACTCCGCGGTGCAGACACCAGACTTGGTCGAGGTCGTGAGGTGGATGCTGAATGCCAGATGGTCATGGAGACATCTCAACCTGTTATGCTCGCCCAGGCGTTCTCGACCATGCCCTAGGCCCCTAGGCCAGCCCGCCATGATGAGCACCATACTTGGTCATCGTCATCCAGTCGCTTACAACGTCCCCATCTCTTTCCAACCAGCGAGTTCATCCTCCTGCTAAAGCCCCTGAGTACACTTACGCACTGGAACTCAATTTGATCTACAGCTGCTTGCCACCTGCAGCCACAGCCTGAACAGACCCTGGCAACCGGGCTCAGAGAAACAGCCGGCTTTGCGCAGGGAGAAAGGTTGTCAAACGCTATCTTTCGCGATTCGGCGGTGACATACCGGTTCGTCCCCCTCATTATTGAGTGCTTGGCTTCATAGATAGTGTAGGTTCTCGCTGGATGCGAGGTCTCTTTCGCAAAGACCCAGGGCGTCTAGATAGTCTTCTCACGGAGATTTCTTTGGCCCTGTGACGCTCAAATGCTGCTTTGTTTGTTTGTAGACGCGTGCCATCAGCGTCTTGCCTCTCGTTTCTCAGGTTAGTTAGCCTCTGAATAAACGGGTCCTCGAGAAAGGTTCGAAAATGAATATCCATATAAATTTCCACCTCAAGTTTTCTTCAAATATAATATCCATATTATACTATTTTCTAAATAATAACGACGTCCCTAGATGGGACAAGTTTGTGGAAAAAAAGGCACTTTTGAAAAATGTCCCACGCGGGACAAAAAGAAGTTTTCATGTCGGTGTTTAGCACATAGTAAATAATCGTACGTTGTACTAAGACGAAATTGGTGCACGGCCGTCTCGCTCGGTGGTGGACAGTTTGCAAAGAGGCTTACGACTTGGGATGAGGCCGGTTTGGCTGGCGATTCTACTTGAGAATGGTTACTGTTTGATGGTTTCTGATTGGAGACGATCTTAGCCCGAGGGAGTTCCCGTCATACGATACTGGTGTCTGGTCCAGTACAGACGAGGAGCCCACGGACCAGGTCAAATTTCCAGCGAAGGCGCCGATGCTGCGCATTTTACGGCAGCAAAATGCGCAGCTAGTCGAACATGCGATCGAGAAGGACCGGGCGGACCGGGAGATATTTCCGTTAGCTAGTTTTAGATGAGACCCCTGGACAGGGGGTCTGGGTATGTTCAGAGCGTACATGCCCGGTCCTTCTCGATCGCATGAACCTTTCTTTGGGGAATAGGGGGTATGGAGAGAACGGTTCTGGAGTTTTGGTAGGCATTGGCAGTGTACGTTCGACGGCCGCAGACCCAACTCCCTCCCATACTCACCATCTCCAAAAAGCCAGCCAGATTTGGAATTGACCCTTGATGAAAACTCCTTTACAAATATTACGAAATGCTCATCGTAGTCGTCTGGGGAGAAGAGCTACACAGAATCCTGGCAAAAACTAGCACAAACACCCAGAGAATGGGTTTCGTCCGCTAGGACGAACTTCAGAACAGCAACTGCAAACAAGGACAAACGACAAAGCTCACGATCAGTTTCCGATGTGATTTGCTTCTTCCTCGTTGGGTTACAAACAAGGTTTACCTTCACGACGAATAGGTTGATTAACATCATAAGTCCGATGTGGACGAGAGGGTTTCCTGAGCTGAGGTGGTTGTCTATCGTCGATCCTGTTGGTTACGATCAAGGTTAGGCCAATGGAGCTCTCCTTGGAGGAGGGGTTTGATTTGCGGAGACTTTGGCTCACTGAACGACTTGACTTGTTCAACCATGGACAGCGGTTTCTTCGTCTCGAGAATCTGTTCCCACTCCTCGTTGAGACTTGAGAGTTCGTTCTCCTTCTCCGTCAACGTTGCTCGGAGCTCGTTGAGATCCGGGAGCGGCTCGAACGTTACTTTGTTCGCGGGGGTCACCTTGGGATCTTCGATCATCACGCCTTTGTCTTGAGAAGACGGGGCGCTGGCGCTTGCTGATCTTGCGCCAAGGGAGGACGGGGCGTCACCAAGGCTCGGAACGGTTGGTTGAACCAGATCCAGCTTCGTCGCTTTCTTAAGCGCGCTCATAGGCTCAGCTGCGGAACGCGGTAAACTGCTGCTCGCCGGGTCTGCTGTGCCGGTTGGAGCCGCGGGAACTGTTCTAGCCTCTGATGCGGGTACCCCACCTTCCTCATCGGGAGCTGCGTCTTCAGCGACTTCACGAGTATAATTCACTGAAAAATATACGTTAGAGATTCGATTTGAGGTCTCTGGCGGCAGACTTTTCCACAAGATTGCGATATCCCCTTGAGGCGCCAAATCTTCGTGAAACACCGTCACCAGGCAGTGGTCTTCAATCTCCTCCAAAGGTTCCGGGAGCTTCTCCCGAACCGATAAGTTGATGTCTACATGCTCTCCTGGGTTAACCACTCCTACGCTCGGCTTGACCCGATACCTCGCCGGCTGGTTTACCCTCACCTTGTACACCGCAAACTGATCCAAGGACAAATTCTCAGCACGAACAGCGTGCGATATTCGACTCTCACCAGCTTCGGGTAAGCTGATCGTTACTATCCTATCTATCTTAAGACCTGCCATCCTCGCTTTTTCCACTCATATAACCCCTCCTCTATTCCATCAAGACTCCCATCCCCAACGTACCAGCAAGAAAGTGCACCACCTCGGACAAATCCAACTTCTTCCCAACGCGAAAATAGCAATCCATTTACACCTCAAATCTCCAATATATAGACCTACTTGAACCCATTTCCAATATAAAACAAAAAATATGAGGTATATATTCATAAACTAAAACCTAAATGTATCTTAATATAGAAATAATAGACGCATCTTTCAGGAACGATTTCAGTGCCAACCGAACATCTAATCTCTTCAACCAGAAATATCAATACATTAAAAGCACATACCTTCAATATATAGAATATCCCCACTATTTTACGTTGTAAAACAAACAAATAGGGGTATATGACCTAAATTAAAACTTTCTATATTGTTAATATAGAAATAATAGACTCCTCTTATCATATATATAGTATCTACATCACAAAAAACGAAAATTCAAAATCGTGTCCAATCAGGTCACCTGATTGAAACAGAAGTCCTCCCCATTGGATCATAAATATTTATTTTTAGTGCTTTTCATAAACGGCAATATAGTAAACAGGCTGTCCTTATATTTTATATTTGCATGGGATTCCTGAGTAGGAAACAATAAATCAAATTGGCCCAGGGGGGGACGCACTTCTGTTCTTAGATGGCTAATGATACAATAAACAAATGTATTTATGAAATATCTTGTTGGTCAAGGATTCGATTCGGTCTCCACTGTGGAATCCTTAGGGGGGGGGGGTTGTTGTTGTCGCTAGAGGTAATTCGTCTGGTGATGGGTGTTTTTTGAATATTTTGTGCACGGTCTTCTTTTTCAAGGGAGCTAGGGAGTTTCACGTCTTGATTGGTGAAGCACATCCGAGTTTTAGGTGACAGCAGAATTTACATAGCGGGGATGGAGAGATGGATCTGGGAGGTTGGGAGGAGGGGAGATGGGGGGGGGGGGAAAAGGTTGGAGGAGAGTTTGTTGCTGGCTGTACTGGGTTTTTTGGGGGCTTTTGGATGATATGTTTGACTGTGAATTTTAGATTGTTCTTTGGAAGGTTTTTAGTAAATTGCAGGGCATCGGTGCTTTTCTATTTATGAGGAGGGTTTGGTTGGTTGGTGAGGTTTGTGAGTGCTTCGGCTGACTCCGTTGGATTTGGAAAAAAGCGTTAGATCTTATCTAGTCTAGGCTATCATCCGCTTTTAGCCCTTTTTTTTTTTTACTGCAGAAGCGCCGGATTATTTATACCGCTTTGGCAAAGCGGTTACTGTATTTGGAGACGTTCGGTGGCTGGTGCTGAAAGCTCTCCTGGGTGGTTTGTGGAGGAGCTGAGTCTGTGAAGTTGAGGTTTTGAATGGTGTGAACAGGCTGCAAAGGACGTAGAGGTGAGGTGGCCTGGGGTGGGGGAAGGAAGCAGATTTGTTGGGCTAGTTATGGAAGGAAGTGCTTCCGCGACTGGTGCGGTGACTCCGCCCACCACCGTCAATGCTTCAATACTTCGTGTACTTCGAAGGAACAGACTGGGGATAGCGTGGATTTTTGTTCTGATAATGGTGATCCTGATGGTGCTCTTGACGCTCAGAGGCGTGTTTGGGAAAATTACGAAATTTGGGTTGAGAGTGTGCCTCTCTATTTCGTTTTTATTTTTGGTGTTCATCCTTTCCATATCAGTGAAGCTGTGCTTTAATGACGATGCGAGTAGTCAGGAGGAAGAGGGTGAACGTTCACAGGAGCTCGAGACTGTGCCACCTAGGGGGGCAGCTGCGCGAGTTGGACGTGGTATTCACAATCGTAAACTCGTTTTCAAACTGTTGATTTGAGCCTAAGTTTTGGTGTACTTGATGAATGGCTTAGTCTAGATCTCGAGAACGATCTGCCAGTGTATCCGTTGGTGCAGGATCTTGCTTCATCTAACGCATTCTGTTTTCGTTGTGTCTCTACGCCGAAATAGGATCTCGGAGAAGTCAGAGAAGAATTTTGAACGAATTTTTGAGTTCTGCGACCCAGGCGACGATCGATCGACTGCCCATGTACATATTTCAAGGAACTAAACAGAAAGAGAAAAGCGAGCCAGACGAGGAAGCTGGTGAGGCCGGAGCCTCGTTTGAGTGCTCCATTTGTATCACGGAGGTTGACCCAGGAGATAAAATGAGAATCTTGCCGTGCTTGCATCAGTTTCATTCTGAATGCGTTGGTGAGTTGCAAGAAAGAGTTTCCTGGAGATCCTGGAGGTTTCCTGCAATTTATGTCACTGACCTCCCATGTTCCGCCTTTGGATGGAATCAGATCAATGGCTGCTGGCGAACGCCAAATGTCCAACATGCAAATATTCCATTTTGTAGTAGTATATGCAGGTGGACGGTTTGCGCTGAATTCACGGTTGTGTCCGTTGGCCGGGTCCAATTCGAGCAAGGCCGGAAACGGAGCTCGAAACAAAGTACAGGATTGATGCGCAGCGCGAGAGGTTGGATGAACAGAGCACGCTCACATGTCGCGCACAGCCTTACGCAACCAAAATCATATCATTCCTAGAGTAGCGTAGGTGGTGAAGAAATCTGGACTCTGTGCTCAAGAGTTCAGTGGACATATTTGTAGCTCAAATGATTGCTATAGGAGAACGCTTCAACCCCTCGTTCCCTTAGCCACTTGGGGGAGAGGGAGAAACCGGGATTCCGAGCCTTGTGGAGCGGACACGATGAGGCTTCCTGGCAGTTCAGCTTAGCTATTCCTATTGATTGGATGTCGTCTACAGATGTATATAAAACACAAAACGAGCTTGGACTCCATCGGAAAGAGCAATCCGGGACATTTCACTGCTGGTCTGCTCCGGAGTGTTCAGCCAAGTCCACCTCGAAGATGAGAACCTGAACGTCCATAGTGAACGGTCACAAATCCACCGTGTCAAGCCGTGCATCTCATGGGTCCACACTATACGCCAACTGCCGTAGCTATTGTCCAGAGACATCCGGCATCCTACTGGACAGTCCCAGGAGTGACCTCGACCGAACCTGGCTCATCGTTCATCAATCAATAAAGATTAGTATCAGATTGATCCGCTCTAGTTAGTACACAATAAATACCATATTGTAGGCAGACATTCGGCGTCCCATGGGACAGTCCCAAGAGTGAGACCGAACCGGGCTCGGAGTTGATCAATCAATAAACATGAGTATCAGATTGATCTCTCAGAGTTAGTACACAATAAATAGTATATATTCTTTTACTAAAAGTACTCAGTACTCGTCAAGGCACCGACGGCGATCCATCAATCTCGACCCCAATACTGGACATTTTGACTGAGATTAAATGCCGAAAAGGGGGAGGGGTGGGGGGAAGAGGTTTCTAGATTCCTACCAACCTCAATTGTACCTCACCCTTAATCAAACGATAAATCATCTAATAATTAATAAATAAAAGAGTTTTTGATGTTAAATATACCCCCCTGAAGATCTCAACGTGGAAACCACGCTACAAAAAAAAAATTTCCACGCCCTGTTTTCGGCAATTGAAACGTCAAAAAAGGACGAAGAGCCCTGGTTGTTTTGGTGCAAAGCATTCTACGAATGAATACCTACCACGCGTCTGCCAAATCAATAAGCTAATTATTTTAACCCACGTGTCTTCTAGGACCTGTTGTTTTTGGCCGTTTCAGCTCACTCTATCTCCCCATCGCATGGCGGGTCTACATAAAAATAAGTTATTATCAAGTCCTATTTCGCCAATCATGTCGTCTCGATAATTTAGTGGATAAAATAATCAACGTCACATTCCACCTTTAACAGAATAAAAATATAGAGAGTTTAAAAAGTAACAAAAACATGTGATAGTCTGGATAAAAAAGAAATATTACGTTATTTATATTAAATATGCGAAAACGTTCTGTTTAGTATTGTAATTACAGAAATAGTTTATGATTAGCAGAAAATAAAAAATATATTTCCCCACGTGCGAGGATCGGGATCTAACCTCCCCCGGTTCAGATCCTCAAAACTTTTCGGATATGAACGAAAAAAGTCAAATTCCGAGCGCTTTAAGAAGCCTGTGTGAGGTATCGCATCAGGGGTAGATGGAATGACAAGATTAATGTCTTGCTATAGTTTATTTGACATTGCTGAATTATGGACGTGATTCAGTGTTTTATATTTTATATTTTTAGTATATTTGTGAACACTTGTATTATTGTTTGGAAAGCTTTTATTAGCTTTTTTGGACGGGGGCTTTTGAGAAAACGGAGTCTTCTTTCTTGGAGTTGGACGTGGGACTCTCGATGGGTTAGTATATAAGCGACGAAGTTTCGGAAGGAAGCGACTTCAAGAAGGGAGGGGAAGATTTTGAGAGGGGGTTTTGGGTGGGGGAACGAGTGGACGGGTGTGAGTTTATCGGTACTTTTGAGACCGGGTTCTTCTTTTTTTTTGGTTCGCTGGAGCACGGGGATTTTTAGGGTTTTGTAGAACTTTTTTTTCCTTTCTTGCTTTTGTAGAGGGAGAATGGAGGGAGTAGGATTTGTAGGTGGGAGCTTGGGACTTGGAAGCAGGTCTGGTGAAGTTGCTGCGAGATGCGGAAGGACGACTGTGAATATGGCTGCGAAGGCCGATGAGAACAGGAAGAGACGTGTTGAGATCGTGGATAAGGTGGGTGTTTCTCGGGGACTCGGAAGGGGAACAGGCGTTGTTCAAGCGCGAAATGCCGCTCAGTGAGTCATTGCTAGAGGTTTATTGTTATCCTGACAATCGCTGTTTTCATCGTTTATTGTTTCAGGTTAAGGAACAACTGGACAAGTCCACCTTGGCGTTTGCTCTTCCGCTGCAGGGATACACAGTGAAGGAAGTATCGAATCTCAGGGACGTGATTCCGGAGAACTCGTCCGCTCTGGCTGTGAAGAATACCTTGCTCAAGCGCGCTATTGCCGATTCGACTTGGGAAGTTGCAGGGGATCTCGCCAAGGGCTCCAATCTGTGGATATTCACCGATGAGACTGACATGAAAGGAGCGGTAAGCACCCTTGGCCCCAAAATTTCCTGTAACACAACGGCGATCTACCCGTGCTAGTTTAGTTGTTACAGCAGCAGAGGACAACTTGCTGTTTCCTGAGGGGTTATTGGTTCGTTTCCCTCTCCCTGGTAAGCTTTCCCTGACCGTGTGAACGATGTGTACGTGCAGGTCGAGGCTGTCAAGAAGTTCAACAAGGACAATAAGAAAGAAGAAACAAATGGAATCAGCGGAGGAGTCATGGAGAATACCTTGTACGACTCTGCAGGCGTAGAAGCCCTCAGCAAACTGCCGAGCAAGCAAGACCTGTACCAGAAGATTGCGATCGCTATCAACTCGGTACCCACAAAGCTCGGAAGAAGCATCAACTCGGTACCCACAAAGGTCGGAAGAGCTATCAAGCTTGCCACCGAAGAAGAGTCTTAAATGTGGGCGTGTCACCCACCCCTCTTGTTTGTTAAACTATGTCCCTGTTGAGAGCGAAATGCCAAAGCTTAAGATAAAATCGTCGAAGGCCAAGAATATCCTAGGTACCACATGTACTTTTTTTTTGATTGCGGAAACTATGCAGAGGATGAGACAACATTCCCACGCCAGCAAGTCGCGCAGAGCCTTCGCGACGTCAGAACTCTTTACTTTGCGCAGGATGGAAGTGTTCAAGGTCCACCAATCTCATCCTGTAAGCGGTCAGCCTTACCCCGTTGCACGGAGAGCAGCCACTGAGGGGCTAGGCGCAGGTCAGGACAATGTCGTGGGCGAGCGACATGCTCTTCCCGAAAGCCACATGCAAGTGATATTTCGAAGCTCTGGTGGAGAGCCGCTGGACTGAGTTCCTGATGCACGTTTTTCATGACTGTCCTCACACAGAGTGAATCTTGGAACTGGACTGGGTCTAGTGTATTTGAACAAGCTTCGTGGTCGCCGCGATGTGTTTTCTGGCATTGGTAGTCGATTTGTTGCGGAAGCGCACCAGTCAGACAGTTGAATATGCTAGTTCGAGTCTTTCCGAATCCGTCAGGCCTACGTCGTTTTCCTATGTGTTTATCTGTTGGTGTTGCTAAAACAAAATTGCCGGAAATGTCCGTGGAGTGCTGGTGTTCTTCGCTGTCCTCTTCGGATGCGTTTCTTAGGAGAGCAGCTCCGACGCGATCTTGCGAACGACGTTGCCATCGACTTCGCTTTTATGGTCCTGCACAGACGATAGAAATACGAGTTGCAGCAGGTCATTAGAAAGCACCCTGGGAAACCTTGAGCAGCGTCGCATACCTTCATAACGGCACCCATAACCTTGCCCATGTCCTTCGGGGAAGACGCTTTCGTCGAATCGATTGCCTCTTGTACGTATCTACAGAAGAATAATCGCTCGATTTTCAGTTCTTGATGCTGCTTGCCTGTCATCTAATCATGCGACCTTCTTGTGCTCACTTTCTGGTAGTTTCTTCGTCAGCAAGCTTAGGTAGATAACCTTCTATCAACGCCAGCTCCGACTTCTCAGAGTCTGCCAGGTCCTGTCTACCTCCCTTCTCGTACAGTTCAATACTTTCCACCCTCTGCTTCGCCAACTTCCTAAGCACCACCAAAGCCTCCTCATCGGAAATGGAATCTGACCCAGCCTCCTTCTCTTTATTCAAAAACGCTGCTCGAATGTTCCGAAGTCCCTTGAGTCGATCTGCGTCCCTTGCCTTCATCGCCTCCTTTATCGAGCCTGAGATGCAAGCAGCAGAACAGGGTATAAGAACACACGATCCTCAGCAACTCTATATCTAGGAGCTCACGGAAATCAAGGCCTTCCTTACCGGTGATCTCAGACGAAATGCTCATATGAAGACAGACCTCACGCCTGCCGTTCACCCTGGACGGGTATCCAAGCGATCCAACAAACCCCATCCTTGAGCGAACTCAAAACAAGATGATACCTAATTCACTCCTCTCACCAATCTCACCCAACCTCAGTCCTGAAGACTTCTCAGTCAGCTGCTTGGCATCCCCACAGCTTCTCCACAAGATCTCCTCTGAGATTTCACTATTTATTCTCATCAGCTCCGGAGTTTCCTCACAACAACCTGTCGTTTGCGCGCGTAACATTGGTCTTCTTTATCGACCCTTGTTCCTTTTTTTGGTATTATTGTTGATGGGATTACTAATGGCTGATTCTTGGCAAGTGTGATGGGCCCATCAGAGCCTGTAACATTGGCCTACCCTGTCCAGCTTCTTTCGAACAGAACGGCAGATGTCGGTAATAGTCGCACGTTTTTGGCTCTGGAGTTTCTTGCCCACCCCGAAAACCCTTTGCAAAATATAATTTGATTGGCCTTGTCTTGGCCAGGCTAACTATGCAGAACAGCGGATCTCGGTAACGGTGGGAAGAGAACAGTAACATTGGCTCATGCTTGGCCAAACATAATGGTTAATGAGAGCTTGTAATATCGGCCGTTATCAGTTGGCCAATATTTCCGTAGAGTCCTGTGGGACAAAGGAACAGTATTTTATATGGCCAAAAAAAAAAAGTTCCTGTCTTATAGGCTACGACTTGAGACCGGACTTCTATAGAGTTTCAGACGTACAGAAGCTCTCTCCCATTGACGTTGACGGATCGCTATTGAACCATCCAAAGAAAGTAGACAGGTCAGCTCCCGTCATCTACATAGGCATCTGAAAGAATTCGTTTTCAAACCTTATGGCAGCCTCCCAATCAACCCGCGACCATATGCACGCAATCTATCAGCGGGTTTTGATCGACAAGGCTAGCGCTGAAGCGAAAGCTCCTACTCGCCATGTCCACTGGTAGAAATAAGCTGTTACAACGCCAGCTTAAAGTAACCCCAAGATGCCGTTCGTACATGAACCTCTCCCCAACCGAGCTTCGTGCTGTGGGGATTGTGAATGCTCCTCTTTAGATATCGATGTTGCGATCATTGCCTGAGCATTTGGCGGTGGGGCGGATGGTTGGACGCTTCTGTGTTGAAAATTTCGCGTTGGGTGGAAGATTCAGTTTCGCGTTTGCGATCAGTGAAGGATGGGGATTGATCTGGGTGATGAAGGGTTTGATGTGTTGACTTGGGTGAACGGAAAGTTGCCTAGTCACGATTCTGAGAGTTTGCTGTTGGAGGTGAGGGAAGAATGGGAGGCGGCGCAAGGGGAGCTGTCTGCTGCGTTGAGTACGGCTCTGACTGCTGTTCCTCAGAGTGTGAAGGAGGCGGATCGCGTTAGGCAGATGGGGACGGGTTTGATGGATGGTGTCGATCGAGTGTCAACAAGGGTCGAGGGGGTGGAGACCGGTGCAGAGGAGGCTGTTGCAGCAATAGCAAACGCAGATGCAGTCCTCCGAAGAGTTGAGAGGGCGCGGGATATGCTGGCGCGCGCTGCTGAGGTGGAAACTCTCACAGAAAGAATCGAAGTATGCAGACATATTGAGTACACCCCTGCCAAAAAAAACTGCTTTGGTGAACTCAAAACACCTTAAAATTTTTTCACACTTGCAGGCGATCTTCGTCGGAGGTGACCTCCTCGCTGCTGCTGATTCAATCGCGAAAATGAGGGAGAATCTGGTGGCCCTCCAAGACGTCCCGGAAATCAATAGTAAGAAGGAAGCGCTCTACAATGCAGATAAGGTAAGTCTCAGATTCAATACTCTCCGTCCCTCCCCGTCTGCTATAGACCAGCCGTCCAGCATTGAGGCCATAGACAAGTACCCAATGTTACAGGGTCGCACCTGCCATAAAAAGGCCACTGATACTATCCTGGCCAGGATGTCATCGATCATGCCAATGCCCCCGGGTGGATCTGGGCCACGAAAAGGAGCCACTGTTACTATCCTAGGCAGGAAGTCATCGAACATGGCAATGTTCCGGGGTTGATACGGGCCACGAAAGGAGCCACTGTTACTATCCTGGCCATGATGTCATCGAGCACGCCAATGTTCCGCTGTGGGACGGGCCACGACAGGAGCCAATGTTGCGACGCTGGCCAGGACGTCATCGAACATGCCAATGTTCCTTGATGTTGGGTGGTGGCGAATGTTTCTTTGTCGAGAACACGGGCCATACGTTACCCAATGTTCCGGGGTGGTATGGACCACGACAGGAGTCAATGTTACGACGCTGGCCAGGACGTTATCGAACAGGCCAATGTTCCTTGATGTTGAGTTGTGTCGAATGTCGAGAAACACAGGCCATACGTTGCCCAATGTTCCATTTTGGTATGGACCACGAGAGGAGCCAATGTTACGACGCGGGCCAGGACGTCGTCGAACATGCCAATGTTCCTTGATGTTGGGTGGTGGCGAATGTTGCTTTGTCGAGAACACGGGTCATACGTTGCGCAATGTTCCGGGGTGGTATGGACCACGACAGGAGCCAATGTTACGACGCTGGCCAGGACGTCATCGAACAGGCCAATGTTCCTTGATGTTGAGTTGTGTCGAATGTCGAGAAACACAGCCCATACGACAGGAGCCAATGTTACGACGCGGGCCAGGACGCCATCAAACTCGCCAATGTTCCTTGATGTTGAGTGGTGGCGAATGTTTCTTTGTCGAGAGCACGGGCCATACGTTGCCCAATGTTCCAGGGTGGGACGGGCCACGCAGGAGCCACTGTTACTCCCCTGGCCAGGACGTCGTTGAACTGGCCCATGTTCCTCGATGAAGAGCGAGGGGTCGTTTGTTTGCTCCTTGGACGGGACAAGAACTGGCTGTAAACCAGTGAATGTTCGGATCTGTTGTTAGATGGCAAAACAGCAAAATTTGTGTTTCCTGAATTCGTGTTGTCTTCTTAACTCCGATGCAGAAACTGAACGCACTGGCGGAACCTCGACTGACGAACGCGCTTGAGTCTGAGAGCGTTACTGGAGCACAGTCTGCTCTTGAAATCTTCGAGAAATCGGGAAGAGAAGATGCGTTCATTAGTCTGTATGTGTCCACCAGGGGAGCCAAGGTGAGTTCCTACTTTGGAGTAGCTTGTGCTGGATTCAATTTCCACGACGAGTTGACGTTTTCTGCGAAATTTTTGTACCGAGCACAGTTGAGAAAACGATGGAAAGAAATCATCGACGCTGGAGAAAAACGCCCAACAACAGCCTTCTACGAGGCGCTCTCGGTCGCTCTCGATCGTGAAGCAAGCTGGCTGCAAGAGGCACTTCCAAAGCTTCGGCAGTTGCTCATACCCGCACTCATTATTGAAGTAAGGAAATTATGCTATCAAACTCTACCTTGCGGTCCTCAATTTAGCTGAAGCTTCTGGTGCTTGGGCTAACCCTTCGACCTTGTCCTTCCGCGTAGGTCTTCACGCTCCTCGATCCGCCGATGAACCTCGAGCTACCCAAGTCACTCGATGTAAGTGGGTACCTCGCTCTGGAGACCGACGAAATGCTGCACAAGACCGGACTGCTTTCGGCTCACCTCGCGTTGTGGGTGACCGAGGCGTGCCTGTCTGGAGACGAATCCGGAAGACAAGTGGATCCGGAGCTGTTGGTCCAGGCTTGCGAGTGCCTCACCGCTCCGTTGAGAGCGTATTTTGAAGCTTTTCCAGTCTTGGAGAGGACGTTTGCTACCCACCTTATGAATGAGTTTCCATGGAACGCCATTCAGAATCCGACCGTGAGTTAAAAGACTGGTCAAGGCCGCATGATCGCGGCTTGTTGAGGCTCACCATATCTCGTATGGTTTTGTTTGTTGATTTGTTTCGCGGTGGGATAGTTGGAAGAGGCATCGAGACATATCAACGAGGCGAGCGCGCATCTCCTGAAAGCTGGAACCCAGGTCACGACGCGTTGCGTTGAGAGAACCAAAGGTGCTTTGCTGGGAGCGTCATTTCATGCCCAGAACTCGGTCGCGATAAACTTCGCCTCGAGGGCTGTCAAGCTTATCAAAACCGCTCCGGCGTTCAAAGTCTCGTGAGTGATTCTCGTTCAAAACCCTTAGCGTCATTGCGCTCAGATCGTTCCTATTGAAAACAGAGTGATTACCACAAACCAGGGATTGGATCTCCGTACAGTCTTCGCTTTCACTGTTAACAAACGTCGCGTCGTTGGCGAGGTCCTGGGCGGAGATGAAGGATTCCTTCGCGACGGAGGCCATCATTTCTGCCATGCCGTTCATAGAAGCTGCTGCTGGAGTTAGCTCGGATGTAAGTTGCTAGAGGATAGAACGAAAACACTCCCAACCCTCCGCCGGCGCTGCTGACATCGTGAAATCGTTGCACCGCTCCGCAACCCAGGAGGCGATGATACTAGCGGAGTTGATTCAGCTCCAATCCGATGCCGAGGTTGCGATTTTCTGGTCACTGGCAAGGGATGATGCTCTCAGAAAACGTGCAGTGGCCGCCCTCCAAACCTATGAAACGGCGGTTTCGGACAAGTCGGGAGGGGACCTCCGTACCCTGTTGCAGTTCTGCAAGGTAAGGGAAAAACCGCGTTTTCACCTGGCCCAAACCACGAGGGCTCTGACGCCCGTTCCTTGGATGCAAATTCGCAGGACCTTGTGTACGAATGCCTGTTCCTGAACATCCAAAAGGCGCTGAATACTTTGCCCAAAGTGCGTGATTGGGGTTCGGAGACCAAATCTGAGCACGAAGGCGGAGCTGAAGTCCCCGAGTTTTCGATTACGCCGATGGCGTACGCGACTGAAGTGGGAGAACATCTTCTGAAGATACCGCAACAACTGGAACCGTATATACCTGATGATGAGGACGCCATCCTCGCATTTCCGTCTTCAACGTCAGGTACTTGTGATCCCCTTGGCCGTTTGTAATACAGAAGTGGAATGCGGAGTTTTTTCTGAACCCCTAATGTCGTCGTCTTCGATTCTCCCAGAAGCCGATCTTGAGATGAACTTTGCCAGAAGGTGGATTGGAGCGATCGCAAATGGAGCAATGGAACTCTATCTGGAGAGGATCTTGAGGCTCCCAAAACTATCCTCTAGTGGGGCCAGCCAACTTGCGGTGGATTTAGGTAATAATCGAAAGGGACAACAGTGAGCACAACACGATGTAACTGACGAATGCCCTCTGTCCGGATCTTTTGCTGTGAAAGACTACGTGTGCAGCGTGCTCAATGCATTGGGAGTGAGCATCTTAACGACTGTCTTGGGTGTTCGAACTGTTCTTGAGGCCGAAGATATTGAAAGTGCTGTCCACAGCATCGAGGATCCTAACTCGAAGAGCAGGGCCGCTAGAGTCGCAGGGATTCGGGGAGTTCCAGTTAGGATCTGATGCTGAAACCTCTTGGAGACGGGGCCTAGGGCAGCCGTGTGTATAGTGAATGGGTTGGTCGAGCTGGATTGCGGCCTAGTCGCGTGCTGGCTTAGAAGCCGGGGCTTGGGCTTGCCTGAGCTTTCTTGAGCTTTCTTTGATGTTTTTCTTGACAATGCTTCAAACGGCAAGCTTTCTGGTTTTCTAAAGCGAAATGAATGATTTAATTTAGATGTGAGCTACTGGGGATTTTTTTTTTCCCTCGGGTAGCACCTGTTACTTTGCAGAGTTAGAAAACTGTGGTATACATCACAACGTTGCAAGCCAGAGCTACAACCTTGCAGCAAAAAATTCATACTTCGACAGATTTCAGAATGGTGTCCTCGTCCTCTGGAAATTTGGGGATTGTCGATATGTAGATCCCAGGTATCAAGACGACGAACGCGAGAACCAACACTCTGAACGATGGTGACATTGACTCCAGAGCAGGGGCAAAAAGGGTGATCCCAAACAATGCCCCCACAAGGTACGTTACCAACGAAATTGTCATAGAGGCCCAGGAGTGCTCAATCATCCATAGCAAAAGCATCGTCATGAATATCACATACAGTGCCCCAGACGCCATGTTCAAAAGAGTCACCCCCACAACCTCCATCTTACATCCATCATCAGTGAGGGTTAAAATCAACGTGCCCGCAGTCAACGCCACGAAACACAAAATCGAAATCGCCCGAAGCCTCTTGTGCAAGAACGAGGTCGCCATCCACCCCGTCAACACGCCGACGGCCGTCGATCCCCCTTTCAAATGCATCGGGAGCACACAGCTCGCCGATACAGCCACCGGTACCGAGCAAAGGAACATGGCAATCACAGCACACACCCCAACCTCCACCTCGACATTCCCATCGCCCCTCTTACCCTTCACCCCATCCTCCATCATCTCAATACTCACCTTCCCCATCTCTCCTCCCCCCCTCCCCTTCCCCACAAAACAACAACACCCAACCAAAAACAAACCAACTCTACATCAACATTAGCCCCCTCATACTACTCATCTCTTTCCAATCCCTCCTCTTCCCTCCCCCCCTCAACACTCCCTCCCTCCATCCAGCACCTACTCATCATCCCCAAACTTTTCACTTAATATGCTCTCCAAACCCCTTTCGAGTCTGCACCCGTCATGACAGAAAACGCCAACCTACATCCCATCATGACAGAAAACGGCCAAACACAACAAAATTTCACCGTAGCCAACGAAAAACTTACAAAAGTCGACCCCCAAATCGAAAAGTTTCTTTTAAAAAAAGACAGATCCGAAAAACTGCGATACAAACTATTTTCCCCGCATTAAAAACTACTTAAAAACAAGTTCCATCCCATTCCGCCCTATTGTCGGAAACGTCAAACCATATACTATGAAATCATTAAAAAAGGACATGCCTAAAAAAATCCACCACAAAAAATGAAAAAGTAGTTTTCATTTGTTTTTAATTAAAAACGAAATTTTGCAAGGGGCGGGAAAGGAGAGGATAATTTATAGTATAAAACAGTATTGTAAAAAAGAGGACACCGTTGGGGTTGTTGTTTTTGTGAAATTATTTTGTGTTCTGAAGGGTTTGGGTGTTTTATAAAAATATTTTTGGAGTAGGGTAAATTTTTAGCGAATAGGAGTACTCCGCGTAATCTAAACCGATGACAGGAGACGTCAAGATAATTTTTTTTCTCGGAAAATTGGTTGGGTCTGGTGGTTGTTGTTTTTTCTTCTCTTTTTTAAAGTTGTTGGGAATCCGTGCAAAAAAAAGTATTCTGTTTTCTTTTCCTTTTTTTTTTTTTTCTTGTTTAGCTTAGCAACAACCGGTTTTTCGTTGTGGTAGATACCAAACAAGAAACATTCAATGTTTGCACCCCCCCGGTTTGCCATGTTCGTACACCCTTAAAATATGCTCTGAAATATTCATATTTATACTTTTGATTTATTTAGGGCCGTCGGAAGAAGGGGGGGTTAAGAGAAGAGCGAATTTCTATGGCGCTATGGGGGGTTCCGGTGCAAATGAGCAAATATTTGGAACGGAAGGAGGAGGGAGGGGGGGGGGAAGGATAAGTATTACAGGGCAGAAACTAGCTCTATATTTACTAAAAACAATTCTTATAGAAATAAAAAGCCCGTCATAGAGACGGGGTAGAGTTTTACGTAATGGCAGGATATCGATTTTTGATGTTGTTTTTGGAGAGTGTCATGTTTCGTCACATTTAAATACGTTGCAACAAGGGTTTGAGCTGTAATCTAGGTAGATATTTCTAATTTGGAGAAATCTATTTGTAAATTTAGCTCATACCCAATTTCATAGAAGGTTTTACTTAGCTTCGCGTTCGATAGCGAGGTGTAGAAAATCATTTTTATGGTTCCCCTCCATTTACCGTTCAAAACAGGTCAGGACACGCGAGGACTCAGTAGGAACTGCTAGATGCTCGCGGTACCTGGCGGTCGATAGGAAGGATCTTCATCCTCGCATGGGAGATATTAGAGGATGAGGAGGAATCGGGATGTTGAGGTTGATATTGAGGGGAACTCTACAGCAGGAGCTGAAAGAAAAAAAATCGCGAGGGGGAATAAAAAGACTGTGCACGGCGAAGATCGGGAACCACCAACATCAAAGCAGTGTTCATACGCCACAGCAAGAAGCTTAGAAACGGGTAAACAACGAGGACCGGTCAGACGGTCAGGGCGTTCGCGGAACAATTTCCGAAGCCAACGAGAACCAACGGAATCCATAAACCCAAAGCACTCAATGACCGGCCGATGAGCTAGAGCGTAAACACGATGCCTGGGGAAGACAAACCCCTCCCATATTTCAACTCCTTGCAACGTCTCATGCTGGCAAGCTGCAAATCCACAGCGCTCTCCCGAAAAGGTGTTACGTTAGGGGTTACGTACCGCAGAAGCTAAGGTCCGGGAGAGTGAGTTCAAGGAACTCATCCTCATCCGTTGATTCAGAGCCTAACTACCCTGACAAGCGAGAAACAGGACACTGATGACGGGCGCGCCCAACAGTAAAGCAGCGTTTGAACGCAAGAGAGTCAATGGCAGCTCCGTGAGGAGCCTATCAAGACGCCCTGGGGTCGCTACGAAAGAAAGCACGAAGCCAACTCGCGCTCCGTATCAGCGGCGGACTGTCCACCAGATCTCTGGCAATGGCCGACTCCTGATCCGAGGAACATGAGTTGCTATATTTACCCTGGTGGCATCTCCCCCATATCATGTCAACATCAACATCCGGATTGCTTCCGAAGCGGTCCTCCTATGCTGCTGTGTTGTATCGGCGTGAGGCAGATTAGCATGTCCTGCTCGTTGGGCAGAGCTACTCAGGAACTGGTGGAGTACGCCAAACAGAATACCGATGATGCTCCTGTGGGAGGTGAGAAGTGATCCTCCCTATGACCCGCTCAGCTGCGAGTGCCCTGGAACTCGGCAGATCCAAAGGACGCATAGGTTCTACCTGCTACCTCCTTCCAGGCTTGTTCAGTACCTCCACCGTCACAACCTTGTTAGAGGTCGTCTGCTTCTCACACTGAAGCCCTGTCTCTTCTCCAGCGCCCTCCTCACGAGCTACTGGATTGATAGTCTGTCATTGGTCGAGAGAGGATTGCACGTAGCCCCCCTAGGCGGAGTCCGAAGTAGAAGATACCTTACCAGGTTGCGGCAGGCATTAAGACCATGGATAACAATTGCTTTGCCCTTATTTCTCCGAGAACCGATGCCCTCTCGCCTACTGATCACTGCCATTGATGAGCTTCGAAAATTTTCAACGTACATTCGATTTTCGATCTTCGGAGGCTTTCTAGTCCTACGAGTCTGGTATGACCACGCAAAGAACACCCGAGGGGCCTGCGTTCAAACCCGAGTAATAGGGAGACCAGCGATTGAGCTGTTGAGGGCCCACCAAATCCTACAAGTCGAATCCGTTAACCCGAATATCTCCAGGGACAATTCCTATCTCTTCAAAAAAACTCTGACGGACTATAACTATACAATCTTGGGACGCGGCCCCACAGACAGGTGCAGTATTAGGAGCCAGGCCCTTGGTGGACAAAAAAGCCGAGAAATAACGATAGGACGGTCTCGAAAGCACTCAGCATCGACGCAACTGCCATCGCTGTCCAAAGACCAAGTGATACAGAGCGATGGTTCAGGTGGTGATAGTATACTGTTGAGGTACCGACGACTCTCGCAGGGCCAAGCCAGCCGTGACGGTAGGCTAAAAGAAGAAGAAAAAAGCCCTAGATAGTCTAGGTCATCTGGGGCTTTGATCAGTCACAAATCCACCTTCTCGCTCGTTCAAGTCTGGCATCTTTCAGACTACCATCACGGCTACCAGGATTCTGGTAAGGTGAGTCTTCTTCACCATTGAGCTTCAAGCTCATGGACACATCCCAGCGCACAAGTTGGGATGGATTGGCTAGGGAAGACTGGCTTGGTTGGCAGGGCAGGCGAGCTGAATGAGCAGAAGATTGGAGTTATTGACCAACGCAGAAGGAAAATCTTCCTTGTAGCCGTGACGGTAGTCTGAAAAGCCCTAGATAAGCTAGATTATCTGGGGCTTTCTTCAGACACAAATCTACATTCTGGCTCGTTCAAGTCTGGCTATCTTTCAGACTACCGTCACGACTACCAGGATTCTGGCAAGGTGAGTCTTCTTCACCATTGAGCTTCAAGCCGGTACAAACACCTGCTATGCAGCCCCGCTGTTAATTCTCCATCACCTTTTGTCCGTGATAGACACCAAGCAGGCTACATGTTGAGGGGTCAGATAGGGAAGACTGGCTAGGTGGGCGGGAGAGTTGAATGACCAGAAGGATTGGAGCTATTGACCGATGAAGCAAGAAACTCGAGATCTTGTATTGTAGGAATACTGCCGCTGGGTTTTGGTACCTTTTTGTGACTGTTGAGCACCGCTTCCACGCTCTTGGGAGCATTGTGTTTAGATCCCCTAGAAGTTGAGGAGAGAGGCTGAAGTAGAGGTAGGAGATCGGTTGGCGCTGTTTTTCCCTGGACTAGTGGGAGTTTTTGTAAGACGGAATGGGAAAGGATTGTTCTTTAGTACTTCAGGACGTGGTGCAATGTTTATCTGACTCGGACTGTGTTAAGAACCATCCGAATAGAAAGACTGCGTTGAAAGATTGTGCCGGGTCCAGAAAGGGCGATGTGCCAAGCAGATGCTTTGAGATGATGGATCTCTACAATCAGTGCTGGACCACGAATGTATGACAATGCTGTTGTTCCGAACCCTTTAAAATTAGCTGTTTCTGACCTGATTGTACGCTTTTCTTCCCCTGAAGGTTGACCCTCGGAGAAGGATCAGAGGGCCGCCAAACTTTGACGCCTCACTGTCGTCGGGTGTGAGGACTGAGGACGATTGAAGTTTTCCTCCTGGTCTTGATTATGTCACAGTCCCATGTACAGCTCAAAATTGATGAAAGCGGGACGTGCGATGGTTTGCTAACCGCACGCTAAGTGTTGATTATAGTATACGTTTGTTCGATAAAAAAACAATGCAAAGTAAGGGCCGGGGGCTGGTAAAAGGCTACTTGGGTTGAATGACGTTCCGCTGTTTGGCCTGGGCTGCTGCCTCATTCTCGGCAATGTCGTCCAAGCCCTTCTGCAAGTCCTTTATGGTGTTATCCACGACCTTGCTCATCGGCTCCGGGATATCTTGCTGGCCTCCGAAGTTAACGATCTCGTAAGCTGGGATTTTGTGGTCGGCGATCGACTCGGCTTTCCTGTTGACGGTCAGGATTTTACGGGTGTTATCAGTTACTCAGTCCACATTGAACTCATGAACAACGTGAGACAAAACAATTACGGTTCCACCTACTTGTCGATGCCAACATTGATTTCGTGAATCTGCTGATCGATCCACCTTCCGAACTCCTTAGCATGGCTCTCACTTGCATGGGTCGAGACCGCCTGGTCGCTCGACTCCTTGTGATGCGTGGACATTTGCTCCTGAGTCTGCTTCAGCTTGTTAACCAGGCCCACCCTCGCATCATTCAGATAGTTCGCGACGGGGAAAGGATAGCTGATCTTCTCATCCTTACTCGTAGTAGTAACCTTGTTAGTAGTAGCCGCCATTACGCAAAGAAAGCGCAAAAACCAAAAAATTACACACTTCAGAAGACCAAAAAAACCACCAGCACAGAATCCCACAGCAAAACACCACACCAGCCCTCCTCCTCCTCCCCCAACCCAAACCTCGCCCCCAGTTCCCTCTTCAGATTTCCCTAACAAACAAATCACATTTTACCAGTGGCACCGTGAGAAAACTCTTCCAATCTCCCCAACCGGTAGGGTCGGGAGAGCAGCGAGGAAGAGGGTGTGGGGGACGGCGGGGAGGGTGCGAACAATCATTCACGCGACAAAATTTCGCAAGGTTATAGAAACCTTGTGAATATGTTCAGAAGAAACTTGTTCTCCCGCGATTAAGAATCCTCCCCCCCCCCCTCCCGCTAGTAGTCCACAGACGCTTGCTCCAACTGACATCGATCGTGCATTCCCCCCGAAAATTGTCACATTTTTTTCTCCTGACATACCCACCGTACAGCAATTTAGTAGTACCAATCGTATATTAGTACAAGGACCGAAGATCTTTTCTTAGGCATAGGATGTTTGTACACGGTACGAATAAACGTAGATTTGTTTTTTTTTTTGGGGGGGGGGTAGGAAGGTGACAATCATCAGGAGTCTATGGTATGATCAAATATTTGCAGAAAAATATGATTGTGCGGTCTACTTGTAATGGTTTGAAATTTGGTTGATGTGCTTATTGAAGGAATCATGGTGGGCAACGACCCCCCCGTATTCCGCGGAGCCATGTAGTGAATATTTTATTATTTAATGTAAATGGAGATGAGATTGTGTTTCCTTACCCCCCTTCAAAGTAAATGTGTTCCACTGTAAAATATTATTGTCTTATAGATATTTTTAGATTGATGGATTTCAACTTGGTCTAAAAATAATATCTATTTGATAAATCGACGACAAGTTTCTCGGGCTGAGAAATCGGCGGTCGGATGCTGAATTTGTTTTCATCCAGAAAAGGGGGGTAGAGAAATAGACCAATAATTCCCGCGTATTACTGCAAAAAAATAACTTTATACGAAATTACGGACTTCAATCTTGTCTGCAATACCCCCCTAGTTTCCAGCACCATCTCCTTCCAGGCACGTATCGGCAGTACTGTAAACATATCTTCTTGTTATATATTTTAAGCTGATATACACTTTGACGAATTGTCATTGGATAAACCATGGACGGAGGTAAACTCTTCTTTTTTCCTTCATATTTTGAAAGAGAATCTTTTGAACCCCCAATAAAACTTTTCATATTCATTAACTGCGGAGATTCCGGATGACAACTCGGATCCTTGTAATGATTGACTTGATTGATTGACTTTTCACTGCTCAAAATGCCAATAGGCTTGAGGACGTGGGAGGTCGGGATGTTTGCTTGCGGGGGTCTGGGACTTCGTTGGTAGAACCAAAACCACTGAGGTGTACTGGAATGTGTTTTCCCCAGTATAATAGCAACCGTAGTTGTGTCGGATCGGGTTTCAGTGAAATCCTCTGGCTCTGCTCCGTGTAGAGCTGGGTTTGCTCGTGGCGCGGGGATTGATCCTCCCCATTGGTTTCTCCCCGCATCGGTATCTTTTTTTTTGTTTTTTTTTCTCAGGGAGCCGCTGCTAGAGCGACAGGCCGATCAGTATCGGATCCTTTGTGGTAGAAGCTCTAGACGGGAAATCTTCGCTAACGTCCAGAAGAGCTGCGCCATTTGCGCCTGCAAATACTGTCCCCATTATTGCACCGTTTGCAGTTGAAACCATTGCAGGGTGATTATTGAGGATTCCTAAGGATTCCTGCGGGGCATATAGCGTGAATGTTTAGAGCGCATTAGATACCGCTTGTTGAGCTTCTGTCAGATCGGCGATATAATAACCATTCTGCTTTGGCGGACGGGTATAATTCTAGTCTCAGTTGCCCCGTCTCTTATAGAAGACCTTTCGTGCACACTGTCGCTGGCTAGAATATTGACGTCGTTCATAGGCACAGGCTGAAGTGAACCTGCCCCCACTGACAGTCTTGCCCGAGGTTGGTATGATCAGACCCGCCTCTTCAGCAGTTCAAACTTTCGTTACGGTGCTTGGGGTCCAGACGTGAGTAAAATGCGAAAATCTACGGAGCTCTGACGTAATTCATCAATACGGGAATGCTTTTTAACACGGCGAACTTAGCGTGTTAGAGGTGCATCCGTGCTTGTGACTCTTAGGTATGGCCCCCACCTTGCACCATTCAATACAATCCCGGCGGAATTAGACTGGACGAAAGCTCAAGATCAAAGTGTCCTTCAATCCCTGAAAGGTCATCAGAAGCGTCCGGTAGAAGTACAGTCAAGGGGCACTGTACGTCAATCGATCTACAGACGGTTTTTTTCTCTGCTCACCGCGGAAAACTGAGATGAGCTCCAGGCCAACAGAACCAATGAAATTCCATTCAGTAGAAGGGACCCTCCCGCTACAGAAACTCTGAGGACAGTCTAGTCCGAAGGATCCTACGGCGTTCCCAATATGAGTCTAATCGTATGCTCAACTATAACACTTCAAGCGACCCTCCCGTCGAGCTTGTACGCTGACTTTGCCTCCAAACTAACACGAAAGGTTGAAACATAGTAGTATTTGCTTGGCCAAGGTAGTGCCAGCATGGCCAAGTAATTGTAATGATAATTCTATTGATTGATGCTCGCGAAGAAGAGGGACGCAAGGGCCCTTTAGACCACTGGTGTTCGTCCTGGACTACATTGTTCCCGACAAAACTCTTTATGGCGAAATAGAGGCACTAGTTGCTGGTAAAAGTGAAAGTTCGTCGGGCGATACCGGAACAGTTGGACACTCAGCCATGTCGGACGTTGTCTGCCAGGTGCGTTATCAAGGAGTGATTGCCGCCGGTTGAAACTGTCTCGGACCAAGCTCCACAACGGCGGCTCCTTTTCTCGTCCTGCTCCCCTACCCCCCCGGCGGCGAGCGACAAATGCGATACACGGGGAAGCTTGCCTCGCTTTGAGATGCTCATGAGCGCAGTAGTAATAGAGCGCTTCACGACGCACTGAGCAGATCAGGGACTTAACCCAAATAAGTTTTCCATGTAGTCCACGCTGGGGCATCATCTTCAACACATTATGGGACATATTGTAGCTTTTCAATTATCACTGTCAGCTGCTTACTTCCTTAACTCGCCTGCCGGTCCCTACTCAACCACCTGCACGCCTCAGGCCCCACAGTCCCTGCTCCATAAGCATTATCAACTTTTTTGCTAGTTTACAAGAAACGAGCCATATATTTTCAAGAAAGGATACAAAAACATTCATCTTTTAGTTACAAAAATACAGCGGCAAATATTTATACTAAACAACAAAACACCAAACTAAAACAAATATTTTTGTAATTACATTTACAATACAAACAAGTAAAAGAAGGGGAGGGAGGGAGGGAGGGAGGGGGGGCGGTAAAAAACCGTAAACATGGTCTGATTCAGCTTTAAATTTCAAAAAACACAAGAATGTTGCTCCGCATTATTCAAAACTGCCCTCCTCCCTACGTTACAAAAACGAGAAATTGAATGTCTTCTCAATCAATAAAATTTAATGACTGAATATTCAGTCATTAACCTTCCTTGCTTAGACACGTTGGTCATCGATTTCCCTGTTTTTCCAATCTGGATATGAGATTTTTTTCAATTTTGTTTGGTTTATATATTTCGAGGAATCCAGCACAATCCATCGGTGACCTTGGTCATAAATTGTCTGATAAAGATATCGGACGCAACCGAAAAAAGGGGCAAATGATATAAAATAAGACGAATCAAATAATAGTCCATTCCCATAGAAACATTTTAAAAGCTGTCGTATTAGACAACACCTTAACAAAGCCTTTTCAATCACATATACGGCAAAATTTATTTGTTTATTTTATAGTACAACTACGAACAAACGCACTAATGATTTTTATCGGACTAAATATGACAAACCGAAATTCGCAGTCCGTTTTGGCTGGGTGTTTTGTGCAGATTTTCTCTCTCTCCGCGAGAAATGAGAGAAATGAATTTTGAAAGATTTTTTGATGGGTCGTCGGTGGATGAATGGAGGAGCGAAAAACTTAATTTCTCGCCTTTCGAAATGGTTTTTGGGACTTCAGGCGGGCAAGAAGGGGATAGATCGGAGAAGGGAATAGATCGGGAATTTTGGACTGGTTACTTCAGGCTGGAAGGAGATCCTCCGCTGCCAACTTTCTCCTTCCCCCCCCTCAGCCAATGTTTGGGATGTTTCTTTTCTCTCTCTCTCTCTCTCTCTCTCTCTCTCTCTCTCTCTCTCTCTCTCGTTTTGTATCTCTTTTTTCATAACCGAAGATATATATTGTCCCAGCCTGTCCCAGTTGATGTTGAGAAGCTCGGGACAATGCGTAAGTGATCGAGAGAGAAGAGATGATCTCTCCGTCTTGTTTCTGTTCCTTTCTGTGTTAGCTTTACAGGTTGTTCACATGTAGAGATGGCTTTGGTCCCATCCTCAGGGACACAGAGGATGACTAGTGTTCAAAAAGCAGTCTTTGCGGCAGATTTCAACTACCGCCTGGGGAATAATAATTTGAATATATAGACGCAGAGCAGGTCGTCGTGCCATTGCGGGCGGGTAGGGGGGGATTTGAAGGGGAGGAGGAAGTCCAGAGGGGGTTGAGGTTCAGAATTTTGTTTTTTGGTATTTGTTGGCTGAGCTGTTGTGTGAGTTAGCAGTCATGAAGGTCTTAGCGGTGTTTTCGTTGTTTCTGGTGCTGGTTGGTGTGTGTTTTGGGGACCTCGATGACTGCGTAACGGTTGTGAAGGATGGGGAGAAGCAGTACGCGTCATGTATGGAGCTCTCGGAAGGGTTTGAGCTGTACTACGAGTTCGTTGGGGACTCTATCGATGTTACGTTCTCCAATGATGCTAATGAGTACTCCGGATTTGGGTTTTCGGAGGACTTGAATATGATTGGAACGACGGTGGTGATTGCGTATGGAACGGACAACGACAATAGTTTTATTGAAGACTATTTCCTAGTGGCGAAGACGCCCGGTGGCGCTGCACCTGGGTTGGGCAGGCAGATGCTCTCGCTGATGGAGGTTACTATCGAAGACGGCAGGCTGTACGCGAGGTTTATCAGGCCTTTGAGCCCCGACGGAGAGGTCACGGTTCAGGGTGGTGACAACAATGTGATTTGGGCAATGGGGAACTTGCCCCAATCGCCTACGTCACTGACGCGCCACACATCCAGGTTCGCTCAAACCATTCAGTTGGAGCAGCAGACGGTGGCGCCCACTGCAAGTCCGACTGCAAGCCCGACTGCAAGCCCGACTGCAAGCCCGACTGCAACAACCGCCCCGACAAGCCCGCCGCCTTCTCCAACCGTGTCGGCATCCGCAAGCGAAACTGACTCTCCATCCTCGTCAGCTTCGCCAACTCAAACGGTGTCGCCATCCGTGTCGGTGTCTGAGAGCGAATCCGAATCGGAGACTGAGACAGTGTCTACCTCTCCATCTGCGACAGCATCTGCGACCGCATCACCGACCGCAACACCGACCGCAACACCGACCGCAACACCGACCGCAACACCGACCCCAACGGCTACTCCTGTGTGCTTCCCAGGCTCGTCTACCGTGACCCTCGAGGGCGGGTCTACCATCTCGATGGAAGCGCTGCGAGCTGGAGATCGTGTACTGGTATCTGGATCACAGTACAGTGACGTCTTTGCCTTCACGCACCGGATGAAGGACGTCCAGTCTACGTTCGTGAAGATCTCGACGGCAGATACATCGATCGAGCTCAGCGAAAACCACTACCTCTCCATCAAGGGTCAGCTTCGAGCAGCCGGAGCTGTCCATGTAGGAGACGTGATCGAGCTCGCGGACGGAGAATTGGCCAAGGTTTTGTCAGCGAAACTCGTGGAGAGGAAGGGCCTGTACAACCCTCAAACGCTCGAGGGTACCATCGTGGTCGACGGCGTTGTGGCCTCCACTTTCACCCAAGTGGTCCACCCAGTTCTCGCCAATGTTCTCCTGGCCGTTCCGAGGGTCCTGTACCGCCTGGGAATCAGCGAACCTCTGAGCTCGCTGTTCTACCGCACCGTGCCTTCTTTAGTCAAGCGCCTGGTCCCTAGCGGACCTCCAGTTCTGTAGATTTGAGGGACAAAGACTCTTGAGCCGGAGTGTACTTGGGCAGGATGATTTGCTAGCCAGTTTTGTTTATGATTTGTATTCACTGTTGCCTTGAGCTCCATGAGATAAAGCCAAAACAGAAAAAAGGGCCGAGGACGACGTCCTGCTCTGTCTCATCTTTGAAGTCTTGTTTTAGTGATCAGCTTCCATCCATGTCATGACTATTTTCAACGCTCCTTCACGGCCGCTCCCATCTCTGCAGGACAAGCGCACAAAAGCTTCGCCCGTGGAAGGCACGGCTCGTGCGTCGCCGTGGGTCGATCCAGTCAAGAAGCAGTGCGAACACAGACGGACAAACCGACTCGCGAGCGTTGACTTGCCGTTTGATTTTCACCTGATTCGATAGAGTTGCCTCCGTTCCATCTTCGGTTTCAGTTGTGGCAAACAGCGATCCCGCCTCACCCTCCCGACGTATGTTAGGAAGCCAGTCGAGAGTTAGATTTCTACTGCTAATTACTTTCACCCTGTAGGCCTTTCAGTCCTGCGGGGGATTCTTGCCCATTCCCTGACCCATTGCAATCGTTCCCAAGAGAAAATCACGGAGTTCGTTGCGCATCTGGTCCTCGCTTGTGCTGAGATCCGTCGTATATGCACCTCCAGTTCCCTGCTTCATGAGCTCATTTCGATACTCCGAGCTCTGCGTAGTCGTGGGTCGAATGTTTCGAACCGCCTCAAGCATGTCTTCCGTCGTTAATGGTCGGAGCGATGCGCTCCTTGCCGAGTCTAGTGAGCGTCGTCGAGGCAGGTTTTGGGTCAGCTCGCGTCGCTCCTTGACTAGAGAACAAAAAAATAGTTTCTCTCTCTCAAAGTGGAACTTACCAGCTATACTTTTAGACTCTTGCTGAAGCTTCTCTTTCATCGGAATCATCAAAGCACATCGACAAAGCTCTTTGAGGTCGCTGCCCGAGTAACCAGGGGCCTGCTTTGCGACACTGAGTAAGTCCATGGATCGATCGAGCTGTGTGCTCCTGAGAATTGTCTGCAGAATCTTCACCCGCTGAGAGACGTTGGGCAAGTCCACCTTTATGGATCTTGGTCAAACAAAAACAAAGAGGAGGCTTTTTCAGAACACTAGATGGGGCCCCGGCAGACCCTGCGATAGCCGTGTTCCTACCTCGGCAGTCGGCGCTGGATGGCGGGATCGACATCCCATGGTCTATTAGTGCATCCAACGACGATAATTCGACAATCATTTGTAGTGAACAGACCATCCCAGAGTTGCATGAACTCGGCCTTCATGTCGCGATAGACCTCGTGGTCGCCCGCTGAGCGCTCCCGGAATAGCGCGTCGATCTCGTCTGGTGGCAAGAGCGTGCACGACCGTGGGGTAGACAATGGGGACAAGCTAGTAGTGAGCGACTCTGAACAAGCCTTTGCTTCTTCAGTCCGAGTGCACAGTCACGTACCTAGAAAGATGAGACAGGGCTCAATGCGTGCCGCTAGCGAGAAAATCGCCCGAGTGAGGTGCTGGGTGTCTCCAACCCATTTGCTCAGAAGCGAGGATGGGCTGACGCACATAAAGCTTACGCTGCCCTGCTTCGCAAGGGCTTTGGCGAGGCTAGTTTTTCCCGTTCCAGGCGGTCCTGCGGGGATGACGTACCAAGCTGTCGTTAGCCAATGGTGGTGTGAAACAAAAAAAACCCTCATTTGACCGAGGGTCGGCACGAGCTGCGATTGAGGCGACCTCGCGTACCGTACAGGAGGATGCCACGAGGTGGTGTGAGAAGGGCGTTCCCCCTGAACAGATCGGGTCTGGTGAGGGGTATCAAAATATCGTCGTATAGAACCTGCTTTTCATTTTCAAGGCCACCGATAGTATGCATACCCCCCTCAATGTCCTCTGGGAACACCAGCTCCTGAGCTATCGCAACTTCCCATTGAGTGAGCCCTTGCAGTTTTTCCGGAGAGATCCCAGCTTTGATCAACCTGGCCGAGAGACATTTTTTTTCTTCCATTCCTCAGTTTCATCGACAGAGACTGGGGAAACAACAGTGAGCAATACACAAACCTGTCCACAATCGCCTTCTGAGCAGCCTTCGCATTCTGGGTATCCTCAATCATCGGAGCAATGGTCTCCTTCACCCAACGTGTGGTCATCCAAAGCACAAACAGCGTCACCCCACCCGCTATCGCCTCGTTCACAAGCACAGTCCATGCCGAGACCTTCTCACCCCCACCACTATGCATCGCTCCTCCTCCAGTACAAAAAAATATATATATACTCCAAACTCCCACAAAATACCCCCCCCCCCCAAAAAATAGCTAGCAGAACCCCCAAAAATGAAAGTACTCAAAACCACCCAACCTGCCACCCCACCCGTCACACACCCTCCCCGCCACCTCCCCACCAGCTTCTCATGCCTCCCACCGCCATCATAGAAGGCGGCCTATATTACCTTCACAACTGGACTGAAATTCCTTTTTAATTGTCATATATACATTCAATCTATTTTAAAATTGACTGAATAAATATCCTCTTGGCGGGATATTTATGACGCTATTTAAATAAATAGATTGAATATATGTATGACAATTAAAAAGGAATTTCAGACTGGGCCAACCAACCACGACCTCCTGCCAACACCCAGCGGAATGGGATGGTGGATGGCCAAATTGGCACTCTTTTTGGTGGGGGGCGGGAGCACCAGTTTTACTGTCACTTACATATTCAATCTATTAACCACCAAAAGTACCTATTATGATCTTTTGTTCCCCTTGTATATGTTAAATAGATTGAATTCTTAAGTGATCATTAAACTTATTTTTGCAAGGCCGCCAAAGCTCGTGAGATGGATCCTGCGCGTCATCTATCTGGAGTAGTGATGGGTAACAATCCGGGTTGTTGGGCGTTTTGGACAGCTGTCCCTTAGGTGTGTTGGGGTTGTGGGTGGAGAGAGGGGATGAGCTGTTTGGAGGGTAGAGATGGTGTTCCCATCGATTTAGACTCAGTGTTGTTCGGTCTGAAGGGACATGTTGGTTTCGAACATGGTCCACAAGAAAAGTACCATTTGCGGTATGTAGAGAGAGTTGGATTTGGGTCCTGGTGGAGCGCCTAGAAGCAACGGCGATGCCATTGCCGCTGACCGCCGCTGATGTAGCATGATAGATCCCAGATGGAGTCCTGGAACGCACCCAATCCCATCGTCCAGAGCCCAAGGCGGGAACTCTTCAACATCTACGGGAGGCTTTCGAAAAGGGGGGGGGATGGGGGAAGGATGGGGTTGGTGGACGGCATGCATCGGGACCCATCCTCCTTGGTTTTTAGTTAAGCCACAAAAGGAACCTACGTAAAAGAACATGCAGCATGGAACAGAGTGAGCTTGGGTGTCACCAGCCCCACGCCTTCTGTATAGGGTTCCTCAGGGTTGCTTGCTCTCGGCTTTGTTAAGAGTTGTCAGCAAATGAGGAAAAGGGGGGAAGGGGTGCTCACAGAGGCTTGTCTTGTATTTTATGAACAGGTATGGCAAGGAATGTGGTTAGAGTGCGTGCTTGCAGACTGGGCAGCAACCGCTTCTTTCGAGCCAGGGGTCGATGCATCGCGCGTGGAAGCTGTGGAGGCACGGCAGGTGTTTGATTTGGTCGCTCCGCTTGAAGTTTTCGATGCAGATAACGCAGTGGTTGTTTTCCCGGTTAGATGAAGACCCCGCGGTACTGGTAGGTAGGCTCGTGATAGTCTGACAAAAATCACACAGAATTCAGCAGACTAGAAGAACAGTACGGTCGTTGTCATTCCCGTTCACACGTGGTCTTGCTTACCTCAGATGCCGCTGGACGAGTCTCTCGTTCCGTGACTGCGTCTACCGCCTCTTCCAAGTTCATTTCGCGGAAATCAATTCCCACGTTGGAATATCCTCGTGCATTCATGGCATTCATTTGCTGTCCAGAGGCAGACGCAAGGGAGCCTAGACCTGCACCGGTCACCGCTCCAAGGCCAGCTCCTGCTAGCAGACCAGATGTCGATCTACTGCCTCCCATTGACGCCAGCGTTGCACCCATTGCCGCACCTGTCGCGGCTTGAATTGTTAGTCAAGATGATCCTCCAGGTGCCGTGCTGCAGCAAATGTTTTCCTTACCAACAAGAGATCCGGCAACGCCTCCAAATATTTGAGCTGCTGCCATGTCGATTTCACTGCTGGTCATCCGCATCGGCTGACCTGATCCGGCTGTAAGCTGCGCACCGCAAACGCCGCACGGCCCAAAATCTAGAACGCGGTTGGAGAGAAGGGAGGAAACTACAAGTTTTAGCAACGCGCGGAGTGCGAGCGATCCAAAAAAGGGATGGAAGTGTCTCAGAGTTTTTACCTCTCAAGTTCACAAATTCACAGTTGCTACAGATAGTAGCAAAAGGCCGGTCATCGTACTCGTCAGAGTCAACGGCTGCTGTAGGAATTTGTTGGGTTGGACGCTGGCAGACTTCGCATCGATGCCTGTCCAGGCTGTTCAAATAGGTACAACTTGGGCAAATCCAGCCCTCCGGAGTTCCCCGTGGAGCCGGCTGCCGCTCTGCTCCGGGAGATCCTTCCTCAGGGTCAGACTGAGACCCGGAGCACATTTCACAGGCGTAGTTTTCATGACTATTCACAAAAGTGCACTCAGAACACTGCCAGCCCTCGTCGCTCGTCTGTCCAGGCTCCAGAAGGCCAGCATCACACATATCACACTTCTCCGCTCCAGCGTGGTTGGCAAATGTGCACCTAACAAGTCAATAAACACAAAACAAAGTAATTCACCAGAATCCTTAAGCAACAAAACGACAAAAGGCCAAAAAAAAGCGATTACCGTACCTCCCACATTCAACTTCATCTGGTTCACGCTCAACCCCACCCCTACCACCAGACCCACCTCCACCGCAGTGTAGTCTGTGAAGAATCAAATTTCCCATAGGAACATCCAACCCACAACCAGAACACCTCCCATTCACAATCCCATCCCGTTCAGTCTCCTCCATCCCCTCAAGAATACGACTTTCAACATACGCGCAAAGCCATTAAACAACCACTCCCCCCAAAAACTCCCTCAGAAAAGTATCAAAAACTCCTGTCGTATCAACAAGAAACGATTTTCACCAAAATCATCATACAAAAAACGTCCGCTTAGTCCCTCCACCTCCTTCCCTCTCTGCCCACCCGCCCCAAAACCGTTCTTACCTCACTCTGCTTATTGCCATCTCAACATGAAACTGTTTAAAACCCCATTTAACTGTCACCTCATTCAATCTTTTTAAATTAAAGGCGAGGGGAGTCTTAATATAGGACATGCGAGCTTAGTACTGGTGCGCCCGAGTGGCGGACCTAGTGGTAACTGATCTGAGTGCTCGTTGCAGTGAGTACGTCGAGCTATCTATCCATCTCGTCCGCAGGCGAACAGATACTTGTCGGCGCCGAGGCCCTGTAGCTCGGTCAAATGCGGCAAAATTGAAAGAACAGAATCCCGGTACGCTTGGCGGCGATGTTGGACTTTACGCTTCGCGATTCGGCATTGTCATACCGGTTTGGTCCCCGCCATCATCGGGTAATTTGGCTGAGTTGATAGTGTAGGTTCCCGTTGGCTTCGTGCGCTCTTTCGTAGCGACCTAGGGCATCGTGAGAGCCTCCTCACGGTAGCTCGCTTTTGACCCCCCCGGGCGTTCCGACGCTGGTTTGTTGTTGGACGCGGGTCATCAGCATCTTATTTCTCCCTTCTCAGGGCACTTAGGCTCTGAATAAACGGAGGGAGAATGCTTAGCAGTGTGACCGATGAGACAGTTTGATAGACAGATAGGTTGGATCGGAGAGTAAAGGTTCCCACCCTCCCCCCATCCCCCTTGAATGAGTTATGCTAGGAAGGAGCGCACAGAGCTCGCCTGCAGAGCTAAGGCCCGGAGATTCGTACTGGAAGGAGATAGTGCAGGTATCTCGTATGGCCTTGTTGGAGCTCTTCATAAGCGTGCCGCATCTTGGCAGCTTGCCCTAGGAAAATGCTCTTTGATTCCCTGGCGTTCTGACGGTGATTTAGTGTTGGAGGCGCGTGGGTTAGCTTCTTCGTTTACTCCTCTGAGGATTCATCCCTAGGGCGGTTGCCACAGGTGCCCATCTCTTACTTCAGCTTCCCCAGCGCTCAATTCAGCACCAACTTTTGCACTGAAAAAAATACTAAATATAGCGCAAAGGCGCCAAATGAACTTCCATAATGATTGACTTCTCAGTAAAAATTCAATAATTTTCATACAAACCGACTGAATTATTCTTGACAAGTCCTCAGGTACTCCTTTTCTGTCACTATAGAATTCAGTCTATTAAATACAATGACTGAATAATCATCATTTGTTGTAATATTACGCCAGATATTTGATTTATTAAGACTGAATGTCATGATGACAATTAAAAAGGCTCAGCCCCCTGGACGCGGAAGGCGTCACCAGTTGGAACAGCACAGGACTTAGAAATTTGTGTTTTTTAAGAATAGGGTTTACCTGCTTATCAACCAACAGTAAATTCGGACTTGTACTGTTGGTGTACTAATGACAAAGGGCGGGAGTTTTGTCAAGGGGGCGCTGAGCACTATCCGCAAAAGAAGTTCTCGCGGAGTGGAGAGAACCCACCTCCTTCTTTCTCTTAGGTGCGAGAAGCAATCCCAAACCTTCGGTTTCCTGAGTGGGCGGCTGACGCCAAGAGATGTGTAGGGAAATCAACCGCAAACTCCAAACTTGGCGGGACTGGCTCACGGTTCTCTCTTCCTTCGGTTACAGCAGATGAGTTTGTTGCTCGCTTTCATCGCCCTCCTCGGCATAAAGTTCAATTTCTCCTTTCAATTGGGATTTTATTACTTCCCTTCCCAGCTCAGCGTCTCCTCCGACATATTTTTTAAAGCAGTGGTCTGACCGTTTTGTCCCCACTCCCTCAAAGTGTTCTGGACATGTACGTTGTTCCGGCAATGGAAGACAGCTCGGTATACCTGGCCATTGAAAGACATGATACAGCGACTCTTCAACCCTTACCGTTCCGTGATGCAGGCGGGAAAACGTTTGCGTCTTGTTCGTCCCTGATCGGTTGGTGTAGGTCTTCTAGAAGCGCTCCCATATTATCTTAGGATTTTCTGCGGCGATCATGAGCTGCTGCGTGTCTCCCACCAGACTCAACCGTTCCTTGTCTACTTTAACATCACCAATAGCTGAACACCAGTTTCGTCAAGCGGCATGCGTCTAGGCGGGACTTTATATTTATGCCACACTTCCACTAACCCTCGTTTGAGCCTTCAAGGATTTGTGAAATTTCCTCAGCTGGAGTCATTCGAGGTTTAGTGGAAGCGGGCCTCGCCGGCTTATCCTGGCCGACAGAGTCAGGGTACACTCACTCCTCCGGGCTGCGACAAACAGTCAGGAAATTTTTTTTGCTAGCGATCCGCCGTCTATTTGCGGCAGTTGAGAGACTGATCTCTCAGTGCGAAACGGCGCTTTGAGCTGTGAAAGAGGACGGATGTTTCGAGTGTTGGTGTGAGTAGTGAAGCATGGAGGGAGATGCTTGGGATCGTTTGATCCTGCAGTTATAGGATTGGATCTGCTTCGATGTATGAATTCATGCATAGCTCAGCTATACGCCAAGCCTGTCCTGCCCCCGGAACATTCCAAACCCAATCCAACTCAACTCCATCACACCAGCCAAAACCGTCCAAAACCACATGATAGTAAAAATTATCTGAAATAAAATAAATTCCGCCACTCTACAACCAATTAAAAAGAACTTACACTCATCCGAACAATCGTACCATTAAAAACTCATAACCAAAACAAAAACAATATATCCGTTAAAATGATAAATATTCAAGCCACCGTTTTTAAATAAGAAATATAATATGTAATAGTTATATTAAAATAATTATATGAAGACTTTAGACAAATGTGGCATATTTATTTGGAAATTTAGTGTGTGATATCGAAAATTTGTAAATTTTATGAAAAGGATCGGGCGTGGTTTTTCTTTTTTAGTTGTACGTCGATAGATTTGATGGGTGACAGTGGGATGAGGAGGGAGACCGGGAAGTGGGGGTTAGGTGTTCGTCACTTGGAACTGGTGAGAGGGAGGCCTTTTTTTTTTTTTTTTTCTTGTGTGTGTGTTTTTTTGTTAGAATTGATATCTGAATGAGTGGTTACGAAGGCTATCCGCCACCGCCGCCCCCGGCTGGCGCGGGAGGAGCTCCGGGTCCGGGTGAGTTGAGATTCTCGGGCAGTTGTGTGTGCGTGTTTTGGTCTCTAATTGAGGATTCTGTGGTCTTATATGTCTTTTATTTGGTTTTTTGGTTCTTTTGTGTTTGTTATAGCGTATCCGAGCGTCGGTGAGGGTCAAGTGCAGATAGGCGGACCGCCGCCGCCATCATCACAGCAGCAGTATGCACCACCACCGCAGCAGTATGCATCACCGCCGCAGCAGTATCCGCCACAATATGGCGGTTCGGGTTACTACGAACCTTCGGCTCCACCGCCACCTGCTCCTTCAGCGCCACCGCCGCCAGCACCGGCACCTGCACCTGAAGCTGCACCGGCACCGGCACCGGCACCTGCCGCAGCACCGCCACCAAGCAAGTCAACGCAAGCTCAAAAGGCGAGCACCCGACCAGTACAGCTGGAAGGCCTTGGGAAGAAGCCAACTGTTGTAAAGTGTCCTCACTGTGGAAAACAGGAGAAGACGAAAGTAGATTATGGACAGTGTAAGCGACTTCCCACATGAATTTGTTTCTCCAAATCCGCTTTCTGTCTTGTCTGAACCTTCTGCGTCCTAAATCTCTGTTGACAGGCACCAAACGTAACTGCTGCATGTGGGGAATCTCCTGGATTTTCGTTAGTTTCTGGATCGGAATATGCCTCTTCACCGACTGCTGCTGCAACTGCGGCTCCGACGCCACGCACAATTGCCAGGATTGCGGAATGACCATCGGTACGGGCTGAACAACAACTACATCCAAGCGCGTTTCTGCCAGGCGGGGACTCTGAGGCGAGCAACAGAAAGCGAAATCAGCAGGATCGATGGAAGACTAGAAACCACCTTGTTTCAGCTGGAGCTCGAGCGTGTTGAGATAGCTTTTCAAAAGTTTGCGCGGTTTTTGTGCGTTTTGTGTGGTCGTTTAAAAGAAAAGACTTTTTTTTTTTTTTCGGTCTCAGTAGGCGTGTTAAGCTCATGCAGAGCTGATATCAGACCACAGCTCGGGCAACGCTCGTTCCCAGAGCAAACCCGAGGTCGATCTGGTGGGGGTGATGCACCGCCCATCATTCCGGAAAACCCTGATGATACCATATCGAGGTTGGAGGCCCGAAAGGGAGGGGGAAACCTGGAAGTTTGTGTAGACAGAGGAATAGATCATTTCCAAGAGTATCCAGAACTACAAAATCCATTACCCGTACTCACTAAAGAGCCTCCCTCGACCCGTATCACCAGCAGCGGCCGACTCCGAGGTTACGTTAGTCTGGGGTTACGTTAGTCTGGGGTTACGTTAGTCTGGGGTTACCAACCCAATTCATACAAATTTAATATTTCAGATGTTTTTTACCGGTATAAAATCAAAAACGCGTTATTCTAGAGCTCAATCCGCTTTATCCATAAGTGTCATCGAATTAGATCAATCTATTAAGATCCGTCCTCAATTAATATTTAGTAAATTTATTATTTTCTCAGTCAATATACCCAATTGGTTGAATTTGGGATGGGACAGCTAAAAATAGAGTTTGTATTGTGGACTCCCTTGCCTGGTTTGTAGGTTTTTGAGTTAAACGGGCTGTAGAGGATGGCAAGGTAGGGTTTTCGGAGGGGAGAGGGGAACGCTGAAAGGTTCTTTCGGAATTGGGAAAACTGGTTTTAAGTCCTTTGGAGGTTTAGAATATTGCTACAGAGAAGCTATGAATCCGAGTTCTGGAGGAGTTGGAGGAAGCACTGTTCCCCCTGATCCTTTTGCGGGTGTTCCGATGCCAGGTGAGTGTGTTCGCTGCTTTGGGCTGAGGGGTGGGATGAGTGGGATCGTGAGCTGACTGTGGTCTCATCGGCTTGGATTTGTTTTGAAAAAGGCTACCCTTCAGTTCGTGATACGCCGGAGCCAGGGGTATACAACGCACCGTCGCAGCCGAATATTCCATACAATCAGCAGTATCAGCAGCAGATGTCTTTGAACCCTTCGGGGAACTATCCTTCGGTACAAGCTGAGCGTATAGAAAGTGATATTCAGCCACCTCCTGCTCCCGCTCCAGCACCAAAGCCAGCACCAGCGCCAGCACCAGCACCGGCCAAAGGGACTGCTCCCAAGGCCGCGCCACCTTCAAAAGGAGCGCCGGACGGTTCTGCACAACTTCGTAATCTTGGAAAGAATCCCGTGGTTGTGGAATGCCCAAGCTGTCATAACAGGAAACGTTCGAACATGAAATTCAACCACTGTGAGCATCGTCTAGGGCAAAGACGCATTCTACTGGAGCCTACGCTCACCCTATTCACGGCCATCTAGTACCTGGCGCAAGACCTGACAACTGAAACTCGGCTGTTTTCTGAATGCGTCTCAAGGTACAACTGGGAACTGGACCTACTGCCTGATCTCATCGCTGTTCTGCGTCGGGTGGTTGGCAGCACCCTTCATCTTCACTAACTGCTGCTGCAATTGTGGATCCGACGTGCGTCACACGTGCCAGCAATGTGGTTTTGTTCTTGGTACAGACTAGCGTCACTCCAGGACGATGCAAGGACATGTTGCCGCTGCAGCTCAAGCAGGCTGGCGAAAGCGTACTTCGCTAAAAGAACGCTTCGTCACCGCCGAAAACGTGAGCCGCAACGCTGTTTTCGACAGGGGTACTGAAGTAAAGTCATCGAGCCGAAGAACGACACCCGCCTTCGCTCTGAAGTGGCGATTCTAGGAGCTCTCTGTACGGTTCTCGGACTGCGAAACGTTTCACCTTCATATGAGCTTGTGCCGTAAGGAGAATAGAATGACAGTGCTCCATTATTGTGGCTTGTAATAAAACGACATGCGCAGCGCAGCTTTGAGGACGGCTTGGTTTCGTCGTGGTAACTGGTTTCATCAAGCCTACGTCCCGATCAACCCAGGACTGTGCACGCTAGCTCTGAGTGGAGTTCGGCTTGGCCGGCCGCTGCAGGCAACCTGCCTGTCTCTTCCAGGACATCTACGTCGGCAAGTACAACTTGAGGGTAGCAAGTACCCTCGTCTTTGTCAGAAACCCGCGATGCGATGGAAAAGATCGCGCACAGCGGGCCCTGAACGGTCTGGTAGAGATGGGCAGCGGTTTGGCCATCTTCGATGCCCCCCCTGAGTGGACTAGTAACTACTTGACTCCGTTGCGTGCCGATCAACTCGGAGAGTTTCGTGAGAACGGCCACTGAGAGGTTAAGAGCAGGGACAACCGCAATGTCTCCAGTAGATCACCACAGTGTTATCCATGGGAGTCCAGGGGTCTCTCCATTCTGTGAGCTCGAGATAATATGGATTTGTCCTACACCCTGCCTACGTCCGTGTTACTAACATGCACCGTTACGGCCCGTTTAGCTCTCGGCGCTAACTTAACTGCTTGGGCCAAACTGCATCCAATGTTACTGGCTTACCCAAAACCCCGCTCGGCCCTCACCGTCTTCACCATTGGTACCACAGAGTAACATTGGGCAGTGTTTTGGCCGGCTTCGCTGGCACTGATAATACCTCTGGTTGCTACAGTCCGCTCCCTGGCTAGCGAAGCTGGCCAAAACATTGCCCAATGTTCCGCAGCCGGGTTACCACCGGGCTGCGGGGTGAGTAACATTGGCCCAGGGCTTGGCCAGCTTCGCTGGCCGGGGAGGGTGGGGTACGTTAAAGTTCGGGAAAGGGCATGGATGGGGAGGAAGAGGAGGAGGAAGAAGAGGACTAGCTGAAGGGGTTTCTAGAGTAAGAGGAGAAATATGCGTGTAGGAATAGGTCAAGGGTATTATGTTCGTCATGTGGAAAACGATCGGACATGGCGTTTGTTTGATTGTAAGGGAGTGGTTAGTTTGCACTAGTTTTTGGTTAGGAACGGACTGATGTTTGTTTTCCTTGTTAGTGAGGGGTTGGGCTTTTGGTGCTTTTTTCGGCTTTCTTGTGAACTGAAAATTTTCTTTGCGGTTTCGTTTTTGTCTGTGTGTGTTTTTTTTTGTTTGTTCGGAATAACAAAGCGATTTGGAGATGCCGCGCGGCAGATTGCCTGGTTGTTGATGGGCAAGCATAAGCCGACGTATGAGCGAACTTTGAAAAACTATGATCCTGTGGTTGCTATCAATGTGAAATATTTGGAGTTTTCTGGTAGGCGGATGTTCGACAAGGTTCTCATCTACCATACTGGGTATCCAGGTGGCCTGAAGAGGAGATCATATGAGTGGGTACGTAGTAGGAGCAGTAGCATCGATTGTTCATGACCAGAGTCCTAGAATGAAAATGTGCTAAAAAAGCCCTATGACATCGACTCCGGCTTGTCTGACCCTGCCTGTTTTGTTCTTGTCTGCAGTACATGAAAAAGCAAGACGGATGGGAACATCCGTTTCGAAAAGCGATCGAAAAGATGTTGCAAGGATCACGTGACCAAGCAAAAGACCTTTTAGAAAGGAAGCTATTTCTGTACCCCGCCGAAGAGCATGATTTCCGAAAGCACTTGGAACCTGTGCCGAACATAGGAACCACGGCGAAGATGGGTCTGGGAGGTGCTCCGACCGATGACGAAATGGAAGATCTATGGGTTCGCACGATGTCCATGCTTCCACCAGAGGTACAATACAATGCATTACTACAAAAAGAAGCCTGCAAACCAGCCGAACGCTGGTCCTCGAGGAAAGACCGCGAAAGCTAAACCAACCTCCTCCCCCAACTAACCCCGTCGTCGGTCCCAGGTCGTCACAAGAGCCATCGAGGAAGCTCGTGCAATGACCGCCAAGTCTCCAGAGGACGACGATCGGATCATACAGAACCTCATTACCACTTTCAAGGGATCAAAGCTTGGTAATGACCTCCACAAGCTGAAGAATCAACGACGAGAGCCAGCCGGAGGATTCATTCCCATCAAGCCGCTAACAGTTGAGTGACGAACCATCGAGACAGCCTGTCACTACCTAAGGATATTGCTCATAATCTAGAACGAAGAGATTGTATCTTATAGCTGCTTTCGTTCTATATTTGAAGACAGGTGTCATATAAATATCATTTATTTTTAACTTTTTAAACGTATTATGCAAAAATATTTATTTATTGGACTTCTAATAATAATTTTCAAAATTGATTTTAATCAGAAAATAGAACGACTAAATTTTGTTCGCAAAGGCTGGGCTTGGCGACTGGGTCGGATGTGGAGACGCCAAGAAGGTCGCAGCAGTGAAGAAAGTTGGCTCTTCCACGTAGAAGGTGAAAAGGCATAAAGACCGCTAACTTTCCTGCTTGCTATAGAAAAATTCCCTCTCCCCCCCCCCAATGCGAATCATCGGTGAGCTCTCGTCGAATCTTCGCAGTTCGACCTGGAGGAGGAACGTGGGAGCGAGTTGGCTTTGTTTTGTTTCGTCTTCTCTAACGAACGTAAAGAGGACAATGGCACTCATACAGTCTTCAGAAGATGGCGCATCCAATTGTGGATGTTTATGGAGCTGAAGTGCTTGTCAGGTGTATTGGGCTACCTCTCGGTTTCGAAAGAAAGTCTCCAAAACTGGATGCGTCATCTTCTAAAGACCGTGTCGGTGTGCCAGTCGCCACAGACCACTGATGGCAGCTTTGAATTCCTGTCGTTGAGTATCGCCACACTTCATTCCCATTCCCTCACAAAATTGGAACTGACCTGAGGCTCGTACTGACCATCCTGGTGGAGGCTGATTGGTATCGACACGGACTGTGTGCAAAGGTAACGAAGCTCAACACATAGTCAGCCAGTGAGGAACTCCATGCTCCAGGTCGAGCTGGTTCAGTCCGCCGAACAATGTCTGAAGCTCCCCCGGGGACTAGAAAGGAGGAACGATCGGCTCCTTTTCTCTCCCGGCCGAAGAGCGTGTGATCACCAATGAAGGAACATCGAAGTGCTGCTTCTCAGCCTTTAAAGAACTCCGGCTCGAGGCAGGCAACAACTCGAAGAGAAGTTTTTTACCGCAGACGATAGTGCTTGGCTTTTCTCTTTGATACACGAAAAGTTAGGAAGAAAATGAAGACAAGAATAGATACCAAAACAGCCTCTTCTTTTCGCGGTTAGAAACGAGCCCAGCATTGGTTGCATTTTCCCAGGCAATCCCCAAAGCAGTCCAGTTCGTATCCCAGGATGAATGGTTGTTCCTTGATGGCGTTCTTGATTCTGTGGAGGAAGCGGAAGGATCAGTGCTTTTGCAAAGGAGTTCTTGGCTGGGGGACTCGAGGGAGGCGTGAGCTTATACCTTTTATCGTCCATCCTGTACTGTTTCTTCAAAGTTTCGACGTTCTTTCGACATCGTTCGTCGACATCAAGAGCAAGAGACTCGGGGAACTTCTTCACCAGATCAGCCGTTTCCTGCTGATTATCTTCGAAAAGCTCTGAGGAACGGGGAGAAAAACGCCATAAGTTAGTCCCTCGGTACGCTTTTCGAGAACTGCATCTGTTTTTCTACTCTGAAAACAGTTCCTACCCTCCAAAAACGCCAAGTTCCTCCTCACTCTCTCAACCTCAGGAACCTCGGGCGTCTTCCCTCCCTGGGACTGCCAATAACTCTGAGAACTCCACCCAAATGCCCTCAACGCAACTTTCTCTGCCGCAAAATCAGAGTACTCCATACGTTCTTGTAAATCCAAAACTAGCTCATCCCATCCCTCCTTGTCGGTCGCGCGGGGATCCAACCCAGCTCCCCGCCGAACCGTGCAGACGGACCTACCCTCTCGACTCCGCAACCCAACAGTCCCGAACACGCCTTCAACAAACCCAATCATGTCTTTCAACACTCAAGATATGCTTCCTTCTTCACACGTTCCACTCTGCCAAACCTACCTCCTATACATCTATCAAACGCAAACCTCCTGTATCAGACACCCCCTACTCAACTATGTCATCCCTAAAACAACTCATCACGTCCACTCATTCCACCAGTCGAGGACCCAACAGAATTTGCGCTTTTTTCGGACGGGACAAAAAATAATTTGGGACAGCTATTGGGACAGCTATTGGGACAACTATTGGGACTAACTGTGGGACAAAAATTGGGATACAAATTGTATGGAAGTCCGTGAAAACCCCTTCCCCCGAAAGTGTTCTAAGGAGAGCTGTAAATCTTAATCTCTTAATCAGATATCTGAACGAGGTGCTTGACCTGGAGCGGGATCTAATCCACTGTAAAAGGTCTCCAATGACTAGGACCGCGGCGATGAAACCCACTGACTCTATGGCAAAGGCAGTCCAAATCAGACGCAGGGATGAAACCCGCTATCTTAACCCCAGCCCAAAGAAGCTCTGTTCTTTTATATCTATTCCTCGTTCTTCTTCCTGCCGGGATCTACATCCCAGCAAACTCCTAAACCCGCGGTTTACTACGATCCCTGATCTCATCTCGGGGGAGGGTTTTACAGTCACAGAAGCAGACCAACACTAGAGATGGCGAATCGCGGAAAGTCAATCTTAACTTCAAATACTTGACTAGATCCCATTCGCTCGCGGTCTCTAGTTTGCCGTTTCAGCTTCAGGGTGCTCAAGGTATTCTTGTTTGTAAAATGGTCACTTTTAAGGACTGAGCGTATTTGTAGACGAATAGGACACACTGGTCCGAAGATCGTATGAGGGGTTTCAGTCTCGTAGCGCAAGAGCGGCGTCGACGGACCTTCGACGAACTTCGAGGCTTGGGGAAGACGGATTTCTTGCAGACGACTTGTATTTGGAACCGGGTATTGTACGAAGAGGATTGACTTTGATGTTGCGACCTGCTGAGAGTCACCCTGTGTTCTTGCGATCTGTTGATATCTATTTTCACTTATCCAACTCTGCGATCAGTGCTTCACGGTGCTTTTACTCTCCGTCCCAGCGCCTCACCAAGCACCCACCAAAAACGCTCGCGGTTGAGAGCTCACAGGGACTTTCGAGAGATAAGGGTGTTGCCAAGTCCAAGATATTGGATAGTCCCCTCATTTCCTCGGGGTGGCCTCGAAAACCTATCTGAAAGCAACAACTCGACAAGGGCACAAAACAATACGATTTCGTTACTAGAGGACGAGAGGTGAGACCTGGGTTGGAATTTTGCGCTCTATCAAAAGCATCCTTCTACAAGAGGCGCTTTGGGATGCGTTTGATAGAGCGGTCCAAGTTCGCAAGCCCAGCAGCCATTGCCGTTTGTTTGTTTGGTGAGAGTCCCGCGTGCCTCCGCATTAGGAAAACGAAACCCTTGCATTTGCATTAGCTACCACTGCTTGCACTTGTGCCTCAGGGTGATTTTTCTATGGCTGCTTGCGCGCAGGTTGGTCACAGCGGCGTACAGTGTATCAGCAACAGAGAGTCTTTGCCCGCTGTTGTGACGCAACGTGATTGCTTCCAGGTGATTTTGAAGCATTCTTTGTGTCGTCGGATGGTGAAACGGCATGGAGCTAGGTTTCCCAGTCGGTCGGATTAGCTTCAGGGTGACTTTGGATAGAGCCCCACCCCCTTGCGTGTGGATCTACCAGCTTCGGAATCGGACGCCAAAGGACCAGAATACCTAGACCAGCAGTTCTTGGAAACGAACGGCATCATGGTGGTGAAAATGTCGGGACTGAAGATCCAAAGAAGTCTGGCATCGCTTTGGGGAGTGCTTGCTCCTGCGTCTACCAGAGGACATAGGCCGAACACGTCCCCCCCCCCCCCCTGCATGCAAGGCCACTTGAAGAGGCAGAGCAGCCTGAGGTGGTGTCTGAATTCAGAGGTGGTGACCAGTCAGTCGGACGCGAGATTTCGCAGCTGGACGTCCGTGAAGAACCTCGAAGATCAAAGATGGTGGATTACAGCAATTTCAGAAAGATGTTGCGGCGAGAAGACATATACTACGGCAGACCGGAAGACGTGTGGGAGGTAGTGTTCGGGAATTTCAGCGAACTCTAATCCACAGCGAATCACACAGGTATTGAAAACGGGTGAGAACCGAGAACGGGCGAGATGTTGAATGGCCCGCCCGGTCGGGAGGCTAGAAAGAAATTAGCTAAGGTACCGTTTTATTTGAATATCTTCAACGTCATTAACACCAACAGCAAGCGAGTCTAAATTTTGCTGCTATGAAATTCGTAATCAACGCGGGAGGGCTACTGAGACTTGTCGGCGATCCATTTGGAGATGGCCTCATTCTCCGAGAAAGTCTTGTACACTGCATGCAGGTTGGGATAGTTGGACCGCATGTCTTCTTCGGTAAGATTTCCGGTGCGGACAAGGTCGTGGAGGATACCAAAAATAGCGACATCGCCCCAAAGGTAGGATGCCTTATTGCCGTGGCTGAGAAGTACGTCTTCGAGCTTGAGCTTGGCGTAGAGGCGATCGAGAACGTGGAGTTGGGGTGGGGCTAGCTCAGTAGTGAGCTTCTGTTTCTGGTCTGCAGATCCGAATGCGTTCGATGCCCAGTCGTCCCTGAACGAGGAACGAGTGTGAAAAACGCCGAGTTAGTATGGGACTTTCGGGTGGACGTGCATATGGATTTGTGACGAAGGAGATGAGCTTACCTCAAATGTTGATATTGATCTGCGACTGCGTCCTGAACATAGTTGTGGAGGTATTCATCGCTGGAGAGGTTCCTATTGTTTGCGATGTACCTCATGATGGCAACGTGCTGCGTGAGAGTGACGCCGTCGATGTCGACGATGGGGACAGTGCCGGCGGGATTGTCTCCGGACTCGATGAGTACCTTTTTCTTCCGTTCCCATTCTCCGTTGGAGAGCGCGAAGAGCTGCTCCTCGTATTGAATTCCGTTCGCCAACATGAAGAACCTAACGACGCCTCCTCGCCCACCGACGGGGCCCAGGTTGAGGTACTGAAGATTGACCTTTGTCGCCGACATGTTGTCTTTCTTTTCCAAGTTCAAGCACAGTTTTCTGGTATGCACGAGTAATATTTTTCTGTCGCGGTGCGCCTAGAGAGTCGTGTTCGTCTTGTAAAACTTCTTTAAATGCCTCCGAGAGTTCGATGTCTGTCGATGTTGTTGTTGTGTGTTGTGATGCTTGTGCTGTTCGATCCACCCAGACCAGAGCAGCCCACGGCAACGCTTTTATAGCCAAGGACCACCTCAAGGAGATCATGAAAATCAACTCCGACACTCCTCCAAATCGGTACCAAATCTCAGAGGAACTTTCCATCAACGTTGCTCCCAAACGTGTTAATCAAAACGAAGAAAAACCTTGCAGGAAATGTCGTGCACGCTTAATGACTGAGACGACGAATGGTCGAATGAAAACGACGAACAGACGTATATGACTGAATATGCAGTCAATATATCATCCGACCCTTCTGTTCAATGACGAGCCGATAAATGATTGAATTATTCTGTAAAAATAGATTTATTATAATAATTATGAGTTGTTTGTGTCTAAGTTCAATCACAATCGATCAGATATGTGGAGAAATTATGGGCGGGCGAAAAGGGGGTGGGAGTAGTTCGTAATGATTGAAATTTTAGTAAAGAATAGAGTTATGAAAATAATTACGAGTGCGTGATATCTAATTTCAATCAAAGTCATCGGTTATACGAAGAAACCATGGGCGGGCGAAGAGGGGTGTGGGGGGGGAGAGGGGTGGTTGTAGGTTGGTTACGTGGTTGTGGTTGTGCGAACCCGTTGGGCTCACGTCCCGCTCAACTTCCAGCGGGACTTGAGCCCATACAACTTTTCACCTTCTCGGATGCCTGTAAGTTCAGAACGTGGTCGAGCTAAAGGAATTTTTTTAGTTTTTCAATTTTTGAGGATAAGCCGGCTCGCGCTCGTGGTGCATCTTGAAGGCTGTGCAAGGTACCCCATGCGACGAAGCTTCCCACTAGTAGATATCAACCCAGTCGGGATCACCGGCAAAAGGCATACTAGGTACATCTGCGCTGGCATATCCCCCATTCCCGAGCGGTTCTACAACGCGCGGGAATTCACCACAATGAAGCGCTTAGGTCGCGGGAGGAGTTTGATGGGTACTCCTTGTTTGGGTACATGATACGGAAGAAGCTTCAAAAATCCCTCTATTGCCCAGATTGGACCATTGTAGAAAAATCCGTGCACACTCGCGCGCTGTAGCCCTTAGCACGCGCTAGTAGACGCTAAGCGGCCATATCCTGACAAAGAACTTTTTCGCTTCGATGCGACAATCAGGATAGCGCAGGAGCGAATATCTATTTTATCCTGTGATCCGTTCCGAGACGAGTCACTTGCTCGCCCGTACGAGGCGCAGCATCCCTACTAGCTTGAATGATAGCTACTAGATTCAAAAACAGCTCAGGTAGGGCCGTGATGAGAATAGCACAGATGAGGATATCCCTTAGAAAATGGCAGCACTTTCCTTAAGTTACGATTTGCTTTACTGACGGAGCCAAGCTCACGCGCGTCGTGAGGCTGTACAGAAACGAGTACGTCCATGCTACACCCCTCTCCTTCTCTTGTCTTCGCTTGGGGATCTAAATCTTCCTGATCCTGTAGCTTCCGAGTCTCCTCCCCCCGAAGACTGACTGGAGAATGTCCTCAATCTGCTCCGTTGGGTTTGTCGCCGAATTGGAAATGGAAAAGTTGGTCCCCTCTTCAGTTCCGGCATCCCAAGCACCGAGTTTGCCGGTAAGCGATTTCACGAATACCCCCGTGGTCTGGTCACAAACATCGATATTGTAGAATCCGGTAATCCAATCCGGGCTGGGAGCGATCATTGAAATCGCGGATACCAATGATCGCTTTCCGTCGACGTCGATCGTGACGGAAACGGTCTCGCTTCCATCGAAAGTCACAACGTTGTCCACAGCAAAATCGTATACGTTGCGGCCAAGATGTTCATCAAGTTCTCCATCGAGTCTGAACGTAGAACCAGTCTCAGCTACATCCTCGACACCACGTGTCGCGAATCCATAAGGCTTCCACATGCAGTAGCCGGGGCTGTGGCTCGCAGCCACCAGTGGAGAGAAGTGAGCAGACGATGGGTAAGCGTCCGGGTGTCTAGCTCGGGTCCACTGGTATCTGAATGTGACCTTGTAGCTTGCCGTTCCCTTGCACTTGGACTTGCTAGCGCGCTCCGCCGTCACAAGCGATACATCCGTGGGAACAGCGACTACACTCGCCACAAGGAGAATCAAGCCAGCTACGAAGAACTTCATCGTGATCAGAACTGTGCCTAGCCGTGAGCTCCTCTACACTAGACAAATGTTTGCAACAGAGTGAGCACGGTTCTCACCCTCCCATCTCTCTCAGCAACAATCCATCGTTTATATACCCTCGCTGGACATCCCCTTTTCCTCAACACGAGAAAGCCTGATCCTCATCACCCCCTCTCAAAAAAACACGAATTCTGCCGCCAACAAAACCAAAAAACCCCTGTGCAAATACACAAAGCTATTTAGTTTTTGTAAAATAAAATATTAGAATACATATACCCCCTATCTGTTTCACGTTAAATTGAGTGCGGAATCGATAAGGGGGGTACTACTGTTTTTACGCTCCTTGACGCGTTTATCAACCCCGAATCTCCATTTTGGGCAAGAATGGATCGAGATTTGAGCCTTTTCGTATCTAAGATAGGACTATACTTGCTTTTTGTTGAATAATATCTTACCGATAGAAGAGACTATCTAGATATTGACTACCACCTCAGATCAAGAGTCAGTTGATAGGAGAGAAACGGACCGGAAAGTCGAGCGACCCTTGATCATCAGACTAGAGAAGCAGAAAGTAGGAGTTTATCTTTCTGTTCGTGCCCCTGAGACGTTTTTTTCGGGCTGCTGATTTTTGCTGTTAAAAGAGAGCCTTCTACCCTGTCAGTTTTTCTCCTCCCCCAGTCCCGAGCGTCACAGCTTGTTCACGACCCACCAAGATATCGATTGGCAACCACCCCCCAAAATGTCGAGCAAGAAAACAACGTCGTAGCACCCTGCCATCCACACAAATTTTTCTCCCTCGTCGTCTCTTCCTTTCTCTCGAAATGCATTTCCTCCGGGGTGAGCACAAAAACGAGAGCTTACCAGCTCTCCACACGGGGAGTCACACACGTAAAGCCCAGCTAAGATCCAACATTCTGTCTCAAACCGAATTGACCGAGCTCTACGCTGGCGCCAACGTCACGTCGTCTCAGGGACGACCATGACTAACATTGCCAAACAAAATCAAACCGTCTTCAATCCGAAAACCAAAAACAAACCGTTAAAAACAATAATCAGGATCCCATTTTCTCCTTCTTACAAATAACCAAAAAATACGCTATCGCTCTCTCTTTAATTTGATTATTTTTATTAGTATACGCCTAAAAACTACGATTATTCACCTGAGCGTCAACCTTCTATGATTTTACTTGTTATTTGAAGGATCCTTGGTAAGTTCTTCGTCTTTTCATGGTATGAGTGTAGTAATCTACCAATAAATGAATTGCATGCGGACAAAAAAGGAAGAAACAAGTAAAATCTATTTAAGCGTCATACAAAGTTCAGTCATTATGTTCTATACACAGGATTAAAATGTACCTTAAATTCTATATGTGGACTTTATTGATTGATAATAATGAGTGACAACTTGAGAGCTTATATTCATAGTCGCGAAACTCTAAAACAACCGTGTTTGTCAATAGATGAAAAATTTATATTTTATTCTGAACTTGTGAGCTGAATATTCGGAGGGGTAGACTCGGCCTATAAAACATTCAGAGGAGAGGTCTTACAGAATTATTTCGAGGATTAAGGATCTTTTGTTCTTTTCCTCCCCCCCCCTATTGCTCCGACGTAATAATGGCTCGAAATTTGTTATCCAATACTGTTTTTGTAGTAGTTTAGTCGAGAAGAAAATACGGACTAAATATTTCAGAAGAAAATAGATTACCGTAGAAAATGTCTTCTTTTCCATCACTAGCGATGCGATGAAAATGATTTTTGTTTTTAAGAAATAATTATACCTTTCTTTTGGGGCAACGGAGGAAAAAGTTGAAAATCAAAGAAAATGGGTCTTTTGGAGTTAAGATAAGGACGAGTCATTGGAACTCGGAAGGCTGATGTCAGGAGGGCACTTCATCTGAGAAGGTCTTGCACAGCCTCTGGAGAGATTCTGATGAAGAGACAAACTAAGACAAGAGACCTACAGGTATCCCTTTGACGAAGAAGAACGTTTTTTCCCTCTCTCTCTCTCACTTTCAGTACAATCGGGAGAAATCCTGACTTGACACAATGGTTGGCGGATCATCATCGTCGTCGGGGGTTAAACCAATGCCGCTCGTCAATCAGCAGGTGGGAAGGGAGCTGCTGTTGGATGTCTTTCCGCATGTCTCGTTCCCGCGGAATGCGTAAGACGGATCCAAGCCTCTTTTTCTCCAATCCATGCATCGTGAACTCGGCCGGGGGGAAGCCCCGTGGCCGCAGGGAGAAAACATGATCGACTTCATCGAAGACATCAAGGATCAGCCACCGCAGGCCAAAAGACAAAAGTTCTCTCTTCCCTCCCCTAGCTATCAGAGAAACCGCATGAACTGGGCAAAACGAAGTTCTTCGTGCCTTGCGAATGTCGTTCTCTTGTAATGACTCCGCTGCTGATCCCTACTGCAATTTGTCCTCAGATCTGTTCTCCCGGGAGACCTTTGGCAAGATGCTTCCCGCCCCTCGTCGCGGAACATTTCGCAAAAACCGATTTGCTTCAAGATGATGGAATAGATATCACGGCGATGAACAGAGCCAGAAACCCAATGAGATAGATGAGCCGAACGACGTGCCTACTACTCCAGAAGGGCAGGTTGTAGGGCGTTAGAGCAGCCGCGGCGTCCCACTTCTCTGAGATGTACTTGGAGCTGGCCAGGTGCATTCCACAGGGAATCAGAATCTCGAGAATGAATCCGAACAGCCCAGCGACGGCCAGGATCAGGTCGAGCTTCTTGAACAGAGCAGCGAGGATCAATGGCGGCAGACTGAACGAAATTCTGGCAATCGCTTTCCTCGAAACGCCAGTGGACCTTTCGATGGATTCCGGGAGAAAGAGCGCGATGTTATCGCCCAGAGTTACGCCGTTCATCGGAAAAGAGCTCATCACGTTGATAACAGGAAACAGGAGCACTACCAGCCTCGTCGCGCCGCTGAGGAGTTCTGCTCGTCGGTTGGGTTCAAGACATATATCCCAGCCGTTGCCACAGCCGGTGTAGGTGGACCAGTTCAGGCTCACCAGGGGGCTGACCTGTTCGAATGCGAAGCCTCCGAGGATCGCCAGGAGGAGGTAGAGCACGACGACGAACGCCATTGCCGTTGTGCCGATGAAGCTCGCTCTGGATTTGTCCCTCAGCGGCTGCATCACGTCAGGGAGGTTGAAGTGGCAGTTAAGGGCGAGGAAGCAGGGGCCGAAGGCCTTTCCAAACTTATCCCAACGGAAGAGGAGCTGGGACCCTGTTCGGGTCTGAAATCGGACCAACACGGACGGATCCGTGCCCACACGCCACGCAAGCGTCACTAGCATGATCGTGAAGGCCACCATCCGGTACAGCGAGAGAAATTTTTGAAGCACCGCCTGTTCGCTCAGGTTGAGGAGGACGAGGTACAGACATATCGCGGTGAAGAAGGCGAGCGCAAAGTGGTAGGTTGTTGTGCACCCCATGGACGCGTTTGCAGCGTAGATATCGCAAGATTTGGATAAGAAGGCAGAGGAGAAGAGCGAGGATACTGAAGATCCAAACACCGAAGCATACGACCACATCAAGCCACTGGTGTAGAAGAAAACCCCAGCCTGGCTTATCCACGCGCCATACGATCCCTGAAAGATCTGCGCAATCCGAGTGAAATCGAACTTCTCCAGGGTGATCCTGTTCACAGGCCGAGTCCTCTCCCCAATATTCGCAACGCCTTCAGCCCTGGCCATGATCTCCAGAGTGTAGACCATGGAGACCGTTGCCAGCACCCCACCAACAAGCAAGATACTCACGGCCAGGCCGTATCCACCCTCAACAAACGCATAAGGTAGTCCAAAACATCCAGTCCCAACCACGTAGTTTATAATCATCGCCATCGCCACCTGAGATGAGTACAGTTTGATTCCATTCTTCCCAGCTTCCTCCTCGTCCTCCGGCATCAACAGCTCCCTCCTTTCATCCATTGCTCACGCTCTAGTCATCCAGCATATTCTACACTCTTTCAAAACATCAACAACTCGCCTCCATAAATCTTCATTCAAGCTGCAAACCTCCCAAACAGAGTAAGATCCTTCCCCCACCCTCCCGAATCCCCCGCCCGCAATCCCGATAGATATTCTCTCTTCCTCCTCGCCGTTACTACTTGAGCAAGGCCTCCAACTCGAGTCTCACCTGAGCTCGTTCAAAACTAGGCGTGTCATTTCCGTCAGAAAAAAGTTGATCAGACAGGGTTGTCATTTCCGTCCGATAAAACTTTATCAGACAAAACATTACGTAATAATTAAATATTTTGATCTTCTGGTTCGCGTCCGATACAGGTTTATGGGACCTGAATAAAACAAATAAAAACACCAAACAGGTCCAATAACCGTCCGATATTATTCAATCAAAAAGTTAATATTGATTGCAATTCAATCGTTTTCTTCCGACGCGACATCCGGAGGGACGACCTCTTGGTTGGCATTTTAGTGCATAATCGTTCGAACGGCCACAACTTATTTCAGAGCCTGTCTACACTGAGGAGCGGAAAAGGAGACGCTGAAGACATCGCGTCCAACAACAGAGCAGCGTTCAAACGCCGGAGATAGTCAGCGGCAGCTCCGTGGACGAGGCTGTCAAGAAGGCCTGAGGGAATTGCGAAAAACACGACCAAGTCGGCGAGAAGCAACACTGTCTAAAGGACCAAAGCACTCGATGATCCAGCGGTATGAACTGATGAGATAGCGTCGAGTCCCGAAAGGTTGGATAATCATTCTCTGTTGGAATTCTGGCTCTGATACTGAATCGTGATTATTTCTGAGTTTGACAGACTGTCACTCTGAATTTCATGATTTTTCTATAAATGTCAACATACTACCTGATTAATCGGTTTAATTGGAGGCCAAGGCCTCCGAATCAGGTACGCAGAGAGCGCCTCCAAAACCCTTATAGACAGAGAGTCAGGGTCAAAGAAACATGCAGGGCGGTCGGAGCGGCACTCCCGCAACCAAGCAAAGCACCCCAGCGCTATCTAAAATCGAAAAACCTCTATACAAATAGGACAAACAGATAGGTAGGCGCAAGTGCGGGCTGCTAGAGCCTCAGCTTTGGTAAGCGCCTCCATGTGACTGACTCCTTATGCCTCCTTGAGAAGATTAGAAAAGGTCTTGACGCGATCGAGCTCTACTGTGAGGCATCGCAGCTCATGGTAGGCGATGACCACTGTCATACGAGACGTTGACACTCTCAGGTACCCACCGACATACGAAAATGGGAAGATTTTTTTCTTGACTCCTGCTGAGGAGAACTTTTCAAGTCAAGGAGCACTTTGAAGCGGGCTTCACAGAGTTGGAAGCATGAAATAGTCAGAAAGGTTATCCGCATTGAACCGGACGCCCAGCATAGTAGAGAGCGCGCCTCCAAAACTATGCAGGATTACCTCCGCATACTATTCGCAGCGGCACCCCTGCAACGGGAGGCTGCTTGCAGGTACCACCACAAGGGGACAACGGAGCATGAAGTCCACGCACGTGTTCCTGAGCCCTTTGGCATCCTCAATGACCAGATCCGCGACTCTACGCGCACTCACCCCTCGGTGGGATCCCACAGACGCAAGTTGTTGTCAAGAGGACTCTGTGGAGTATTTGAAGTCCGAGTGGTGATTGCGGAGAGAGACGGGAGAGGAGGGGGGGAGAGATTTGCAGTAAAGGTAAAAGTTGGAACTCTTGAGGCAGGTGAGCTAATCGCATTAGAACGGTTTAGCGGGGGGGGAGGAGTTTCACGAAAGCGGTTCTGCTCGTGTCCAACCCTCTTTTCTCCAGCGCCTCGGGGAACGAGAAAGCTTTATCAGACATTGGCTAAAGGATTCCATTTAAGCTCTTAGACGCTATGCTTGTAGTTCTTGTATCTTCGGTTTGGAATATAGGTAGGGGATCAAATCACCGCTTTCACAGCCGTCCCATTCCCGTTTGGGCATTCTGAAAAACCATCAGATGTGAAAGACAGACTGTAAACTCAGAAATAATCATAATTTAATACACGAAAGTGACAGCTTGTCGACGCGAAAAATAAACATAATTCAAATATCTATATCAGAGATGATTGATTTCGCACTAATTTTGATTGAATATGCGAGGAACATGCCACGAGCTTGGAGCCTACAAGGTTCCCCCTAGCCCCGACACCTACCCGCCAGTTCGTTCCGGACAGCCTAAAAACTCTTTGGAACCGCCTCATGTCCAAAGCTCTGGACATCGCACTTGACACCTCGGCTCCGGACTTGTCCCGCCTGTTCGTCCTCGCTCTCCCCCGTCCAGCACTCGGATATACTGACGACCTGGCCCCCTCTGGGCAATGCCGAAATTGTAAACGGAAGGTTCGCCACGGTGTGAGAGCACCTTGTCTACCACAGCGGAACCGGCGACGACGGCTGTGCCGCACCTCCGCCGGCCCCGGAACGCTTCCGGCAGTTGGCGACAGACCCTTGAGCACAACTCGACTGATTCTAGCAAACTAGATGAACTACTCGACGCCTCCAAGTCGTTCAACCCCGCCGAACACCGCGGCATTCGACCACTGATACATTCGACTAATTGAAGCGAGCCTGCACTCAAAACGCGCAGCCTCGCACGAGGGACACCGGCACCTGTCCTCCGCATCACGGGAACTCGCCCGACAGCCAACAACAAGACGGGGACCCGCACTCACCATCCGACAGGTCCATGATCGGTTCAACCAAGAACTCCTATCGAACTGGAGTCATCGTGCGGAGGTTCGAGGAATTGGGGGACAGTCCGCTGATGAGTGAGACGGTACGAGCGAGTCTTCATCATGCCCCGGAGACTTCCCGACGAGACACCCGCGAGGTCTGAACGCACACGAACTGAACCTGAGGCTGAGAAAACTGCTGGGATTGCCGCCACCTGGTGTACGAACACTTAGTGCATGTACTGTTGTTCACAACCTCATGTGCTCCACCCCTGCGCCAGTTCTACAGGGAGCTGGACACAACGTGGTCCGAGATGCTCTGGCCACGCATCTCAGACAATTGCGGCTAGAGAAGGGACTTCCGAACCAACCGGGCACCACCCAAGGAGCGACCTCCCCACCCGACATCCTAGCTCGACACCTCCGAGACAGGGCACGCAACGCGCATCTCAGAAAAGTTCAGAGTCGAAATACCGGGACGCGATCCTAGCTCACATCTTCGTGCCCTGCTGCGTGGAGACCTTGGGGAGGATGGGGAAGCAAGCTGATGAGTTCTTGAAAGCTCTGCACCTCGATGCACCCACCAATTGAAGTCAGCGTAGCACGAGCGTTACTGATCCGGTCCTTGTGGTAAGGGAATGCCCACCGCTTGGCACCCAGGCTCGTCGAGTCGACGAAGGGAACCAAGGGGTCGGCACTCCCACCTGGAGCGGTACCACATAAAAAATACAAGTCCAAAAAAGTCAAACATAGTGTAAACGCTATAAACTAAGCAAAATGCTTTAACAAAAGCTCAGGAACCACTGCCTAAATATCGATCGGGTTCAGAGCTGGAGTCTGAGTCAATGACCCACACCAAACTACTCAAGTTCCCGCGCTTTTGGGAGCCCCCGAATGTCTTATCTATTCTTTACCTGCCTTTTTTTGTAGTGTTTTTGGATAACGGCTATATACAGAAATGTATGATTCTAGGGTCAGTCGATCTCAGATCCAGTGATAAAAAGTGTTAAAAGAGTGTGAAAGAGTGTTGAAAGAGTGTGAAAGAGTGTGAAAGAGTGTGAAAGAGTGTTAAAAGAGTGTGAAAGAGTGTTAAAAGAGTGTGAAAGAGTGTTAAAGAGTGTTGAAGAGTGTAAAAAGTGTAAAAAGTGTAAAACGCGAAAAAAGTGTAAAACGTGCAAAACGTGTAAAACGTGTGATACGTTTAAAACGTGTAAAACGTGTAAAACGTGTAAAATGTGTAAAATGTGTAGAACGTGTAAAATGTGTAGAACGTGTAAAATGTGTAAAATGCGTGAAATGTGTAAATGTGTAACATGTGTAAAATGTGTAAAATGTGTAGAACGTTTAAAAAGTGTAGAAAGTGTAAAATGTGTAAAATGTGTAAAATGTGTAAAATGTGTAAGAGAGTGTTAAATTCTCAAGAGGGTAACACACAAAACTGGGTGTGTCCCGCCCCCTTGATGGGAACTATGGGATCGTCCCTCTAGTAGAACGTAAGTCGCACAACCCATCAGAGTTTTCTAACGCATCGATGAGTTCTTTATTCCGTCTTGAAAGGGGAGTTCCTTATTGAAGCGGTCTAGGTTCCAACTCTTTGGACGGATCCACAATCCTAGATTAAACTAGTTGGTTTCTTAGTTTGTTAGAGACGACCGAGACTCTGGATGATTCAGCTCTGTGCTAAGACCTCCACAGGTGTTCAGAAAGCAAACCAAAAATAACTAATTGACTTTCGACGTTGACTAATCGGCTACTCGAGATGTAGAATCTCTCATCATGTCGTCTAGGCCCTGCAGTTGTTACGCTTCAATACCTTGTTCACCGTAACCTCACCACAAATGTGATGGTTGCCTGGGATCTCTGGGATCATTTCAGGCGCGACGGCGATGACAAGAGTCATACCCATATCCGAGTGAAGTCCGATGTGGCAGTGTAAAAGCCAAAACCCTGGGTTGTCAGCGAGGAACTCTATCACCGTCCATCCCATAGGCAGTACAGAGGTCGTAGCCTGCATTGGTGGGTTCTTAAAGTTGAGCTTCTCCATGTCCTTCGTCGCATTGAATATACCTTGTCCTCGTCCCAGCACCCAATAGTCACCTCCGTGCATATGGAACGGGTGAGCTTCACTCTCACCTTGTAAGTTGAGACCATTCTGAAAGACGATCCTGACCCTTTGACCGTACTCAGCGGTCAACATGTTCACACCTGTGTTGATGATGAAAGTCAGAACGCGTGAGAAGTCAAGCACAGGGGTACACAAGCTACGTCGGACAGTTCGTCTAATCGATTCCGGCCGAAGGCGAGCTGGTCATCTAGCACCATTCCCTCACTGTTATGGCTTCGCGTGACAAACTGCCGCTTTTGGACGAAAGGAGCACTTACCAAGTTTTGAGAATTCCGATAGGCCCTGCTCCGCCAACGGGGTAAAGTAGTCGTACGGCATTGCCGGCTCTGTGACCTCGACATCCTTGAGATCAACGCCGTACTGGTTTGCGAGGAGCGCCGGGGTACCCGGAAACTGGAAGGTGTAGTTGTTTAAAGTCCACTTGACGCTGTTTTTGTACAAATTCTGTGCGCTGACAAGGGTCCAAAGCTGGTCGTATTCAGGACTCAAATTCTCAGGCTCTTTAGACTTGAGCTTGTTCATAAGCTTTCTCGAAAATTGCACGTCAAACGTGCTCGGGAACCCTTCCACGCTCGGGGTCTCCTTTGGGTAATTTTGAGATTTCGTCGTATCAAGCAGAACTCTAGCGGGTATGATTCCTTCATTCTCTCTGAACCTCATGACGGCCTGTAGCCAATAGTGGCCGCGTTTCTTCGGAGTCTTGATGATGACAGAGTACGATTGACCATTTCCGAGATCGAGGAAGTCAGTCTTGAACGGCTTGAGGGCACCTGTGTTGGTCTGTACGACCTTCATTGGTATCCCTTGGATCCCCAGCGTGAGGAATGACAATATTCCCGCATTCGTAAACCTCAGGAGGTACTTCGTATCAGGTTCCATGTACTTGACCTCGTGGCGGCAGCTGCCGTCGTCAAAGGTGCACTTCAGGCATTCGCTGAAAGCGCTGCAGTTGAAGAGCCCCTTTCCCTCGGCGAGGAGTGCTTGTGGATTCCCGGGAAAAACGAAGGGGTTCGACTTGAGTCCGACAATGATCCTCTGGACCGATTCCATATATTGGTTTCCAAAGTGAATGACTCCCGCGTCCTCGTCGAAATCGAACTGCTTTTCCTTCGGATGTACGATGAACGCACCGTACCCCGAGGTGAAGCTCAACATCTGGTGTCCGTGATACCAAAACGTCCCGGCCTTGTTCGCGTTGAATCTGTAGGTGAACCTACTCAGCGGCGGAATAGGACACTGCGAAACATAAGCCGTTCCATCAGCCCATGGCGTTCCTCTCTGCTCTACACCATGGAAATGAATCGTTGCCCCCATGTTGTTCATCTTGTTGAGCACGAGAACCTCCACATTATCCCCTTCGTTCACCTCCAACGTCGGGCCAACGTAAGTCCCATTAACAACCAACACCAGCGAGTCCATGCAGGCAACCTGCCTCACCCCCTGTTGCAGCGTCAGAATAAACTTTTTCGTCGGCGCCTCGTCAGCCCACTCACCCCATCCATCGTCCTCAGCCACCACAGAAACCACCCCCCATCCACACAAAATCACTACCCACGTCACCAAAACAGTCCAAAATCCCTTCATCTTGAAACAAAACATAACTCACTCTTTCACATACATCACATCATTCACAACTCTAGCTCGCCCGCCCCCACCTCCCCCTCCCACTACTCTACTGACTATGAACGCCTTCAAACAACCAACCGAGTCAACTGACCGTACCAAAGAAAGAAAAAGAAACAGATATGAAAACATATGACAGAACTATAAAACGCTGACTGTGGTGGGCCAAATCGGATCTCTGTGTGGATCCTTGCCGCAGGCCCTTGAACGGAGGTGAGGAGGCCCGCTTTTTTGGCAATAAAAACAGTAGATTGCATATGGGCGCTTGGAGGTTAAGGTCACCCTCCCCCCAAGGCTGCCAACCAGTTGTAAGTAGGTGCGGACGTATGGAGCCCACGCGCAGACCAAATTTTGTTCACGTCCCTCCCATCGTCAATCAAATTTAATGATTGAACTAATCAAATAACTTCTTCTATACATTTTTATATCAGTCAATAATATATATGTATAGATTGATATATCCTTTGAGGCGGCGACCCCCCCCCCAAAAAAATGCTTCGTTTTCCCGCCGTTGCCGACGTTTTCATGTTATTTATATAATTTAGTTGCTAGATATCAACAAAAAAGGTTCCCTTACATAGAAATTTTTTTGCGACAGTTTGGGCTGTACGTGGATAATTTATTTAATATTCATTTACCCAATCCTCGACATTTTCTAAAAATAGATCTGGATTTCCCTCACCAGCGATAATTTATTTGCTATTCAGACATACAAACTCAGGCAAAAAATAGAAGTTTTTTAGGTGTGCGTGATACTTTTCCTCAGTACTTTTGGCGGTATTCGGAGAATAAATCGGGGTTGTGATTTTTCTTTAAAAATAGAAATTTTATGATGAGGTTCTCTGGATCCAGTTGACCGATTAAGGTCGAAGTAGCTTTCTGGAATTTACGATTCTGATCGCAGGTAGGGTGGCGCTGGCACCGCTAAGGACACGTTAACACTTTCGCAAGCGATATGGGCAAAGCCCAAAACAGTTAGAAATTGATTGTCATTGAAGAAAAATAGAAGTCCTCCACCATGCCATATATTCTGAAGAACGATACCAGAGCGTGCTGCTGCCGCCCAAGCTACTTTTAGATCGAATCAAAAGTAGTGTCGTAGCTCTCAGTCTAAATACTATGTTAAGGTGGGCCTGTGGGGATGCCCCCATTGTCCAGTTGATTGGCGAACCCCAATGCGATAACGATCAGAAATTTGATAGGCCATTGGTGCACTCTAAGACGAGCCGAAATCCTCGACCTCGGCCTCCAACCCACCAACCCCCGACAGCATGCACTGCGGGCAATAGTTAAGATGCACGCGGGATACATGTACGAGCCGGTTGGAATCGCCGATATGGCCTACCAGCGGCATTTCAAAACCGTTGAAGTCCCACGCCATTCTTCGAATGAGGCGATTCTCCCCCTTCCCCAGGGCCCACCACCAGAGGGCTGTGCTGGACTTTTAGCTTCTTTGACAGTGGACCTCTCAATACTTTATGGATGTCCCACCCTGCTGCGCTTCGACGATCGAACGACAAATAGCTCAGATATGGACCTTTCACGGATGAATAGAAATTTGCTTAAAGTACGGACTATTTCCCAATAATACTGTCAGCACTTCCAGCAAGCATTTTTCTTGAAATATATTAGTTTTATGAAAAGATTCACAAAATCAGATTTAATTTATTTATTATTGAGATCTTCACAACCGCGATATTCTTCAAAAAATAGAAGTTTTATGAACGATCAATAATCCGTCCTTTGTTTTGTTTAATAAATATACAGGCAGGAATAAATATTATAGAAAAACAAAAACGGCGAAGGGAAAATTATTTATTTTAAATATATTTTTGTGCTCAGTATATTGTTCTTTATGAATTTTCATTAATCGGGTGCTAAAAATAGACATGCTGCTAGACGCGTCGAAGATATCGCGCCTCCAATATCGAAGCAGCGTTCATATGCCACGGCAAGGGGGGAAGCTGAGATGGGTACAACGAGGGGGGGAGAGACCGGTCAAGGCTGTTCGCGGAGCAAATCTCCCGAAGCCAGCGAGAACCAACGGAATCCATAAACCCACAACACTCAATAACCGGGGGATTGTTTTTGGAGTTTGGTCTACCTCTCCATAGCCTTCATTCGGCAGCTACCTGAATGAATTTGCTCACCTACCGCAGAGCAACTAATGTCACTCAAGGGGAGAGACGTTGTTGAAGGGCGTCCGCGGAACAAATGACGAAGCCAAGCCAACTAGAACCAGCGGAATCCATAAACCCAACACGTTCAATAACAAGAGGATTGATATGGAAGTATGGTCTACCTCTCCCGCGGGGGGGAGGGGGGAAGAGACAGACAGTCAAAGGTGTTCGCGAAACGACTCTCCCGAAGCCAGCGAGAACCAACTGAACCCATGAACCCATAAAGCACTCAATAACTAGAGGATTGTTTATGGAGGTTGGGTCCACCTCTCCCTCCCCACCCACACCAACCTCCCTTATTCCCCTTGCAAGGAGTCGCGGGAAATATTTCATGCGGACGCCATTTTTGTTTATGGTGACAATAAAGCTGAGCATAGTACAAGTTTCCTTTTTTTCCCAGGACTTAGAATTTGCCTCCTTACCCGCGCTCCCTCCACCTGTAAGGACTATGATCTCATTCCGTTGTCAGTCGGGCAAGGCCCAAAAGGCGTCTCGGGACTTTTTAAACAGAAATTCAATCTTGAGGTAATCGGGTTTGAGACAGGCTGTCCTATACTCACCTGAATTTGTTTGGAGCCGGTCCCACACCACCCGGGCGGAGGTAAGTACATGACATATCTATGCGGTAGAGCTGCTTTTCAAAACTTCAGTTGGGGTTGGGGACTGTGGGATGCCAGGCTTTTCAACCCCAGCCGCTGCAACCACCGAGATGCCGTTCCTTCCAAGAGCTTCCTCAGTGCAATAGTTGAGGTTCTGTCCATGTCTAGGATTTTGCGCTGGGCATACGAGGAAAGCCGTGGAACCGATGCAAACTGGTGTGCGCGAACGGAGGTTAGTTCCTCTCTTTTTTGAAGGCGCAGGATATAGCAGATTCTTCCGGTTCGGTCTCCCTTTGCGGAGCGACCAAGCAGGTCTCGATAGCCTGCCTCGCTAAGCGTTCTTTGATCCTCTGCTTTTGCCGGAAAGGTTTGAACCTCTGGCGTTCTCATGCTTGTTGGACGCGCGCCGCCAGCTGCTGCTTCAACCCTCTGACCGTCGCTCCGCTCTGAATAGCTTGACAGGGGTTTAACGGATAAGCGACAGATAATTCGGTGAGTCCCAGCGCGAAGGGTATGTGAACGGGTAGCCTTAGCCTTTCGATATCCTTAGTATCAAATTGTCTTCTTCATCCTCACCCATTTCTGCTTGATAAACTCTGTTCCAACAGTTGGTGGATTCCTAGCAGTTTTAGCCTTCAGCTAAAAAAAAGGGAGGAAGAAAGGAAAGCATATGAGGATGCCAACTTTCAACAGGTTATGAGCCCATATACTCTAGTTGTGAACTAGGCACCTCGTACTCGACCAGTGCAAATAGCTTGAGCTACGAGTAGGGTTGTCATAAACTGTCCGATAAATTTTCAACTCGGGAAAATGTTGCAAAACAGTAGAAATTTATCGGGTATCTTATTGAAGCTCTTAAAAGGCAGAGGTCCAATGACTGTGTAGTCCGCTTTGAACACTATCATTTAGTGAATGAATAATGATTACTTCTGAAATCGACAGGCTGTCATAACCTTGGCTGTAATTGTGAGGTCTCAGCCTTCCAACCTTCCGGCAATATCCGGCTGAGCTAGATTATGCTCGGGCTTTGCCAGAATCTATGGAGGTATATCACTTAATTTTAGTCTCGGCGGTATTGCACATCCCGATGAAGTAAGGGTATATCCGATAAATACGATGGAATCCACGATACTTTTATTGGATCTTTTCGTCTAACTAACCCCAGCACAAAGAGTTGCTTGACAAGTCCAAAAAAATTTTCCCCCTGACCCCTCTTTATTAGGCCCTATCATATTCTACTCCGTCCTAGCCTATTTATACCCTCAGACTAGGCCTCTACATATCTCTCATCTAGACACAGTGCTATTTTTGGTAGCCATGTATGTTCTATTTTTGGTGTCGCAGTTGGCTACAGTTACGCCTTGGACTCGCCTCGCCTGACATCTCCCTGGCTTACTCCATTGTCAGCCAGGCCCTGATGGTGTCGTTCTGTCCGGCTACAACAGTTCGCCAACACTTTCGAGCTTCGCTTGAAGGTGTTGAAATTTTGAGAGTGTTGTAGAACATGACGTGCGTCTGAAGGATTTCGCGCTACCGTCAGTGTTCACCGGGGATCAGGATTCGTTCCGATCCTTCCGGAATTGGAGACACCAGGTAGAGTGCTACCTGACCGTCAAAGGTCTCAGGGATGTAATCGACAACCCGATAGACGCGACGGAAGCGGAGAGACAGTATGTCTCTGCGGTGTTCTCCAGAGTGCTGGATGGGCCGGCGCTGGACACAGCCTTTGCCTCTTCGAGAGAGGCAGCGCCAGAGCAGGTATGGGCGGCGCTTCGGGCTAGATATGAGCCCTCCTCCCGCGAGACGGCTGACAGCGTATGGGGCAAGGTGTATCGGCGCGAGATGCACACCAACGAGTCGCCACGGTCTCTGGTGAACTGGCTACAAACCCAGTTTGCAGAGATCGTGGCGACTCGTTGGTGTGCATCTCGCGCCGATACACCTTGCCCCATACGCTGTCAGCCGTCTCGCGGGAGGAGGGCTCATATCTAGCCCGAAGCGCCGCCCATACCTGCTCTGGCGCTGCCTCTCTCGAAGAGGCAAAGGCTGTGTCCAGCGCCGGCCCATCCAGCACTCTGGAGAACACCGCAGAGACATACTGTCTCTCCGCTTCCGTCGCGTCTATCGGGTTGTCGATTACATCCCTGAGACCTTTGACGGTCAGGTAGCACTCTACCTGGTGTCTCCAATTCCGGAAGGATCGGAACGAATCCTGATCCCCGGTGAACACTGACGGTAGCGCGAAATCCTTCAGACGCACGTCATGTTCTACAACACTCCCCCTCGTCCTCGCCGCCATCCTAAGGCAACACCACGCACAATCCCTAATACCCGTAAAAACGCACCCAGCAGTTCTTACAAAATCGCACCAAGCGATGAGACCATGTTGAAATTTTCCAGGATTCCCAACCTTGACCAAAGTCCCGTCAGCCAGACTTCGATGCTTTCTTTATTGGTTTCCCTGACCCTTCCTTGTGTTCGATATCTACCACTTAAGTATCCTACTATACTGTGGGGAAGATCGATACCTTGTACTGTTCAAACTACTTCAAATGTTTGAACCTCTATATGGTTTGTCTACCGTATACTGTTCGCACATCGGTCCTACCGTATATGTGACCGTGTGTGAATCATCCTTTTAGATGCTGAGAGCGTATCGTCACCGTTCATCGCGTGACCGTTTCAACAGAAGGTAGAGAAGAAAACAAGTAAGGAAGAAGAACCAGAGTTAGAAAAGGAAAGTTAGTTTTGGGATAAACTACCTAATTAGGGAGTAATTAGGAGGAAGCAAACCTTGAATTCTGGAATAATTGAGGCCGTGCTACCGGTGGAGAGCCAGGGTTTGCTAATAGTATTATCGGCCGAAATATTTCTTAATTATTTTCTATCCCAGTCTACTAAGTTTATATCGGACGGAAATCCTCAGCAAGTGGGGTCAATTGTTTCCGAATGGGGGTCCGACAAACGTTTATCGGACGCAATCGAACGATTAATTTTTTTTATCGGATGGACATGATAGCCCTAGTTAGAGCCAGTAATTCTATATCTAGTACTGACTAATCAAAAGGACGCGAAGTGTGAGGGTGGAATTCTTGTTTAGGGGGTAAACTTTAAGGTTTTGAGCCGTTTTCACTTCGCTGTGTGTTTCGCGCTCCTGATCGAGGCTGAGCACGTCGGTGTGACTACTGATAGCACCTAAGGAAGTGCTGGATATTGTCGCTACAATAGTAAGAGAACTCTGGAGTGCACGGTTGGATAATGTCCAGCGCTTTTGCCTGATATAGAATGCCCGATTGGAACTCAAGAGTGTCAAGTGAGGACAAATGTGTGTGCAAGTCCAAGAGAATACGCAAACGGTCATTAAGCTTAAGGATAGCGATAGATCTACTGGTGTTAGAAGCAGATCTTCCCCACAGAAAGGATCAGGGATATTAGTGAGCTACAGGGTTTAGAGTTCACTGGGAAGTAGAAGATAGAACAAGGCATAAGAGGGAATACAATAAAAGCACGGGTTTACTTGGGTTTGGATTAAGGCCAAACCCAAGTAAATTTTATGAAGACCAGTTTGTTCAGAGCCTATCTACCCTGAGGAGGTGAAAAGGAGACGCTGATGACGCGCGGCCAAGAAAAGAGCATCATTCGGACGACAGCGAGCCAGAGAGCCAAATACAGCTCCGTGAAGAAGCTGTCAATACGGCCGAGGGCATGGCGAAAAACACGACGAATCCAGCGAGAAGCAACACAGCCTAAAAAGCCAAAGCACTCCATGATCAGTAGTGCAAACTGATGAGACAGAGCCGAGTCCCAAGGGTTGGATGAGTCATCGCCTCATCGTACTATGCTTCAGCTGTCGATTGAACCAGCGGCGGCACCACGACGTTGTGCAGACGTAGGAAGATATCGCGCAGCCTGGGGACAAGGAATAGACTAGTCAAGATACTCACTCCTGCGAGCAGCCAAGTCAGTGACCACCAAATAGCGCCTCGCACAGGACAACAAGTGTCTCGTAAATGAGCTTCACGGACCTGAAATACAGGCAAAGGGACCTCGTAGTCCACCTAGCGATCAGTATCAAGCGCCTGCGACCGTAGATATCGAAATAAAAGCCGGTTTATACGCGCTTGGCGACGCGTACGGGCCGACACGCCTTGCCGCCCCGCAAAGGTTTTACCCCCGCGTCTAATTTGGATTCCCCTTGGCATAGAGTCAGTGGGGGTTCATCCCCAAGGTCTTTGTCATTGAAGACCTTTTAGGGTGGTCATATCTTGCTCTAGGTCAAATACCTTTGTTCGTAGGATTTTGAGAGATGAAGATCTACGGATAAAAAAGGCTACGGAAAGAATACCCGCAACCATATGTCCCAACCATGTCCCATCCAAAAAAGAGCATCGGGATGGGACGTCAGACATTAACTTCCAATCCAATCAATATAAAAATTAGACCGTCAAGCTTCTCCCCTAGTCCACGAACAAGTAAATTGATATGATGAGAATTAATTTTATAAATTCAATTTGTATATCTCATATCATCCGTATCTTCATCCCCTCAGGAAAAATCTGGTTTCAAGTTAAAGTAGATTGACCTCCACCACCTAAAAAAAAAAAAATTAGTTTTGGAAAAATGAGATCCATCATGGCGTCTAATGCCGCGCACCCGCTCCCCCCCCCCCTTTTTTGCAAACCCGAATCAGATAATCCAATCTAAGCTTCCACCCGTCTATACCCTCCTTAAATCCTACACCAAAAACCAGAAAAAGTGCGCATGAAAGATAATATATTCACATATCTTGAACAGTGCATACCTCCCCTATACAAAATCAGAAGTCCCCGGACCACTGATTTTCAGCCCGCCCTTTACCTTGTCCCGTCTCTACCGTATCTACAAATACAAATTATCGTAAAAACAAGAACAAAATGTATTCAAGTACAAAAAAGCGCTCACAAAGATCCATTTTCTCTCAAAATGTCTATCGCAACTTGTTAGAAACGGAGTCCAACAGAATTAGAAACTACAGGAAATTAGGGGAGGGGGTGAAGGCGGGGTTGAGGCCCCTACAAAACTATCCAAGTTTACAAAGGGTATAATGAAGAACAAAACATATCCAAAAGTCTAAATAAACAACCAAAAGATAATATTTAAAATTACTAAAGGGGTAACAAATACCGTACTGTTGGGCTGAATGGAGATTTAGAATTTAGAAACTGAGGGGGGTTAGAAAGTTGGTGTTTCGTTTTGGACGTGAAAGGGATGGTGGGTTTCGAGCAGGTTGGGGAGTCTCATGAGGAGGGGATGAGAAAGAGTGAGGATTTGTCCTTTTCGAACAGCTCGGGGAGGGAGGAATGAGAGATAGGATTGAGACGGTTTTTGGGGGGAGGAAAGGGACAATATATAAAATGGACGTTTTGGGAAGGGTGTAATAAGAGGGTGGGGGGGGGGGATGGGAGCGGGGCCGGAATGGGGCAGAGGCCTTTGCTGGGGATGTGCTTAGGAATGCTGAAGGGGCTTGGTGACATTGGGATTCTGATGCCGTGATGTAGATGTTTTTGTTTTGGGGTGGGGGAAGTGTTGGTATTTTGAACAGGATGGAGGTATTGTATTTAGTCGGTTTTGGGTTTTGAAGAGCGGTTTTATTCCGGTGTTTAGTTTTCGTGTTTTGGTTTTTTTTTTGGGAGGGCGGGGGGGGCCGGGAGGTTTTTTGTTGGTATTTTTTGGCCGCAATGTCGAACGGGGATCGAGGTGTTGAGAATGTCGCATGGGGGCTCGGGTCTATGAACATAGCGGAGAACGGAGGGAATGAAAAGCCCGTAGATCCCATAGCGCCGAACGTAGCGGCGAGTTTGTTGTACAGAGGCGGGGCGGTCGAGGATGATGGACCGCTTACTCGCTCAAACTCCGCTCCACCTACCCTTTTCGATGCGTTGGAGGATTTTCACTCGGAGGATCATGATCATAAGGGGATTGAGTCGGTTCTGGAAAACGCTTTTGACAGCGAACAAGATCCGCAACATCGTGTTCATCGTCCAGCTCTGTTCGAGGACTACGGCTTTGGACCCAAGGGACGAGCCCCTTCTCCCCCGCTTCACGGGACAGGGGTTCCAAGTCAGCTTGGCAGCGCCAAGCCCACCAGCTACTTGATGGCATCTAAGAAAAACTTGGCCTCGTCTACAGGGGCCCCGAGCCCAAAGTCGTCGCCAAGGATGGCGCCGAACCCGCCACAGCCCGTAGTTGGAACTCCGGCAGCTTCGGAGAGGGACAGCTGGAACGCTCGAATTGCTGAGGTTTCCGAAGTTTCTGTTGGTTCGGGTGTTTCGCCGTGGTCCAAAGCTGGAGTTGACCGGCTCAATCCGGGCTACGAGTTCCAGGCATCTCCTCCCGCCGCAAATACTGTACCAGCCCTGGAGACCCAGCCTGCTGGAGCAAGTTCGCCGAGGGTCCCGCACATGCATTCGTTCGACGTGCCGAATGACGACAACGAATCAACGGGGGGTATTTGGGGGCCAATGGGAGGAGGGCCCTCGTCACCAGCAATTTCAGCGTCGCCACATTTGGCTCCATCGAAGAGGACGCAGTCGCTGCGACATATTGCTGCACCTGCGTCACCAATATTACCGCCCCGAAATCGTGCACCATCCCCAATGTCGTCGCAGATGTTCGTGCCAGGGCAAGGTAGCGGCCAGGGGAATATCGGAAGCTCTCAGCAGGTGCCGCTCTCGTTTGCGGAGCATATTCAGCAGAAGCACCAACAGCAGCAACACCAGCACCAGCAACCACCCCACAAGGTTCATCAGCCTCAACCGAGAGCTTTCCAACAAGCGCAGCAATCGCACAAGCTACAGCAGCCCCAGCCAAGGACTCTGCAGCAGCAGCAACAGCAGATGCGCCAGCGTCAACCGTCACCTGTGCAGCTACAGCCGCGGGTCCAGGGTTCAATGCAGGCTGTCGGCAGCGTACCCTCTCCGTCACCATCTCCACCACCGGCGCCTGCCGGAACCCCACAACCGAACGGGGCAGCACAGTATATAGAGACGCCTAAAATGGGTTCTATGGAGTTGAACATGTTCTCTTCGTCGGGCATGGCCCCACCAGTGTTGCCGTATCAAGCTGAGAACGACTTTTCGAAACTCGGCGAGTACTACCCGGACGGCGGCACGGCAGGTTCCGGAATGCCAGCAGCCGTAGCTCAGCAAGCCCAGCGGGGCATGTTCCTTGGTTCCGATATGTCGCTTGTTGGTGGCGGAGGAGGACTGCCAGGGAGCACCGGAGCATCCTCGCAGTTTCCACTTGGAACGAATTCTCCCGCTGCAAACAACATGCTTTTCCAGGGAGGGGTGCTCGGTGGGCCCAATGCGCCGAGTTTGGGCGCCATGGATGAGGGTGCTACTGCGGATTTCAAGAACATTAGCTTGCAGATGCAGATGGCGGCGTTAATCAACGTACAGCAGATGTACGCAGCGCAAATGGCGCAGATGGCGAGTATGGCGAACCCGTCCAATCCGAACGTGAACCCTGCGGCTCTAAACGGCGCGTTTCCGGGCATGAAGAACCCGCTTACAATGCCCCAGATGCAAGAGTACGACGAGCGAGAGCTCGAAGGCATGGGCGATCGGAGGGGGGTGCCGTACGGCAGCCCTGGTATTCAGGGTCTCGACCGGCAGAGGAAGAAGATGGGAGAGCCACCCGTCGGGTCACCAATCAATCGCAGATTGCAACGAGGACGCCGCGGAGGACGTCAGGATGACTATCTCGGGTACGGGGATCGGAGAGCAGGTAACGTAGGGATCATCGGCGTCCCTGAAACGATCCAAAGTAGATCACCACTTCTCGAAACGTTCCGGGCTACGTCGGCCTCGGTCGGGAGGTCAGCAGGTGCTGCTGACGCGGGTAGCGGGATGCTTCCGATGAACTCGGGCATTGGCCCCAGGGAATGGCACCTCGGCGAGCTCAAGGGCCACGTCGTGGAGTTTGCGACGGATCAACACGGCAGTCGATTCATTCAGCAGCAGCTTGAGGTTGCATCGCAGGAGGAAGTACAGATAGTATTGACAGAGACATTGGAAGACGTGCAGATACTGATGATGGACGTGTTCGGCAACTACGTCGTGCAGAAATTGCTAGAGTACGGAGGGAAGCAAGCTGTGCAGTTAATCGCAGCGGAATTGAGCGGGCGGATGCTGACCCTCTCCCTACATATGTATGGTTGTCGGGTGGTGCAAAAGGTCTTGGAGGTCTTGGACAACGATGCCCGTGGGAGCCTCGTGCGTGAGCTCGACTCACATATCTTGAAGTGTATTCATGATCAGAACGGGAACCACGTCATCCAGAAATGTGTCCAGCTCGTCGACCCTGCTGGGATGCAGTTTATTGTTGACGCTGTCATCGCTCAAGCGGTAGGCGATGAAATGGAAAAATAGAGGTTACACTGTTCCCCATGCGAAGCGGTTGTATCTGACACTTGTCTGTTCTCCTGTCGTTTTCTTGTTCTTCCCCAATGCGGACAGGTCACATTGGCTGAACATTCTTACGGATGTCGGGTAGTCCAGCGCATTCTCGAGCACGGGGCGCAGGAACAGAAGGAGCCGATTATGAAGGAGATTATGAGAAGCATTGAGCACCTGATTAACGATCAGTACGGGAATTATGTCATTCAGCACGTGGTTGAGCACGGGACACAGTACGAGCGCGACGTGATCATCGATATTGCGCGAAAGAACATTTACGTACTGTCCCAGCATAAATTTGCGTCGAACGTGGTTGAGAGGTGCCTGCAGCATGGTTCCATCGAACAACGACGCGAGCTTATAGAGATGTTTATTGTTGGGCCTGAGGGGCCACCAAACCCAAGCCCTCTGGGCTCGCTTGTTCGCGACCAATATGGCAACTACGTCGTCCAAAGGATTCTGGACATTGCGGAGCCCGGGCAGAGGATGAGGGTGGTGGACATCCTCCGTGACCAAGTTTCGGCTATCAAAAAGTATTCATATGGAAAGCACATTGTTGCACGACTGGAGCATTGAACAGATGAGAATGTAATTTTGGGCAAAAGAATGCCCCGCTGAGGAGGCCGACGCGGACTACGAGAAGCCGTTTATTGAAAAAGTGTGTTTCAGAATTTGCAGGAATCGGCGATTTCGTAAAAGCTCTTGTCTGGCGAAGTGTGACTTCATGGCGGTGTTGAACAGTAGTACAGTTTTGCGGAAGCTGAAGGCTGTGTTTTTTTCTTTTTCGGTTTCTGCCGCAAGGAGAGTGTGAGTGGATGAGAGGTATCGCGGACCACATACGGGGACGGGTGCGGTGGCGTGAGCATTGCGTACTCGCAAGTGTTCCGCGCGGACGCTCCGTACTGGATGTGTGGGTTGGTCGATGATGCGTTCACCCGCGCTCTGCACACGACGAGGTGCATGGCTGCGTGGGCAAGTTCCTTTTTACATACTTGCAAAGTATTTGTCTGCCAATTTTCACATGCATAGACCTGTTCAAAGTTTAGAAGCGAGCGATCATAAATCTAGTTTTTTTCAAGTGGCCGTCCTATCCGGCAAAGTGTTCGCGGCCGGTCAGCCAGTCTTGAAGTTCCCCCCAAAATCCGCCCTCTGAACGCCCTACCTCATGTACCGGACGAGAGCGGACACATGCGGACCATCCGTCGAGATCACAATAATTTCATCCGCCGAGCCCATCAGCTCCAACTTCCAGCTTCCCCTGGGCATCAACCACATCCCAGAATGCGAACAGCGTCGGTGGGTTTTCATGTACCCCTGTCCCTAGCTCTTCGGCAGAGCTCGGTTTGACTTTGTCAGGACAACACCCACCTCTCCCACCTCTGATGCTGTACCTGAGCAGAGTCAGCATATCGTTCACCCCGTCCATACCCTCTAGGTGTTCATCCAATCCACAAGGCCCTCTTCGCAGCGAGAGGGATGATGTTCACCAGTCCACCCTCCTCAAGAGAGCCAACCAGTACGGCCTCGGCTTCTCTTCAGCAGGAAGAAAAAATTAAGGTTTGGCTTTAAGGACGCTCTTCTGGTTCTACTGGAAAGGTTAACAATACCTGTTGGTATTTTCCTACGACTCACGAAAGTGTATGACTAGTTGCAACAGACAAGCACGGCTAGCGGCAGCCTAAACCGGCTGCCACTCACGCATTGCACGAGGGGGCTGTCGTTGGCTAGAGAATGCGTACTACATCCTCTTTTGAGTTTGATAACTCAAAAGAGTGCGAAATATTTTTGCATTGACGTTGGGCTTAAGCGAAGGATAGTAGAGAGTGAGGCTACCCCCGCGTTTGAATTGATCTCTTCAAGACCGGGAAAGGATTAAGATCAGTACTTTGGCTCTTAAAAGCGACCCACATAGGGGAAGAGGATCAACAGAGGAAACGGAGTGGGTGGATGTGCTTTGGCTTGGATACTGTAGGGTAAGGAGAGGACTTCGGAGGAGCAAAAGGTGTGAAAATTGTTTTTTATCTTGGCTTTGGACTATAGATAAGGATAGAGAGTGAGGTTACCCCAGCGGCTAAGGAATAGGATCAGTGTAGGAGAAGACTCTGGCTCTTAAGAACGACGAGACTTGAAAAGAGTGAGGGAGAAAGTGGTGAGGGTAGGAAGAGGACAGGGTGGGTAGATCTGCTTTGGCTTGATTACTTTAGGGAAGGAGAGGGTGAGATGGTAAGGAGGATGCACTGAGCTTTGTCTGGAGGTTGTTGCTTAAGAAGAGGATTGGTGATATTGGGTTTTGACTGTATAGAAGGAGAGGTGGTGAGGTAGTTACATGTTTTGAAGTGGGAGAGTGACTTTGTGTGAGGAGGATGAGAGAAGTTGGGGAAGAAGTTAACAACGGGAAGTGGTGAGAAGGGTCGAGGAGCGGGGGGGGGGGGGGATGCACATCTAGTGAAAAGGGAATCTAGTTGGAAAAACGCTCGTTAGGGTGGTACATAGGAAGAAACGGAGGAGAGGAAAGACGACGGGGAGTTGGTGCCATTTTTTTTTGGGGGGGGGGGGGAAGAAGACATGACGAATAGACAGAGATGATTGTCTCCTTCACGGGCGCGTTTTGGGGGGAGGAGGTTAGTAGGGTTTTGGTTGTAAAAGACTTGACGGATGAGGAGGGTTGTGCCTAATGAATGGTAGTTGGAGAAGGCGTGGGGAAAGATGAAGCTTTCTTGGAACGACTGAGAATTTATTATGATTATGTTGGACAGATTTGGAGCTTGGTAGAGTCTTAAGGAGGGGGTGTGGTGAGAAGGGGGTGAAGCTTTGAGTGTTTTTTGGAGGGGTGAGGAGGAAAGAACGAAAATGGAGAGTAAGATGAACTTATTAGCTCCGGCGAGCTCGGAAGCGACTATGTATACTCTAAAGTTGCCCTCTGGAATTCACGATGCTCTGGAGAAGGGGCAAACTGGGGAGATGTTCTTCACTATGGATCGGAAGAGTGGGAAATGTACTCTGGAATTTAAGGATGAGAAGTTCAGTGCGAATTCTGTGGATGAGAGATCATTCGTCGAGGTTTATGAACAGTTTAGTGCACAAGAATCTTGTAGAAAGGTACAATATTAATTCTCGAAACGTCCACGCCCCGCTCGCCCGCCTCGTTCGTCTATTCATGTTCTTTCCTGTCCTTTCAGATTGGCGGAATACGCGGTAAAGTGACTGTACGAGGAGGTTATGAACCTGGCGCTGAGAAACGTGGTTTTGACGTTGAGAGGGGTCAGAAAGCGAAGATTCGGATGGAAGCGTCTAAAGAACGTAAGCGAACTGATTTCATGCATTGCTTCAAATCCAAGGAGAAGCTGTTTATTCTGAAACTATTTTGTCTTTCCCTGACGCACGACTCAGGCGGAGTGTCAAAGGGAAGTCGTGAGATCGGTACCAAGCGCGAACCCCCAGCGAGCCGCCCTCGGCCGGTGAAGGCCCCGAGGGTCTCCACGAACTCGTCTTCTGAGAGCAGCTCTGGTATGAAGAAGTCAACCAGTCAGGGGCAGATTGCATCACTGGTTGATCGCAGCAAATCGCCAGTCACTGCCAACGGCACCACCGGGAAGCCTAGGCCGAGGTCGTCTTCGCACTCTCCTGCTTCACGATTTCCGAAGGACAGCGACAAATTGTCACCGTTGCGTCCTCCTGAACCGGGTGGCCAGGGCTCTTCGCCGGGCTACTCGCGGCCGCCGCAAGCGAAAGGAAATCGTCCGCCACTCCCGCCGAGTTCGAAAACGCCCTCACCTGGTGAGAGCGAGAAAGCGGCTTTCTCACCTCGGGAAAGCAAAACGCTTAGAAAGGTAAAGGACTCCTGCTCGGAATATGAACAGGTATAGCCGCCATTGACCCTCAGGAGCCTACTAATGCAATGTACATTTTTGTCCCGTTTTCACGAAAACAACCTAGGAGGTCGTGCAATTGTTAGCGGTCAGCCCATTGACCCAGGAGCAGATCAAGGAGAAAGTTCCGAAAGGAACACACCCGCAGATTCTCGACAAGGTCGCCGACCATGATGAACTGTCAGGAAAGTATGGACTCAAATCGGAGCTGTGGCCCGAAGTCGTTTTGGAGTGGGAGAAGTATTCTGAGAACGACCGCCACGCGGTTTCAAAGAACCTGAGCCGTAGTCAGGTGCTCACCGACTCTGAGCTGAACAAGATTTTGGATGGAGAGCTGCCGAGGAAGGCCAATACCTACTACAGAATAACAACTGCCGAGGAGAATGAGCGATATCGAGTCGACTTCAACCGTAAATACAGGATATACAACACACTGGTGAGAGGTTGATGCGGATCTTCTCCGTTCAACTATTCCATCAACTCAGCATTTTTCTGACAAGCGAGGTTTTGGATTACATTCCTCGCCGCGTCTACAATCACAGGGTAAGAACATCTACGACTTGAAGGGCAAGCTCGAGAAGAAGCAGGAGGATTGGAGCAGCGCAAAGGGGAAGGAGAAAGATGCCTTGGCAGTAGAGATCACCGAACTGTATCAGAAAACGAACGCCAGGGATAGGAGAATGCGACAGTACTATTCGGTGAGAGCTTCATACTCTGAACGAAGAACTCTCCTGGAGCTCCCCAGTGCTAACTGTTCCTGCTCAATTGACCGAGTAGGTTCTTCACTATGAGCTCAAGGAGCTTAAAGAGCGGATCAAAGATTGGTAGGGAGTTGGCAACCGGGAGTACAAACTAGCTGACCATCGTCCACACCAGCGATAGACGTCCTCAGAAGATGAACCCCCGAAAACGTCGTCCAGAACATAGTTCCGAGCTGACCACCGGCCTGCTTTCGGGAATCCGTCAAGAAGAGTTAGAGCCTCTGGGCCCTCGATCATCTCGAGCATTGCGTGCCATGGTTGATGCATGACGTGTGCAAGGAGCTGTCCCACTTTGCGCGCAGCTCAGCAGATTCGAACCGAACGACGCGGGCGCGGGTGGTGTTTCTCATCGTCCTGCTGAAGGCTTCAATGGCCGGAGGAGATCGTCCTGGATCGGAACGCAACCTTGTTTTTTACGTGTGTCTTTGCAGTGATCGTCTTTGAAAAAGGGCTCAAAACGTTTGGGCATCGGGAAAAGCGAACGACAGGAAACAGTGGGGTCTTTTTCGCGAGATGCGGTAGTTCGACGATCTCGCACAGGGCCCCTTGGTCGAGTCCTCTCGCTGAAGAGGACTCCGCGAAAGACCGCATCGTCTTCCGGGTCGTTGGACGACAACTCGCTGTAGCAATAGGTCACCAGCAGAGCCCGAAGAAGACACATTGGTCACATCGGCCCTTAATAATCTGGCCAGCAAAAATAAATCACCAAACACGAATCAATCCGGATATCGCCGGGCACAAATTCGGGCCATTGCTCTTCGATATAGCCTGAGAGGAACTAGCAAAAAAACATGTTTAGCTTGAAAGAGTCTCACATCAGAGTGTACCAAGTAACATTCGTTTGGCCCGAAATCGTTAACATTCATTTCGTGAAAAACGACTGACCCGAGAAATAATGTAAAAACATAACTTGCGCAAGCAGTTGGGCCACCCCTGATATTGATAACATTTGCGAAGAGAAACCCTGGCCTTAAACAAATAATGAAAAAACATAATACGAAAATTCCCGGCTGATGGAACATCAGCCGAACTTTCGTGGCTGGGAAAATTGTACTGGAAAATGGGATTGGGTTAAGGTATATTATTCGCGGGAACGGATCAGCTCGGTTGGGGTTGGGACGAGAGGGAGCTTGGGGACGGAGGAAAGGGCAAAGGCTTTACTTTGAGGAGTTTCGCTTGGTCAGCTGGAGGGATTGATTGGGGAAGAAAGAAAAGATGAACGCTGGAGGCGGTCAGGTACCTCTTGTGTTAACGACTGAAGCTATCCAGAGTGTTTTGGAAGAGAATCAAGGGTTGATCGAGGCGATAATAAGTAACCAGAACCGGGGCAAGCTAGACGATTGTCTGGTTTACCAACAGAAGCTGCATCAGAATCTGGCGCTTCTGGCGTCCCTGTCAGATCAGCAGCCGGCGGAGAGACGTGTGATGACTCAAGCTCCATCTATTCTTCCTGCGTCTGAAGGTGAGTTGGCGCCAGTGTCATTACTGCATCGTTTGGGAGTGGTGAGCCGTGATTTTGGTTTGATCTGAGCTTTTGTGTGCACTTCTTGTACCTCTTTACCCCGTGTGCAGGGAGTTTGTCGTCCAGACCGTCGGGTGGGCCATCTGATGGAGGTTCCAACGAGAAGAAGGAAGTCCGGTATTGGTCGGAGGAGGAACATCAAAAGTTTTTAGAAGGTTTGAGGCTTTATTCGAATAATGGAAGGTTTGATCTCAAGGCAATAGCCAAGCACGTCGGTACCCGCACTCCGGTGCAGATTAGGAGCCACCTTCAAAAGCACTTGTTGAAGGAAAAGTCGAAAAGCGGGCCAATTCTTGGGACGGGGATGCCGGGAAACCTGGATAAGAGGTAGCGGATCGGCCCACGCGCAACACTGCGTTTTTATTTTGTCCGTCCTACTGCTGCATCGCGTGTTCTGAGAACAGAACTCTGCTTGAAAAAGTTTCTCTGAAGAGGAGGCCAACTTGGTTGGTCGTTTCCTGGGTCTGATTTTAGACAACTCTGCTGCTCGGCGAGGACACGATTTTTCACGCTCTTGCGCGATTTCTCTGCTCCTGGACTCAGCCTGTCGCGCCTTGGATATGCTTGTCTACGTACGATGAGGTTGGGGTCAGCCCGATCAAAGGACCCCAGCTATGCACCGAGTTAATTTTTCATGGAAAGTGGTATTTTATTCATATTCCGACCACTGATGACAGCAAGGTGCTGTGGGTATTGAGGGACTGGAATCGACTTTTTGTGCGAGTTTCCTGCGTCTTACATGTCCAGGATCGACGCGACCCTGCCCTTGATTTACTTGTCCTTGTGGGGACCCTAGTAACCTAAGCACATGCCCAGCGACGAGGCACTCGTGCAAATATAAAACAAAAAAGCGTACAAGAGCAGTCCTCTTTGTCCGAAAAAAAAGTCAGCTCTGCCATGAAACAAACTGCCAACAAGCAGAAGAAGGAAAACGATTTCCGCGAGGGGGGGAGGCTTGGGAACAGTCTTTTCTACTGCTCAATACTGGCCGCTGCCTTGCTCCGAAGGAAGGCGTTGATAAACTCGTCGATTTCACCGTCGATGACTGCCTGCACGTCTGCTGTCTCGTAGCCGGTTCGGACGTCCTTGACCATCTTATAAGGATGAAAGACATAGTTGCGGATCTGGTTGCCCCACGCGGCGTCGACTCCGTCTCCTCTAATCTCATTGATCTCCTTTACACGTTGCTCCTGCGCTATGACTACTAGCTTTGACTTTAGTCGAGCAATGGCCTTTTCCTGCTCGTGGAACAAGACCAAGAATCGCGTCTTAATGTGAGACGGGATTGTCCTCGGTCTCCAGGCAAACCGCGCTGATCCCTTTTTCTTACCTTGTTCAAAAGCTGGCTCCTCTCCTCCGCGCACCTGATTGAAATGCCAGTTGGAATATGTACAACACGAACTGCCGTTTCGACCTTGTTGACGTTCTGACCACCTTTCCCACCCGCTCGCATCTAAATTGTTTTTGAGCAGACGAAACGCGAGGGGCGGTCAGCGACTAAGCAAATGGTGAGTTCTTGCGCTGGGTTTCCGGTGCCCGTCATCGTACCGTGGTTATCTCGAGATCTTTGTCCAGAATCTCAACGACATTGAGATCTTCGTCGGCGAGGATGGGCATGATTTCCATACCAGCAAAGCTCGTCTGCCGTTTACCCTGGGCGTTGAACGGCGATATACGTACGAGTCTGTGCGTGCCCTTCTCGGCGCTGAGGAGCCCATACGCGAACTCGCCTTGCACTTCGATGACCGCAGATTTGTAACCGCACTCCTCCCCGGGACTGAAATCGACTAGCCTCGCCGAGAAACCTCGACGCTCAGCGAATCTGGTGATCATCCGTACTAGAATCTCCGCCCAGTCCTGGGCGTCGGTCCCTCCCGCCCCAGCCTGGATCGTAACCGTCGCGTCGTAGCCATCGTACTCGCCACTCAGCGTACTCTCCAACTCAAAGTCGTCCAGGCTCTTTGACAAACTCAAGAGACGATTCTCCGCCTCTTCCAGGATCTCAGACTGCTCCTCATTGTCCACGTCGTCCCCTAGCTCCCTCACAATCTCCAAAGCCGTCGACACGTCCGACACATCACTCTCCCACCCCTTCGCACGCTTAATCTCAGCCCGATGACGATCCAGCTCCTTCATCAACCTCCTCGCCGTCACAGAATCCTCCCAAAACCCCTCTGCAGACGCCTCATTCTCCAACTCATCCGCGCGGCTCCTCCTCATCTCCACGTCAACGATCCTCACTGCCCCCCTCACCCTCTCCCCAACCTCACTCAACCTCCGCTCAATCTCCGCCACTCCAGCCCCACCAAAACACATCCATAACCTACACCGGCCGCTCCTCCTTTCCAACCCCAACCCGCCCCCATCCCCCCATCGCCTACACAACCCACCACCTCCCTTCCCACCACATCCAGCCCTCAACCTTCCACCATTCAAACACACAAAAGCTAATTCCATCTTTACCCAAACTACTCCAATCCAAAACCAACCCACCTCCCCCAAAACCCAGCATTACATCAACCCCGACACGCACCCCCCACACGGAGAAACCGCCGCTGCGAAGCAGCAGCGAAACACCGTTCCCTCTCCCCCCCAAACTGACCCCGATATCCTCCACCTACCTCACGCAGCATCTTCCTGGTGAGGATGGTGGAAGAAAATCTCCTAACCTCTACGAGGCGAAACCGTTGAAAACGACGGCTGCTGCGAAGCAGCAGCCAATTCTCCTCCCCTTTTACAACCTTCGGTGAGCAAGATCTGATCACGGGGATTGAAGTTTTTGGTAGGGGCTGCTGCTGCTTCGCAGCAGAGAGTTTATAGTCTTGACGAAGGGTGAATGTGGTGAATTCGTTGATTGTTGTGAAGGGGTGGGGGGGAGATGGTCGGTGGTGAAGGGCTTGCTGGAATAGGAAGAATGGCATTCTGTTTGGGATCGAGTCGAGTATTGGGTGGTCGTGTGGTGAGTGGGCTGAGAGGGCATCGATGCGTACAGAGAATGAGAATGAGCGGGGTGCCTGTTCGAAAGTCAGCAGCGGCGTTGATTATCGGGGATGAGATCCTGACGGGGAAGACGGTCGACACCAACAGCAACTTTCTCGCCAAGTTTTTGGTGAGGGTGGGAACAGTAGATCGGCCTCTTGTCTGAATCCTTCTGCTCATCCAAGCTCTCTTCGTCTCGCTCTGAAAAAGTTTGCTCGAGGCGTTGACCTGAAGAGAGTCGAGGTGATTCCAGATGATATGGAAGACATCGGAGATTCAGTGAAGCGACTATCTAATAACTTTGACTACGTCTTCACCAGCGGAGGAATCGGACCAACCCACGATGATCTGTAAGAAAAATACCAGAAAACCCTAAACAGCTAGCTTCAATCTCGGGCTCGCGTGGGTGCTACAGAACAGCAGGTGCACAACCGGCAGCAAGGGGTAGTTAATGTTGCTTTTGAAGCAGCCATCCAACATTTCCGGCGGTCAAAATTGCTCTGACAAACCTCCTCAATCACTCTCTTTTGTCTTGATCACCATCCAGGACTTATGAGGTAATTAACTCCACAAAACCTCTTCCGCCATCAGGACTGCTTCTCTGCCTCATCGAGAGTTCCTCGACGTGAGCTTTGTGTCAACATGACCCCCGTGTGCCCGACTCTTCTCTGCGAGGAGGGTGTGGGGTCCTGGTAGGCTGGGCTGGTGCTTCACGGCAGCAGGCGAGACTGGTCCTAATCCCCTTCAAATGATGCTTTCACAGCTGCATCGCAGCAGGTGACCGCTGTGATTCCGCTTTTAAGCTGAGAGAGAGAGATATTGCGTCTGTGCTCAGGCTATCGCTCGTGCGTACGGACTTGATCTCGAGGTGGACGAGTCGATTGTTGCTGAGATGAAGAGAATCCAACCTGATGGAGAGGTGAACGAATCTCGTTTGAGGATGGCCACGATCCCAACAAAGTGTGAAAAGCTGGAAACCGAAGGTCTCTGGGTGCCGCTAGTGGTGGTCAATGGCAACGTCTACATTCTGCCCGGAGTCCCCGTGATCCTGGAGCGGATGGTGAACGCGGCGTCCTCGAGATTTGGCAACGGGCTGCCTCCTCGTTCGCGGAGGATTGTGTACACTAAGATGCACGAGGGTGATCTCGCTGAGAGCGTTGGGAAAATCGCGAACAAGTACCCACAGGTTGCTATAGGAAGCTACCCGAGGACAGACAAGACCCACAAGTATAATGTTAAGATTACTCTCGAAGCTGATGATCAGGCTCAGGTCGAGGCAGCTGCGTCAGAGGTTGTTCTCGCCATCAACGGCGTCGATGACGCCAACAAGTTGTAAAACCACGAACCAGCAAGACCAGCCTAAGCCAGTTAACGCCTTCTAGATGAGAGATCAGAACTCTGTCGCGGAGGTGGCTCTTTAACATCAGTGATTGTAGCCGAACACTCCGTCTGTTAGAGGCGAGTGAGGAAGAGTTTGACAGCTGCGAAGCAGCGGCTCGTCTGGGCTCCAATCCGAACCAGCCTCCCTTGCTCGTGTCCAAAACGTCAAGCCCCTATACCGTAGCCACTGCTGCACTGTCACCTGGTCGACAAGCCTTTTTGGATTAGAAAGATGCAGAAGCCGCTGAGACCTCGGATTGTTTCTCGGTGCTGCGAAAGCAGCAGCTCTCAGACCAAACTAACAGAATCTCCCTGGCTCACCGTGAGGTCTTTGAGAGGAGGCTGCGGCGAAAGCAGCGGCCCAGTCTACCAAACATACCGTAGGGACAGAGAACCCAACAGCAGTTCGTGTAGAGTAGTTGTCTCACTACTCCTTCCAGAGCATGAAAAGAGTACAGAGTCGATTCCCACTGCCTCGCAGTTAGCGACCAGAGTTCACTCGCGGCCGCTGCTGCGAAGAAGCAGCAGCTATCAGTCGGAGGCTCATTGAAGAGACTGAGGCGAGTTGGTTGGGAGATCCAAATCCGGAAAATCGGTAGAAGGGATTCACGGGCGTTGCTGCACAGAGCAGTTGCAAGAGTTGTCCTACCCCTTCCGGGAAAGGGAAGGGGTCAGATGATACTCTCCAGCGCGCGCGCGGCTGCTGCTGGAGCTCCAAGGCCCTTTCTCTACCTGGTGAGGGGGGCATAAAAGGAGTCGCTCCGTTTTACTGCGGCGAACCAACACGTAATTAAAGACCTTGACTCTTCCCTGTCCTCTTGCCTCACGTTTTTGTGTTCTTCAATTCGAGATCGAGGTCCGACTGCTCGCATCAAACCCTACCGGAACGAGGTCATGGTACCCAAGAGGTCTTTACGAACCGTCCCCACACCCTGCGATCGACTGCGCACACCAGGTTCGTTCCGCTTGTTATGGACGACTTGGGATTCATCGAGAGCTCAAGAGGGCCAGCTGACTTTTTCAGGACTGTTCTCGCGATCGTCAAGAGAGACACACTCAGGTTTCCTCTCTTAGCTGTGGCGTTTCTACTGTTGGCGTTAGTCTTAGGAGGCCCGCTCTCTTCGTTTCGCCCAGCAGGCTTCATCTCAGGGTTTCTTGCCTCTTCATAATCGACGAGGAGCAACAGATATAACTGCGCGAACGAGGATGGAAGAGACATCAGTACTATTTGAGGAGAGTAGAAGGGTCGACGAGGGAGGTAGGGAAGGAGACGGAGAGCTGAGGGGAAACGACGAGCAACAGATCTCACTGCGGAGGAGGATGGAAGTGACGATTACTGTTTGAGGAGGGTAGAAGGATCGATGAGGGAGGCGAGGAAGAGGACGGAGTCCTGACGGGGAAGGACGAGCAACAGATATCCCTGCGGAGGAGGATGGAAGAGATGATTACTGTTTGAGGAGAGTAGAAGGATTGGCGAGGGAGGCGGTGAAGAAGATTGTGAGCTGAAAGGGGGGAGGGAGGGAATGAGATTTGGGATTGGACGCTATGTGTGTTTCGGTAGGCGGCGCCGTGGATGGGGCGGGGGGTTGGACAGTCAGGTTCGATGGATGTCGAGGCAGGTTGCGGGGGAGATGGTGGATGAGACGATGGACCGGAGGAGAACTGGGGAAGTTTTCAGAGATCTGGAGGGTTGGGTTGAGGAACGTACGTCAAAGCTACCGCTGGAGAGCCGGGATCAGGTGCGACGGGCTAGAATCAAGCTCGCGCATCTGAAGACAGAGGTCCACGCGATGGGTTACGGTATGACCAACGTGGGTGCAGTGGTGGCGATTTCCAAGACTTTTGAAATGCACGGGGAGGCGGAGAGGATAAGGTATCTACTCCAGTGCCTGGCCTTGGAAGATATTGCACCTCCACCTGAAGTGTTTTGCGCCTACATATCATCGTTTCTCATCCGGAACGAAAACGAACAAGCGGCCCAGGCTCTGGAAGAACTGCTCAAGAAGGGATTCCGACCCTCACCTGAGATGGCAACCAGACTGATCCGTCGCTTCGCTCAAAGCGGATGTCAATCGGCGTTGGACAGGCTGTTCGAAACGATGGGACAGGACGCCGCAGGGAAGAAAGCGGCAATGGTGAGCGTTCTGGCGCACAAAAATGGGAGCTTGAAGGACGCTGTGGCATTGTTTCAAGCGCTCGAAGAGTACAACGAGGATGCCCTCACAGATCTACTGAGCCAGATGACCTATGCCAGTGGTCTGAGAGAGATCCGCCGGCTTTTGAACGCATCAGAACCGATGTCTCTGCTTCCATTCAAAGCCCTGGCCAGGGCCAATCCACGCCGCGCGGAGGACGTGTTCAGCGTTGCCCTCGAATCTGGTCTAAAGCTCGATGAGGATGCTTACACGCTGCTCATTGAAAACGTCGCCCAGCGTGGAAACCTAGAGAGATCACGCGAGCTGCTCGACGAGCTGGTTCTCGCCGTCCCAATCCTGTCCCAAGGGGCTCCGTTCCATAGAGTAATCGACCTGTGCGTTCGGAAGGGCGATCTCGAATCCGCCAGACAGTTCCTGTCGGAACTCGCTCACAGCCATATCTGCCCGGACGCAGAGACTTATCGCCTCGTTGGCCTCGTGCACGAATCCAAACTTGCCCCGGCGGAGGAGGTGGAGGAACACGAAACCAGCTTCCCGATCCGACATCACAACGTGATTTCAGCGGCGATGAGAAGGCTGAATGTTGACGGAGAGAGCGCACTTGGATCTGTACTGAAAGCCCTGGGGAGCGTCAACGACATCGACCGGATGACCAAAGTGTACGAAGACTCTGTTCAACGAGGCTGGAACTTGAAGCCGCATCACGTCCTGCTGATCATGGAGGCTTATTCCGCGCGCGAAGACTACGCGTCGATTCTTAAGCTGCTCAAGGCTCATGTGGATGTCCAGCAGTGGAGCGCTGAGGAGCTGGCTAAGGTGATACTCCTGTGCGCAAAGTCTGAGACTGCTGAGGAGGTCAAGAGGATGGCGTCTCGGAGAGGTTTGGGCAGCGCATCAGCGGTGACATTTGCCTTGTTCCGTTCGATTTGCTCGCGAGGAGACATAGTCCGCGCTGAAGCCGCGCTGAAGAACTTTGAATCGGACGATGAGGAGGACTTTTTGGACTACCTTCGGCTCCTCAAGCCCCGCGGGCAGAGCTCAATGATCGATTCCATGATCAGCGGCGGCATTCGTGTGACCTCGCTCTCGTACGATATCGTTCTGGAGACCCTAATCGATAATGATATGAGCGACTTGGTACCGAGAGTGGTCGAGCGGATGAGAAGGGAGAGAGTCAAGCCGAGCGCTAGGACGTTTGAGCAGTGGACGAGGGCTGCGGTGGCTTTAAATGACCCCAGAATGGCCTTGACGGCATACCGAGCGATGCAGGTCAACTCGTTCGAGTTGACCTATCCGACGCTTGCGAACCTCGTCCAAGCGTGCGTCAACGCGGAGGAAATCGACGCCGCAGTCAAGATCATCGAACGTGTAGCGGTTTTCCACGAACCGTTCGCTCAACGGCTTCGACTGGTCCTGCTGAGGGGACTTTTGGACCTCGGGATGTTCTCCAAGGCAATCACGCTAGAGTTTGATTTACCGCTGCTCGACGAGGGTGGTCGGCTTGCAAGAAAATACTATGCCAAACCCGGCGCCCAGGGAAGATGTGACCTAGAGAGACCGACCAGGATCAGACCAAATCTGCTGGGCGATGAGCGAGCCTGGGACATCAGCCAAGTCGGTGATGGGGATCGGTGAGCGCGTTGCTCACCGTGCCTAATACAACCAAGCCGTCCACTCAAAATGCTAGTTCAGACGAGTATCGGTTTACGGCGATGAAAAGCGCTTCGAACGCGCGGGGGTGATGTGATGCTCCGAGCGAGAGAAGAAGAGGATGTCGTCGAGGTAGTTATGATCTGTGCCAGGGCAGTAGAAATCCCTCCATTGTCCACTGGGATGCCGTTTCCGAACAAAAAAGGCCAAAACCGGGCTAGAACGAAGACGGTCCCGGTTTTCAATTTTGGGTTACCTGGAGGGAAGAGGTGAGGAAATCCAAAAAAGAGCTTCTATTTTGTTGTACAGAAACGATAAGAGTGGACCCCACCCTCCCCAAACACAGCGCTCCAGACACTTACTCCGGAGGACCCCTGACCGGAGGCGCCCAATCCTCCGCAGTGCGTCTCCTATCCCGAATGAAAACGCCACTATCAAAAATGTAAAAGAAAACTATTAATATTAAACCAATTATAACTAACCAATTCAAACTTTGACCAATGAATACCCGAGAAACATACATATCATTGTAAAATATGAAAAAACTGGTTTTCATGGAGTGATCTGTTTGTTTGAGATCTTGGCGTTTGACGTCCTGATGGACGACTCCAACCAGCAAAATCGCACAATAATTTACAAAAACCAATAAAAATACAACCAATCCAGAACGATAAAATCCAAGATCTGACCAATTAACAAGAAATACATAAACAATCTTCCTAAAAGTAACTGAAAACTTGTTTTCACATTTGTCCCGGCATCCTTGGCGTCTTACGTCTTGATGGGGGTACCCCAGGGACTACAATATTGTACCGTAAGATAATATATATATAATCCAATTACATATCGTGAAGATAAAATTGACCAATTAATATTGAGTTGGTTGGAAATTTGAAAAGTGAATGTTTTTGAGAGGTGTCGAATGTCTGGTGTTGATCATGGACTCCGTTGGGGTTCTGAGTGTATAAAATGCCTTTTTGAGGAAGAGGATGAGTTGGAGGAAGGAAGAAGAGTTGGGGGTGGAAGGAGGAGGGGGACGGGTTGTAGGTTGGATGGGTATGAAGGAGGAAGTGAGGGGATAAGGAGATTGGGTGATGCGGAAATAGTGAAATAGAGTCTTTCGGATTTTGTTCCTCGGTTGAAAGAAGCAATAGAGTTTTTTTTGGTTTTTTCTTTCTTTCTTTGCCCTCTTTGGTGGTTTTTGTTTTTGGGACCTCCGCTGCTAGGGTTGCTAGGACAGGATGACGTTGTAAGCACATATTTTTTCCTTCCCCCAGAATCTGCTGTTCCTTTTTTTGTGTCGTCTCGTGTTGTGAACACGCAGATGTGCAAAGTCTTTGTTGTTTCTCCCTGGATGGAACGTTTCTCTTAAGGCCAAAGCTGAGTTCAGTGTTTGGGTGGATTTTTTTTTCTTGTGTTTCCTTTGGTGTTTCTTTTGTGTGGTGGCAGGGAGGGCAAGTCGGGAGAAGGAACCAGTCCGGTAACGGGTGATACCAAGTCGAAGTGGGCGTACTTGGATCGTATCATTGCGAGGTTGACGGGCTTGAACGCAATGCTGAGGCTTCCCGTGTCCTTGTCGCCGGAAGAACTTAACTATTTATGTAAGGAAGGAATTGAGACCTTGATGAGCGAGCCGACTTTGGTAAGCACCACCCAAGTCCGGTGGCCACTTCCCCTCAGCAATTCACCAAGTCGAGATCTCCGCCCTTGTTGAACAGCTCGAGTTGGAAGCTCCAATAAAAGTTTGCGGTGATATTCATGGGCAGTATTTAGACCTTCTTCGTCTTTTTGAATACGGGTAATCAAGGATCAAGAAACTTACTTTGTGAAAAAAATGCCTTGTCATATCTCAAAATCTGCGTCTCTCCTCTTCTGTGCTCAAGGGGACAACCGCCGGAGTGCAAATACCTATTCCTCGGCGACTACGTGGACAGAGGAAAGCACAGCATAGAGACTATCTGTCTTCTACTGGCTTTCAAGATCCGGTATCCTGACAAGTTTTTCATCCTTCGCGGCAACCACGAATGTGCTTCGATAAATCGTATCTACGGATTCTTTGACGAGTGCCGGAGAAGGTATGGGAAATTTTACGAGTCCCAATCAGCTGCAAAGCCACTTCACATCAACGATGCTCAGCCTGGTTTCCACCTCTTTTGAACAGGTACAACGCTAAAGTATGGAAAACCTTTTGCGACGTATTCAACAGCATGCCAATCGCCGCGATTATTGACGACAGAATATTTTGTACGCATGGCGGTTTGTCGCCAGAGCTGACATCGATGGAGCAGATCAAGAGGATCCCTAGACCCACCGATGTCCCCGATCAAGGTAGGTGCACACGAAATATTCCGGCTTGGCTGCTGCGGAAATCTTATGGGAAATGTCAAATTGTCGCAGGCCTTTTGTGTGACCTCCTTTGGAGTGATCCGGATGGGGAAATCCGGGGCTGGGGTGAAAACGATAGAGGGGTATCGTTCACATTTGGCGAGGACATTGTTGGCAAATTTTTGGCGCGCTTTGATTTCGACCTCATTGCGAGAGCGCATCAGGTGAGTTTCGCTGGAGTTAGGCGCCCACGAGTTTTCGGCAAAGTTGCTAAATGCACAGTCGCTCTCCTGCTCATCAAAGGTGGTCGAAGATGGTTATGAGTTTTTCTCAGGGCGGAGGTTGGTGACAATCTTCTCTGCTCCAAACTACTGTGGAGAGTTTGACAACGCTGGAGCCATGATGAGCATCAACGAGGACCTGCTATGCAGTACGTTTTACCTCCCAGAACGTCTAGACTCTTCCCGCGTTGTTGTAGAGACGCACCCCGAGGAAGCTACGAAACGATTTGAGATCGTACTCACGTCCCCTCGTCTCGTTTGTGCGCTGTTCGTAGGTTTTCAAGTGTTGAAGCCGCATACTAGAAAGGATTCTGGTTAAGTTCCGTCTTAAAAATGCTACGAAACGAAATGGATAACGAGCATCTACAGGGTATAGGACAACCAAGGCATTCGCCAATTTTGGAGAGTCTGCGAATGCAAGGGCTTTCCAGTTGCGTGCAGGCTGCTTGGATGTGGAGGATATCGAGGTCAGATCAGGACCAGCCATGATACCTTTTGGTAGGTGGGCTCTCAATTTGCTACCGTGAGAAGCAGAAGACGGGGGTGAGACCTACGCTTGAGGTTTGTGACAATTCTTCGGGAAACAGCATCCCAGCTACTGCAAGCGACTCCGCTGAGCGCGTAATAGTCTCTTCGGGAGTAAAATAATTTCAATTTAGGAGTTGGAACCCTGATTCCCATGGTCGTATCTCTTATCATCAACCCCCAGGGCGGGCTTGCGAAAGCCATCGACAACCACGCCATCATGTGATCCGTTCAAGATCTCCGCAGTCCCACAAACAAATGCCTCCATCCATTCTCCACCAAGGCTCTAATAAGCTCCCCTCCTCTGCAATGTACGTAAACCAACAGTTCCTCATCCCTCCGGCCTCCCTCCCCCAGTCCAAGACCCATCACGCCCACTTCTCCCGACCAACTCCCTCCCCCTCTCCACAGCACAGAATGAATTCCGGAGAAAAACCCGATATATAAATCTTCGGGGAAATGTCGTTAGTACAGCTTAATAGCGATAGTAGCAATTTTACTAGCAAATATAATTTAATTATGATATTTGTTTTAAGTAATATTATGTAAATTAAGATTTATGATCGGTGAAACTGGATGTTGTTTTGATTTGTTTTGAAAGGTTTCTGTGGTCGACGGCGAAAATAGAATAAATATATGTATATTTGGTTGAAGTAAGGTCGGGGATAGTGGAGTTGAGGACCTGTGGGTGACTGTTGGACGGGGGAGCTTGTTCAGAATTAGATGAGAAAACCACACGATGGGCCGAATGAAGAGAACAAGGAAATTTGCTGAAGTGAAGAGAAAACTGAATCCCAACGATGATCGACTGAAGACGATGGCGCTGAGCAAGGCGCGTGCAGCTCCGATTGTTGGTAAGGTTTCGGATGAGGATAAGCTGGCGAAGACGCCGACACCGACGTCGATGTTTTTCAACTATAATTCTGCGCTTGGACCGCCCTACCATGTGCTTTTGGACACGAATTTCTTCAACTTCAGCATCAAGAACAAGCTGGACGTGAGGCGGTCGCTTCTGGATTGCCTTATGGCGCCCAACTTCGGTTGTGTCACGGACTGCGTTATGGGAGAGCTTCAAAAGTTGGGTTCAAAGTACAAACTCGCTCTGAAAATTGCAAAGGATAAGCGTTTTGTTCGGCTGCCATGTTCACACCAAGGAACCTACGCCGATGACTGCCTTGTCGACCGCGTCATCGCCAACAGAATCTACATCGTCGCGACTTGTGATCGAGACCTCAAACGAAGAATCCGGAAGGTCACTGGCGTCCCAATAATGTACATTTCCAGCCATAAATACGCTATCGAAAGGCTGCCGGATGCTATCGCTCCGGCAAAGTAATGCTTTGGCAGAATGTATATAAAGATGATTTAATATTCACAAAAGAAGGAGCCAGTGCTCATCTTTGCCATCAAGAAACACGCTCTCTACGATGTTTGTCCATCTGCCTAAACGAACCATGATACATACGGTCCTCACCCGACGACAACCGTTCCTCTCTACTTCGATATGCGGAACAGCAAAAAGAGTCCTGCAAGAGGATCAACGACCGGTGTCACCAGTGTCGTTTTGACAACAACGAAGACGCTCTGGAGGAGCCCTATTCAATCCTCCCGAAACGGACAAGACACAGACTGTCCTCGCCAGCCCTCATCCTCTTCTTTGTCCAGATGAGGAATAGTGAGGGTCCAGCTCTGAGGATCACATGCTTGCAGGCTGGGAACTTCTCAAGCACAGACTGTCCGCATCGCCTTTCTAGGTTCGAGATTGAGGAACAGTCAAAAGTCCGCAACGTGCATCGACGATAGCAATCCCGGGTCGTTGACTGAGATACGGGTTATTCTCACCAGTCGTCAACGCCTCCTAGTGCGATATGATGACCAGTCAGAATCCGCCGCGGACATCGACGACGGCATTCCCAGCTCGCAGGCGGAGATGCAGACTCTCTTCACCCCTCCACCTCTGCGCTGCTGTTGGCATTGGTCTGGGAGACGAGACGGCCGGTTACCCGTACGCCTTCTCTTCTTTCCGTATTAAGAGGATTTATGCTGCGAGTTCATCTCCAAACCTCTAATCGTCTGAAACCTGGCAGGATTTGGATGGGGATGGCTGAGTCACAGAGTGTCCACCTTCCGCAGGAATCAACCATAAGCTTACAATTGTACGTCTTCCGCATTGAGGTATGGACGTCGTCTTTCGTCGTGGAGTGCCGAGTCTGACAGGATCTCCGAGACGTGTTTGATGTACCTATCGGTGATCGATGTGATCTCTTCAAGATCAGAACTGCCTGCGGGTTTGGAGGAACAGCATGTCAGCAGGAGGGGACTGGTGTGCCTTTTCACCAGGAAGGCTTTCTTACTGAGTTCTTGAAGCTCGTTTGTCGTCCTGTCAAGTTCTTTGAGAAGAAGGACTGAGCAGATGACATTGGAGGTTTCTTCTGGTTCAGGAAACGCTGACGATGAATCTTCGGTCGCCTCTCGGTCGAGGTTGTAGCGAAATTTGAGGTTATGGCCGAGCTGTTGGTTCTGAATTCGAGTCTGTTGAGCAAGCTCTTCAGCGTCACTCTCATCTTCCTCCTCGCTGTGCGTGTGAACGGACCTCCCGAAGTGGTAACAAGCTGCCGGTTTCCGGCCACTGAGGACCTGTCTCGTCCACATATCCACCAGACTTTTCGGACTGTGAACGACTGCAACTGTTCTCCGAGGTTCTTCTGGAGATAGTACAACCGTCGTGGTGCTGCGGATTCTCAACGATAGCATTTTCTGGGCGATGTATTCATCTGTCTTGTCCTGGACGAGTCAAGAACCAATCCGCGTTTGATGAGGACGTCTCGAACCCCTTCATTCTTTTGGAGCTCTTCGGCACAAACAGATCGAAATACCTCGAAACTGCGAAAGTCCAACTCGTTCAATACAAAGTCGCAAGCTCGAGAAACCACGGAACCGCTTTCAGGACTCAAGCGTGACGCAACATATACTAGAGATGTGGCCACGGAGATCGCGGTGTCCGCCATGAACTCGATCGCTTCCGGTTCAGAGCTAATGAGGAATCGATCGTGCTCCTTCACGCTGTACCCATACATCCGACGGAAGAGAAAGTTTACGCGAAGAAGCGCACATCTGTTCCCAGGCACAAAACAGAAGATTGAATGTAACAGTCAATGATCGATCGGACTAGACCTTCAATGGCTCGAAGGGTCGCTGCCTGTTCTAGCAGTAGTGGCAACCATGCAACCTTCTTGCGCCAAACGCCGAAGAATCGCTAGGAACTGTCCTCCGACATCGAATGGACAGCAGCCGCGGCCGCAGCCGCAGCTGTAGTCGTCGCGCAGCCTTCAAGCCCTTTCTTGAAGGTTCCGTGTCGCGATTGCCTCGCGGCAGGTGGGGTGAAGATCTCCCGCATACTTAGTCTTCTGTATATCATTCAGAGCTTCCCATTTGTTTAGCAGCTTCCGTCGATAGCCAAGTGTGGAGGTCTTGTTCGTCCATTTGATGAGGTTTTCAAAGTCGCGAGCTTCGCGGCATGTGATGTCTTCGATGATCTCCGCTTCCGTCTTATCGATGTACTTTGATCTAGTCGTACTGAATCGCCTTTGTTTGGTGTACAGGGAATGCGAAGAACAGGGCAGACTATTCGGACCTTTTGCTCGATGAGAGTGGACGGAGTTCTTACGATTGCGAACTTGGCTTACTTGTGAAACGCTGAGGACGTGCAGAAAATCGCAGGCAGAATCTTCCCAGCGGATCTCCCAGCTTCCTCATCTCCGAATTCGATGAACCCATCATCTGTCTCCTCTCGCTCCTCACCATCGTCCAGATCTGAACTCCAGACGCCTCCAACGTCCTCTCTCATCAACCTCGCATCGTCCGAGTCCAAACTCGCAGAGCTAACGTATCCATACCCAACCTCCTTGAACACCAGACCGGTTTCTGCTTCCTCTTCAGATTGCATTCTTCTTTCTCCGGTCATAGAACTATCTCAGTCCTCCAACAACAGATCTCCGAGATTCTCATTGATTCTGGGAGACTGCTGCGAAGACCGATATCTCCAGGCTGCTTGTCTATCTCTTACATCAAGCTCCTCCCCCTTCCTTTGCATGCCTTTACGAAGAGCTTTCAGAAGACGCTTCATCCATCACCAGCTTAGAGGAACTTTCTTCTTTGTCCAGAGCAGCTCTCTTCTAACGACGCTATCCCACCCTCCCCAAAGTCAAATAGGACTAGCCAGAGTCCTCCTCACTGTTTCAACGACGGTGACCGTGGGGGTACCGGTCGCCAGCTGGTATATCAATCGGAGGCGTAAACGGGAGACTAGGCTAGACGGTTTAGGACCTCCACAACCTGTTCTCTATCCGATAAGGATAGAGAGGAGCAACTGCTTATTCGAAGCAACATCAGTACCGCTGCTTTACGGTCGTTTCGAGGGCTGATATTGGGAACCAACTAGCTAGTCTTTGCGAGTCCGACTGTTATAGAGAGAGTAGTACGAGAAGAGACCATTGTAAGTTCTCTAGCCGATAGGGATAGAGAGGAGGCTACAGCTGGTTTCGAGGCAATTCCAGTACCGTCGTTATTCACACGAGTGTTTGGGATGCTGATATCGTTGTCCACACTCATTCTGGTGTATGATGGTACTGGTACTGCGCTCTCTACATGAATCGGAGCAGTAAAGAACAGCCTAGCCCAGATGGTTTAGGATCTCCATATCCTCTTCTCCACCCGACAGGGATAGAGAAGAGCTACTTCTGATTCGAAATAACGCCAGTACCGTCGTTTCGGGGACTGGTGCCTGTGTTCACACCCATTCCATGAGCTTATGATGGTTCCAGTATTGGTCTTGCTGGCACCTACTCCTGCCCTTGGGCAGTTGTCCATTGAGTTTTCTCTTAGCTAGATAGGTCCAGCTTGTTCTAGCCTACGTCTATCTCTACTGTTTAGTTCCTCTAGTTGGGCTCCGACTTGACCTAGGGTTTAGTGTCCGTAAAAGACTCGCTGGCTAGGCGGTTTAAGGACCCCCGTAACCTGTTCTCTACTCGATAGGGGTAGAGACGAGCTACTGCTGATTCGAAGCAACAAAGTTAGCGTCGTCTCAGGGACAAGCTGGTCTGCAGAGGGGTATAGAGAGTCGGGTGCGCGAGAAGGACAACCTGTCCAATCCAATCCCTGCTGTTGGAACCCTGAACTGTGTAGAATCACAGGCCGCGATGAACGATTCTAAAAGCGTTCTCTTTAGGAAGACAAACCAGGAAACGTGCGACACAAAACCCATAGAGGAAAGCACAACCAAAAAGGTGAACATACCCGAAACGGGCTTTGGGGGAATCAATACATAAAAAAAAAGGGGATGAAAGTCCCAACCAAAAAGATTCGGCAATCTCCCAAATGCTTTCCAGCGCGTTGAAAGCCTCTTTAAGGAGGGAACAGAAAAGTATACTGAGGGTATGCCGGGGAGGTCGACAGCTGTCTAGCAAAACGAATTCGATTTCTATCCCCACAGAGGGGTTGATCTCTTCGTTTGAAGAACAGCGCTCTCGGTACTAGTATACAATAGGCGCCTCCGATTGCAGTGCATCTTCATTCGTTGACGCTGCTGTTTAAATCACTCTCTTCCTCCGAGGACGAGTCCTTTGTGATACTGCTTCCCGTGGCCACCTCCACGCTTCCGCTTTCACTTCCAGACTCACCGATGTCATCGTCGTCCATCTTCTCCTCCTGTAATCTTCTCCTCGCGGCATCCAGCTTATCCCTTCGGATTGATCGGTACCTCTTCGCCATCATTGCAGCTTCAGCATACGGTTGCTGGCTCCGCTCCTCACCCCCACAGTAGTGCTCACGACCGTGCGAATAGCCACAGGCCTGTCCATGACAAGGAGGAGGGGTTCTCCACATATACGTTCCCGAAGGTGTGTACGGATACTCATACACGGGTTGAGGGTATGGATACATGTCCTCGACCCTATACATCGATCGATGAACTGGCATCCCCCAATGGCGATGTGGAGACGTTTGGTGCACCCACATCGATTCCAGCGAAGGTGAACTGCTTGACCCGCTATTACGTGACGACGCTGAGCTCATATGCGCATGGATGTACTGTGCGTGCTGTGGTTTGGAGTACACCTGCTCTGGAGCTTGGATTCGCTGACGAGGGTACGGATGGGCTGCCTTCTTCTTCGGCCGCGGGGGCGGGACGTACTCTCCCGTCGACTGCTTCTTCACCTTCATGAAGTACTTCTGCGCATGAGACCGAATCTGCAGAATGTCCTTCGTCTTGACGTGCTCCTCAATCTTCTTCCAGTCGCGCTTGTACAGGGACACCGCCTCCACAAACCTACAGTGCTCCTCCTCAGTCCACGCCTGTCTCATCCTCCGACTATGATAAGGCTTTCTCATCCTGGCCGGCATCGTTGCACCTCCTAACTGCCCATCACTCACAGACACCCCCGCACCTCCCATATACTGCTGATTCATCCTTAACAAAACACTCCTTCAACCCTCACCCAGCTTCCATCTCTCTCTCCAGCTCCCCCTCCCCTAAAAACAGATAACCCTTCTCCAAACCTAAACTCCCTCCCTCCCTCTCTCCCCCTCCCACATCCACAAACCTTTTACTAAACCAGTTCAAACACACACATATATATATACATACACATATCCCTTACCACAAAAAAAAGAAAAACAACAAAAAGCTAAATCACTAATTCCAAATCAATACCGAACCCCCCTCCCTCAATCTCCCTTTCCCAGTCGGACAATTAGTGACCCAGCTTTCCACAGACCAACGAAAAAAAAAAATGGAATCGAATCATCAGTTGAACACATACAACCTCACCAACCAGAAAGAAATATATATATCAAACCAAAAAAACCGCCACCAAACTCTCCCCTCCCTCCCCCTCCCCCCGCGCCTCTCTCCCCTCCACCTTCAAAAAAAATAAAAATAAAATAAAATGCCCTATCGACAATCCGCCTCTGAAACAAAAACCCTTAAAACTCCAATCGATTTCCAAATATCTTTTATCAATGTTACAAAATTCATCTATAAAACATCCTGAAAATATCCTTGAATATTTATTACTTTAAGGGTTTGTAGATAAACCCTAGAGAATGAATCTACCCGTACAAGATATAATCTAGAATCTGTATTTATTTGTATTTATGTAGTTTTAGTGAGTAAGTAGAGGTGAAGGTGATAGTTTTTACCCCCTAGAATGGGCGGCGGTTTGTAGATATTTAGAGGCTGGGTGTGGAGGCGTTTTTGATTTGATTGGTTGATACTTTGAAGTGGAATACATTGATTGGTTAATTGTGAGATAGATCTAACTGGCATGGTTTCTTGATTGGTTGAAGTCTTTTGTTGATATTTTCATATGAAATCAGTCAGAATGGGAGTCTAGGATTCTCTTGTATTTACAAAGGGTGGAAGTGATTAGCTTTATCTAGATCAATAACTTCGTATAAGTTATTGATTTATTATAAATATGAATTTTGGGGTATAGTGACAAGGGGGTAGGTTGGGATTGGATGGGTTGCCTGCAAATGGGTTGCTTGGCGGCGTTTTGTAGGATTGGTTGGAGGATACTTTCAGCACGCCGGAAAAAGAGGCGGCTCGAGAGGAGGGAGGCGTAGTAGTTCGGATCTACTTTGTTTTTGAAAGTGTACTTGCGGTTCTGGGAGGTTTTTTGTGAATCCGGCGAGTGTATAATAGACAGCCTCAAGCGAGAAGGGGGATTAGGATTTTTACCCCGGGCGGTAGGACACTAGTATACCCACCCAATTTTGGTTGGGTGCTTGTTAATCTTTTATCCAGTTCACTTCAGTCGGGTCTAACCAAGCTTTGGCACCTTGAGTAGACGCTAGACGAGTCCGATTATCTATTGATTGAGACCGCGAGCCAGTGGTTACGCTTTTCACAGATCAGGGTTGGCCGGCGAGCTCCCCTAGACTCCAAAATGGGGAAAGCTCAAAAGCAGATTCAGTCCGCTACTTCATAAGATTCCCCGCTGCTCAAAAACAAGATGAGCAGTCTTCGGACCTCCCAGGGGCGGTTTGGTTGCCCGTGCGTGCCTGCGAGAATGGTCTCATGCTCCGTCTTGACTGTGAAGCAAACGCAGGCCGCAAAGCCTCAGCGAGCAGCTAGTGCTGGATTCAAGCCAGGTTGGAGGGGTGGTAAGGTAGGGGGGGAACGACATCAGATCATTTGCCCCAAATCTTTATCCGAAAAGGAACAATATCAAAATTTAAACCTCCTCATGAATCAAAATCTCCTGACTTAACGAGCTCTGAGGAGGCCTGTCGGCGTGAAGCCGACGAGAGCGGCTTAGCCCTCGGATGACGATTTTAGGTGTGAAAACCGTGAAACCCCTCCCACAGAAAGGATATTAGTGAACCACAGGGTTAAAAAGGAGTTCACTGGGAAGTAGATAGAATTAGAGCAAAGGGAACGGGGTATGGAACAAAAGAGGGGAGTCTCTTTGGGTGTAGATTGAGATAGTGGGTCGCGCTCCCTGCGTATAATCTAGGCTAATTAAAAACATGGGGCTGGTTCCCCTACGACAAAGGTCCTAAAGGCTTCATCTTGCTATGATCATTCGGCTATTGAGGCTACGCTAAAACGATCCTGCACGTCTCGTGATCATCAGTCTGCCAGCTGTCTCGCCATCCGTGAATGCCAAGTCTCCTACCTCATTCACACCGGTACTCGGGATCGAAGAAAATCGGGGGTTACGATTACGTCATCACCCACCACGCGGAACTCTCTCCCCCATGGTAAGCGCCCTCCGTTTGTTTTTTTTTGCCATAGTGGTCAGAGCTCCTGGGACAAGATTTCCAAAAAAAGTTGATGGGACAAACTTTATTTGGACAGCTGTCGTGGGACAGAATGTCCCAAGAATATTTTGTGTTGGCGGGACAAGGAAAAATCCACCGCCAAATGCTTGGCGGCGGAATCGAAGAGGAGGTTTGAGGTGGATGGATGGATCGATGGAGGGCTGAGTGAGCATGTTTGGGAAGTGAGAGATTGATCAGGACAGGACAGGACAGAACAGGATGATGTTTTATCCGGAGAAGTCTGATCTGAAGAGAATGGACTGAGACGGAAGGTTTCGAGGGTGGGGTGAGGGTGGGGGGGAGAGGGGTGGTTGGGGTTTTGGGATCGGATGCGATGTGTCAGTGTGGGTTTGTTCCGTCGATGTTTTTCGGTAGTGAGCGGTTGGTTGGAAGATGTGCAGTAGTTGCGAGGTATGGACGGTCTGTTGTTCGTGCGTGTTCGAGCGTGGCTGGCTCTGTGGGCGTACGGGACTCAGACCACAGTTCGTTCTGGAGGCGTGCGCTGAAGAGGTCGACCCGCCCCTCTGCGAAGGAAATGGTGGAACGGGTCGACCTCACAGACGCTCTCGGCGTTTCCGCGCAGCTTCTCCAGAAGAATAAAAGACCTCCGCTCCTCGAGTACTTCCGAAGTAGAAAGGTAAGATTCCAAAGCACATGACCAGCGCGAGTCCGAAACCTAGCCAGACGCTTACAATGGGCGTGTGTCTTCCCCCAAAACAGAGTGAACATCCCACAAAAGTCATCCTTGTCAGAATCGGAGAATTCTACGAAGCAGTAGGCGTCGATGCCATCATGCTAGTCCAGCACGCAGGCCTCAACCCAATGGGCAGAGGCGTACCACGAGCAGGATGCCCCGCAGTCAACCTCAGAAGAACACTTCGTGATCTTGTCCTCGACGCAGGATTTTCCGTTGTCGTCTGTGAGGAGGTACCAGAGCTCTATTCATATGGAACAAGAACCAAAGGTAGGAACACATAAACAGAGAGAAAATTCTCCTACCCAAAATCGAGTGGTACAATGCTGTCTACTACTTTTCCTCCTCACTCCGGACCCTCTCTGATGGAGGGAGAAAGCCTAACCAACGGCCGTGATCCTCCGAGGAGGAGTCAGCTCTGGTCGGCTCACGCAGACAGGTCTTCTCAGCGCTGTTTATCCAGTTCTAGTTGAGCCAAGACGAGCGAAAGATATCTGGAGGAACGAGAAAGCCTGACCAACGGCCGTGATCCTCCGAGGAGAAAGCAGCTATCGTCGGCTCACGGCGCGCGGGTCCTCCTCAGCGCTTGTTTATCCAGTTCTAGTTGACCCAAGAAGAGTGAAAGAGATCCGAGAGCGCTTGTTGAATTTTATTGTTTGCATGCCGCGTAGGAAAGGAACGTTATGTTGCGCAGATTGTATCACCTGGAAATCCCAACTATCTTGTTGGACTGGTCGATCATGAGGATGGGGTGGTAGACTTTGAGAGGGAGCGACTGACTGTTGGAATCTCAGCGGCGGTTGGTGGATTCTCGCTTACGGAGGTTGACGTTGGGATGATGACGTACTCGGTGAGCGATGAAAGAAAAATTGCTGACCATACAGCAGTGATCACCGAGATCCGCTGCTGGGTAGAGTTTTGCTTTTTCTGGAAAGGAACAGGTTCTGAAAGGATGTTTTCTTGACGTAGGTTCACACCGGACAGACGATTGAAGGAGTGATAGCGAGGCTTCAGAGTGGAATGTACGCGGCGCCGATCTATCTACATGAATCGTTGTACAAGGGATCTTCACTTGGCTCGTGGAAGACGACCGGCGGCGATGTGGATGCTATTCTCAGGGTCGCGGCGTCGTTCCAGAATGAGGTATGCAAAGTGGTTAAAACCTGTTCCGGTTTGATAGAACGATCGTGCTTTAGCTAAGGTTCTTTACACCGTTTCGGCAACGATTCCTTCAGGCTGGTGGGGTAGAAGCCTTCTCGTCGCCAGACGCCGTGACGGGCCTGTTGGATTCCGTTAGCCGAAACTTGAGATTGGACAGAGAGGGTTTTGCGAAGACTACAAAAAAGCATACAACGAGGCCGCTCTACTTTTCGACTGCATCACAGCTCGGTATTCACAGAACCAGGGGAGTTCCTGATCTAGTTGGACAGGGTAAGCGGGTCGACGCTCTGGTGGCAATGTAGGATTGATCTTTGCGAGCTGATTCAGTTTGTCGTCGTCGTCTTGGATCGATGTTGTGAAGTCGCTGGAAGGGACGCACCAGCTCTTGTCCGGCAGTGGATTAGAAAGCAGCTCCTGCTCCCACCGCCTCCGTCAATCAGCGCACAGCTTCGAAACGCGTCACTGTTCCTTCTCAGCCACCTCGAACCGCTTCCTGACTTCCCAACGATTGCTAAACACCAAGTCGCACAGCTGGTTCGGTCAAAGGAGGCGAACGAAGTCTTCTTTCGTGAGCTACGTGATGCCTGTCAGTCCGTAAGATGTTCGACCCAAATCCCCCCCCCTTCAAACGCCCTCTAGTACCCAACAACCCCTCGGACTCATCATTCACAATATGCCTCCAGGTTTACACTGCGGGAAGCAACGACAAGACCAAGGACTTTATCCAGTCTCTGACCGCATCAGCTGGCGTAGAGATCGGATTTGAACTTGACCTTGACGATGTCCTGTCGACCTGCAAGACGGCTATTCAGCTCATCGAGGACACCATCATCGTCGAACCGAGATCGGATCTCGACGAAGTATCCGAGCAGTTTTCAGATGATAAACGTAAGCATATCGTTGAAGGCTCTCTTTGTGAGCTCTCGAGCTCAACCCGCATCGAAGCGGTGATGCAGCGTGCAGCTAGATTTCAGCTCTGGTCTGCTCTTAAGCGGATCGAGGAGGCGGAGGTGGAAACGTATGCACGAGGCACATCTGCTTCCCAAACCACGTCGAGCGTAGCGTAGTCGTAAGGATCCACGGGCTGGTCAACGACATCTGAAGTCTTGTGCGTTGCGAGAAATGAAAGGGCTGCGGTAGGACAGACCCGCTCCCCAACACGATGGCTGGGGGCTGCGTCCGTCGAAGATGCAACCGGGTCAGAGGACAGACGGGGGCGCGTTGGTCGCCGCTGAGCGACGGGGGGAGATTTCAAACCTTCTCCCTGACAGGGTGGTTCGGGTCTGCCTTCCTTCGAAGGGGCAGCGGGTGTGAGGGCAGGCGATGACGAGTTGTCGGTCGCGGAGACCTTATCAGACGCATCGCAGCAGACTTGATCGGAAACAAACGCCGGAGTTTTGCTGCCCATTCGGGCTTAGTTCGATTGGCTTTTTGGTGGCCTTGGGCACGTCCTGTGCGCGGCTGGTGGTCTGAACGTGGAGCTTTTTTTTGCATTGTTTCAACAGGATTTTTGTTCTCTTTGAGAAAGTCGAATGAAAGCTTTGTCGGTAAGGTTCATACGGCCAAGTTCGAGAAGGAATGGGAGCGGGCTGAAGCAGCTAGGGCGGCGGTAAGCGTTGCGGCGGAGGAGCTTGCGCAGTTGGGTGAGGAGATCCGGAAGGAAAGAAAGCTCGGCGATTCGAAGAAGGACGTGGTCGGGATGTCTTTCGACCTGTTTAACAATGCGGTGTGGTTGAGGTTGCCTAGTGGTCAGAAGGTAAGCCTTTTTGGTCTGGCTGACTCTCTGTGGGTGTCTACCCGTCCCCCCTGACAACTCCATCTCTATCGTCTAGCTTGTGGGTCCCTTGATCCATCCAAAGGACCGAAACGGGATGGTAGTTGGCAACAGGTTCAGCACAGACAAGCTGGAAGCGGCCCAGGATGAGTACAGACTGAGCTGCTCAGAGTGCGCGAACGCGGTCCGTGACCAGCTGCGACATCTCTCCACGACTTTGGGGGGAGAGTCCCTACCACCGCTCGTGGGAGCTTGCGTACTGGCCACTATTGCCTCAGCCATGGTCCATCATGTAACGCACGCGGGTATACTCAACGGTTGGAACCCAGCCAGTGAGGTACGTCCTGTATCCTTGATCAGAGCTTCTACTTAACCTACATCTGAAACCGTAACGGGTCTCGAACAGCGCGGGTCCGATGTTGGCGATAGATCTATCGCTTTGAGACAGTTCTGGCCGTACTGGCTGGATGGAAGCTCCAACAGAACGATCGCAAACTCGATCGACCTAGACAGCCTAGTGATCCTCTCCGGGCCCAACATGGCTGGTAAGTGGATCGATCAGGTCAACCCTCCGCAGAGAACGCGCGGGGTGGGCTTATAACTTATGCTTTGATTTCTTGTTTTTCTTTCGAACACAAAAGGCAAGTCGACGGTTCTAAGAAGTGTCTGTTCGATAGTTTTACTGGCGACGAGTGGGTTCCTCGTCCCCGCCAAGGAGGCGAGCGTGCCGTTCGTAGACTACATCATGTTGAGAACATTCAGCTCTGATAGTCCTGCTGAAGGGAAGAGTGGTTTTGCTGTTGAGATGCATGAGATGAGATCTGTTCTGGAGGTAAGAGAAGGTTGGAGGCGGAAATGCACAGACTATCTCGCCACCCGCGGGGCGGGAGTGGCTATGCTCTCCAACTCGGATAAGGAGGGAGCACTGAACGAGAAGTTTGGTTTCTTCAGGATGCGACTGAGAACTCACTGGTTTTGGTGGATGAGCTTGGGAAGGGCACGGAGATGACGGCGGGAGCAGCGCTTGCGGGATCGATTTTGGAGACGCTTGATAGGAGCGGATGCTATGGAATCTTTGCGACGCATCTACACGCGTTGTTTGATATGGAACTGGATGCACCGAACATGAAGGAAATGATGATGTGTTCTGAGAACGAGGTAGGGGAGTGAGATCTGGTCCTCATCGAGGGGTGCATTCGCTTAACCAAGTCTCCCCCTTTTTTAGGGAGGACGCGTTCGTCCCACGTTGAAGGTTGCTGACGGACGGAGCTTGGAGTCGCTCGCGATGACCGTCGCGCGGGATTGCGGAATGCCCACCTCGGTAGTGAACCGGGCAGAGGAGTTGTTGGGACAGCTTCGGGGTAGGAGGAAGCTCGGAAAGGCTGCGGACGGGGCCAGCAACGGCAAGCAGGCTTTTAGTGCAGCAACGGCGGCGACACCCGACCACCGTGTCCCTCCAGATCTTCAGGGCGCCGAACTCGTGCTTCGAAACGTCGTTTCCCATTCCTTATCGTGTGAACCGGTACGAGCAGCTGCCAGAAACCCTCAAAGGGTACCCCCTCCACCTTGCTAATATTCACACGAATGTCTGCTCCCGATAGTCATCCCTGGAGTCCATGGTTATTGAAGACTGCAAGAGAATTCGACCGCCTCCAGCAGCGCTCAAGTCCTCTTGTGTGTACATAGTCGAACGGGAGGATGGACTGCTGTACTGCGGTGAAACCGATGATATTTGTGGACGACTTCTCTCACATCTGAAGGAGTTCCAGAGACAAGGACTCTACAGAATGAGGTTTGCGTTTCCCTCTATCCACAATACACCTCAGCCAGTGAACTCATTCAGCTCCGTCTCTGCGTAAACCGAACAGGTCGGTCTTCATACCGCTTCCGGAGTCAAGTAGTGGAAAGAGTGCGGCGAGGTTTTGTGAGACTAAAGTGATCGAGCAGTTGAAGACGGAGGGGTACCCGCTCTTATCGGATAAGGATCGATCTCATCGGTTTTTCGCTTCTGGAAGTAGGTAAAGCGCCGGCGTTGTTGTGTCTGGGGGATGAGACCCCAGCCATTTTAGTTGGCGGGGAAGGGCGTTCAATGTATACGAGAAGAAGGGCGTCGTGGGACGGCGAATCAAGAGAGGGATTGAAATAATTTCGGACCCGCGAGAGAGCAATAAATATAGCAAGAGATGAATATCATATCCGCTTTGAGTCCCGGCGGTTACGATAGTCTGGGGTTGCGTAATTCTGCGCAACGCGTCTGCGAGTTGGTGGATAGGTCGCGTTGATTCTCGCACAAACAGGTCACCTCGTTCGCTCTGACTTTGACGCGATTCACGGTGCGTTTGATGACCAGAGGGTGGGTTCTTTCAACCCAAAATGATAAACGGTCCTTCACGTTTTGGCGGCTTTGGCCGTGTAGTCGTCTTCGTCAGTGTCCTTGGCCCCGGGCCGTCGCACCTCCTTCTTCTTTGGAATGAACTCAAGCACTCGTTGAGGATCTAAGAATGTCGCCCTCCTAAACACACACGGTGGAGAAAAAACAGGCCAACCGCTCAGTTCAATGCGCGACGAGCCAGCGATCGCGCTCTACCGCTCGGATGGGCTCTCTAGAAGATCTCTCAAAGCTCGTCCAATTCCACAGGATGCAAACACGATCGCATCAGCTTACCCCATATCTAGATGAAACACTTTCACGCCACTTCTGCCCTGATCGAGAAACAGGTCGAAAGTGCCTTCCCTGGTGCTCGACATATTGTGGTTTCCAGCATTCAATGCGGCTAGTCTGAACTGCCTCGAATACAGGGATACGTGCTTCAGTTTCACCTTCCTCGTCGTAAATGGCATCCTAAGATTTACATAATAGACGACCAGATCTTGTCCTTTAGCTCTCCAATGCCCACTTGAATAGGTCAGCGCCCCTCGGAATCGGAGAGAGGTGATCAGTTCCAATCTGGAACTCGAGGGGAATCCATGTTGGGGGCGGAGCGGGGGGTGGAGTCGGCATTTCTTACCAAGGTAGATAACCAGGTGTCTTGAGCTCCAAGTAACCACCTGGACAGAGCTTAAGCTCCAGGACGAGATGATCTGTCCATCTGTGGGTTACTCTGGCAGTGAGGATGGCAACAACGATTAGGCCCATGGTGATGGAGAATTTTTGAGGGGCCGTGGTGAAGTCGACGGTTTCGACGTAGTGCCAGTAAAGCCCGGCGAGGGCGTACATTCCGGTGGTTGAAAAAGTCGCGATGGAGATGCTGCGCGACCACACGCTGTGGGGGCGTTTGAAGAGGATCACCTCCTCCTTAACCTGCGGTATTTCTTCCTTGGTGATGATGTACTTTGCCTTGTCGGCTGCTTTGAAGGTACGCTCAGGGTTTCTGAGCTCATTGAACAGCGGCGAACGTCGTTTCTTCCTCCGGACGTTTCGGTACTCGCGCAGCATCTCAGCACTCGTCGGCTCCCTATCCTTCGGCAAAACCGAATCGTTAATGGAGTAGCCGACCTCCTTTAGCTTCGGTAAGGGTTTCACCTTCACCGGAAGTTTTTCTTCCTCCTTCTTGTTCTTCTTCACTGGCTCACCAGCGTGGTCAGCCAAACCCCTTATAAAATCCAGTCTCCACACGCCCAAACCCATTCCATGCTTACCACTCACTCCCACCTTCCGTAAAAACGTCCGCGGGACCGCCCCGCTCGTCAAAAGCCGGCCGTACGTAAAAAACTTCGACATCGCTATTTCCTTTCGCTTCTTTATCCTCCAATAACCACAAAATATTCTTTCCGTTTTCACTATCTTCACCTAAACCCCTTCAAGACAGAGTTCACATCAATCTAAGCTCCCCATTCTCCGTCCCCAGAAACAAGACTGTGGCCGGATCAATCCCCACCAACCTCAACCACATCCTCGCGAGGCCACTTTTCAATCAGCTCTCTTAATCCAAAGCCCTCATCCCTACAAACAGAATCCTAAATTCCACTTCGGACAACCCCCTTCACTCCAACAGAAACCACTTCTTTCCTACTCAACGCCGATCACAAACAGAATTTCTCGTTGACGAAAACCGTTCTGATTCTTCCCGTCCTCCCCACTTTATGATCAGAGGTCTTCCTTCAAACCACTCCCTCGCCAACCCAACCCGATGAAGACCTCTTTGGCATTCCTTCAAGAATCACTCAACACCTTCCTCGCCCTCCCGCCCGCCCTCCCGCCTACGCGTTTAGATCAGATCAGATAAGATCAATCAGGAGCTTTATTTCGCTAATGACAGTGGCAAACCATCTCAATCCATCCTTCTCAAACTCGGTGAAATAAACAAAAACCAAACGCTCTCTTTTTCCCAAGAACCCCCCGATCCTTTCCGTCTTCCTACCAAACTCAACCCCAAGTCTTTCCTTCCATCACCAAAACGAACTGATGACGACGATCAGCTTTGTCATTCCCAGAAAATCACCACACCTCCACACACTTCAATATCAAATCAGTTCAACCAGAGTTTCGATTAGGAGCGTGCGAACTAGCTAACTCTATCACCTCCCAAAACATGCTCTGCTCTCCTCACTCAACGTACAACAAACTCTCTCTGCTCTGTCGCTCTATTTCTGTCTCTCTTTCTCTGTCTCTGTCTCTCTGTCTCTCTGCCTCTCTGTCTCTTTCTCTTTGTCTCTGTCTCTGTGTGTCTGTCTCTGTCTCTCTTTCGCTGTCTCTCTTTCTCTGTCTCTCTTCCTCTCGGTCTCTGCGTCTCTGTCCCTTTGTCTCTGTCGCGCGTCTCTGTCCCTTTCTCTGTCTCTGTCTCTGTCTCTCTTAAGAGCCAGATTCTTCGATCAAGTTTATCTTCGTCCGTCTTCCTTTTCTTTAATCAGATGAGTTCAATCAGAGCCTTGTGAAGCTAGCCTTTGATGCCGAGAGTGCTAGTCACCTCAGTACCTCGCTTGGCAAGAAGACCGGAACCAGATGTCCTCGATCCGATTGCCATACGACAAAACTAGTCCCTGCCTGGAGCTGGTGAGAGGGTGATTACCTACGCCAAATCATTTCGCTGTGAGCGGCTGGACCAATGGGTCGCACTCGTGGAGAGAGTATGAGGACTGGCGCTGGTGGTAGAACAGTGAGTGCCACACTCACGCGTCACCTTCCTCATGCTCGCGATAGTACAGACCTCAACTACACCGTTTGATCCATCAAGTACTTTCTTAACGGGTATGAGAGGGACGACAGCCCGAAGCATCGGGACTCTGCGAGCGGACCAATGTCCGTGGTAGTGGTGGTGGCTCACGCGAGTCACCAGTTCAAGCCGGCTTTTGGATAAGGGCGGCTCCGTCTGGTCCCATTGTTTTCTGAAGCCCGCCTTTAGCGGGGGTATGTGTCGTAAGTTTGCTAGACAGCTCCCCACTCTCCTCAGGTAGCTTGGCTCTGAATGGACTGATTTGATCGTATCCATCAGACAGAATTACGTTCCGCAGTGGCGAGCAGTGCACTTCGCCCACACATACTGTCATGGACCTCCACCCATCGACGCAACTCAGCTAGGAGGAAGGTGGTGAGCTGAATCTACCATCTTCACACCAGCAGTGAGAAAAGAGCAAGCAAGGACCCTCACTGGGCAACTCCTCACAACAGGAAGGCTTTTGAGCTCAAGGGGGAGGAAGGTGAGCCTCATCCGTTTTCGTCTTCTAGAGGAAAACTAAAGTATCAAGGAAAAAGAAGAAGTGTCTTGCTCGGATTCCTCTGACGCAAGAGTCTGAGCATCCCATCATTCAAGAGCAGCTCTGTTGAGGACAAAGAGGGAGGACTGAACGGAGTCTGGCGAGGTGCTGATTCAACTCGGAGCGGGTTGAACAGGATCAGTGCTGGTCAATTCCTTATCTACCAGGTTGTGTCTTTACCTTTGAATAAATAACGGTCTGCACTTCTCCTCTTCCTTCCAGCTGACTTCCTATGAAGAGAGAGGCGGGGAGATCTGAGCTGTGCCCTCAAAAGCTTCAGATGGTATCGGGATCTGTCAGCATCTCGGAGATTTTCATGATCGTCTTCTGGAGCAGCACTGGCCTGGTGCTCGCCGATGGGATCACGATTCCCTCCTTGGCGTGGCGATCAGCTTTGCGAAGGCCGGCCAGTGCAAAAGGACGGAACACCTCGGATAGCGCGACCTCACAGCCCACCGTGCAGCAGAGGGCCCGGAGTAGTCCCATCGTTCTCAACACCATGAAGAGCTCAGCTGGGAACTCTGATATCGGTACTTCTCGGAGAGGGCTGGAGTTTGCAAAGGGGTTGATATCGATACCATCAGGGAGAGGCCCGGTGTCGAACAGTCCATTGGCGTAGATGGAGATCAAGTAGTTGGAACGAAGCTGGCTCGCCTCGACGGGGATGTCCAGAACAATGCCTAGCTCCCGGAAGGTCTGTGCAATCGCGTTCGGATCCTTGGAGCATATGGAAAGGTAAAAGGCGCAGAGCTTGAGGCGAAGCGTCTCGTCAAGGTGCTTGCACTGGCCAAAGTCCAGCATCGCCACGCGAGAATCCGGCAGCACGAGGAGATTGCCCGGGTGCGGATCCGCGTGGAAAACCCCATCGACAAGGATCATCTGCCCGTATGCTTCACCGAGGCTCCTGACGAGCTCCTCTCGGTTAACATTCCATAGGTTCAGGGTCTTCGTATCGTCTACGCGTACCCCTTCAATGTAATCCATCCCGAGCACCCTCCGAGTGACCAGGTCCTCCTCCACCTCCGGTATCACCACCTTGGCCGGGCATATTCCGACCTTCCTCAGGTTGTCTCCGATGGTCTTCATCATCGAAGCCTCCTCGATGAAATCAAACTCTAGGGGTATCTGCGCCTCAAACTCGGAAACCACAGACAGCAGGTCGAAGAACTTCATGTCGTGGGTCTGAAGAAAAGACGCCAGATTGCGTAGGTTCCGCAGGTCCAATTCCATCAAGCTCTCCTGGTCGTCGTATTGCACTTTGACCACGATGCTCTTCGCGGTTCTCGTAATGCCAAGGTGTACCTGCGCTATCGTAGCGCTCGCCAGCGGCCGCTTATCAATCGCCTTGAACACCTGGTATATCGAGTTCACCTGTGCCTCCGAGCAGAGAACCTTATCGATCTCTTCAAACTTGACGGGCGGAACGTTGTCCTGCAGGAGTGCCAGCTTTTCTCCCCATTCCTCCGGAATGAAGTCGGCTCTAGATCCGATGAACTGTCCGTCCTTAAGGTAAAATCCTCTGAGCTCAACGCACAGGTTATATACCGCTTCCGCTCCCCACTCGTGCCGCTTTTTCCACATCCTAGCCTGCCTTGCTTCGTTCATCAGCGGCGCCACCACCTGAGTGTATTTGTAGCCGACGTAAATGGGAATCACTCGCGTCCAGAAGTCCACAGACCTAGAGTGGGCCTTTACGACCCACGAAGAGGCAAGGATATACGACCTCAACATCACCAGCGCCGGCAGTGTCCTCGCAAACTTGCCGCGCTCTGGATTCGGGACTGCAGCACCGATGACCAACCCTGCGCGTAGAATGTGAAGCCATGGGCTGGGCAGCAGTACTTGAGCGAGCATAACCGCAGCCACCCTCCCGAACAGTCCAAGGCTGTACAAAACTCTCGAAAAGATGCTCCTGGTCCTCGAACGTTCATCCAACTCCTCCACAGCAGCTTTCCTCCTCGCATCTCCTACTATAGCATCCACCGTAAACGCGCTCGGACCAACGAAACTCAAATGACGCCTCCGCGGTGGTCTTCCAGATCCCCCTAAACCCCCCATTTTTCAATAGCCACAAGAAAAGCTAGAAAACCCAAACCGCAAACTCCAAACAAATACGACCCACCGAAACCGCCCCGGGGAAAACAACGTCAGATGAAATCACTAGGACGCCATTCCTCGTCTTCGAAAACCCATTCGCTTCCCCCAAGATCCCTTCAGACTCTCCAGGAAACAAACGATTCTTATCCAAAATTCCTAGCAAACCTCCATCTTCTCCAACCCCCCCCCCAAAAAGCAGCACCTCTGTAGACTTTCCACCCCCTCTCACCACATCGAAGCGGAAGCAAACCCGCTCAGAGCAAAAACTGATCAAAGACCGTTCTTTCCTAGTTCCTACACACCTCAACCAAAAACCCAGAAACAGACCTCCCAAAAAACTTCCTTCTCCAGAAGAAAACCTTCCCCTCAAAACAGCAATAAAAACTCTTGGGGTTGTTGATTTTTCTTTTCTCTACTCCGTAATCAGCTTTTCTTATCCTTCGTTTGTTCTCTTCCCTTGCCTTTCCCCTTACCGCTAAAAAAGTTGTCTCCTCTCCTCCCCTCGTCCTCCCTCCACCTCCCGGTCACCCTCCCCAAGACCCTTTTTATCCCTCCCCAACCTCCAAAAATGCCTTTCAGACAATCCCGAAAAAGTCACACAGCGACTGAAGACAAACAAACCGCCAAAACCATAATTTTGTTCTTGGGTTGTCATAAACAGTCCAATAAAAACTTAACGCCAAACATGTCATAAGACGTTTAATATTAAATAAACAAATCTAATTCCCATAAACGTCATTAAACTTTTCACAAAACCTGTCCAAGTTGTGACACCTTTTTTCAAAGAGTTTTATCCATATGACCTATTTTTCTCCTTTTACTACATATTGATTTTGCTGAGATTTTTTTATCGGACCAAATATGACATGTAATTTCCTATCTTACTAAAAAAAATTCAAAAAAATAGATTTCCATCTTACACCCCCCCAACTGAAGTCTTGAAAAAAGTTTAATATTATCAATGGTTTGATCCATTCCCGCTTTTCATTGGATAGAATTGTAACGTGTGGCAAACGAATTATGTTTTTTTTTATTTCGGATTGGACAGGCTGTCATGGCCTTGTTTGGAACGTTTTTGATGTCGTGCGTTTAGTGGCTTCAGGGTAGGTTTTGGATGGAGTGGCAGGGAGGGAGTGAGGTACGTGAGTGTGTGGGTGAAGGCCGGAATTTTGCTTTAGAGTGGATGTCGCCGTATGGTATTCTTTACAGACCCTTGAAATCGGAGGATTGAACCTGACTCTTGGTATATCAAGTGACGAGGTCCCTGGTAGTGACAACCGACGGAGTTTTGGATGTTGTGGTGGGTGGTGTTGAGATGGTTTGTGGATGGACTTGGCTTTCCGCGAGGTTGGAAGTGACCCTAAATGGAAGCAGTCAGTCATCAAAACCATGGAGTCAAGTATGAGAGTGGGAGGGTGAAATTGCACGGGTGGTGCTCGCAGCCCTGGATGGTTGCGCACTCAGGGCGATGCGCTCGAGCGTGCTGTTCGTCTAGAAACCACGATTTTTACGAGTTGCCTTTTCGCGCCATATCTCGCTCGTCCGAAAGTGCTTGCCCACAAATCAGCATCGAACGTCTATATTATACTAAAGTAATCAATCACATGGATTGGATGCGGCGGGGCTCGATGGTGCTCAAACAGTACAATTATCTCACATATGATCACCCTTCTCGCACAGACTGCGTAGGTCTCACACCTAACAACCAGAAGAGCCCCTAGCATTCCTTTCGTTCCCAATGAAGAACACTCTCCCCACCCTGAAGTCTTCACAATGAGCTATCCTTCAAGAATACATTCCAACAAAAAATCGACACGTGCAATAATTTAATTCGCTTATAAATCCTCCAAGAACAGACGTCAAAATATAATTCACTCAATATCTTATTTTGATAGGATACATTCTCATGGTGTTAGCACCACATCCATGAAACTTCCACAAAAACACACCTCCACCCTTCTACCCCCCTTCACGCTTTTTAAAACTAGCACCGCTTGCAGGATGTCCGGACCGGCCTCCGCGATATCCTGCCTAAAAAGTATCACATTTCAAGGCCTGTACAATGTGTGGCATGCAGAGATGGACAGTCTGTCTCAATCAATTTTTCATAACACGTGGTTGATTATGGTTTGGTAAATGCAGCACTGATAATATCCATATAAATTGGAAGAAAATCACTTTCATGTTTCTTAGACCAATTATTGTCCGTGAAGTGTCCCAACGAAGAAAGTAGTTTGATTTAGTCGTAGATGATTGGTTTAAGTTTGGTAAAAAGTGGTAAAGTAGCGAAGTAGCGGATGACGCCAGTGCGTGTTTTTTTGTTTTTTTCGGGGGTATTGAAAGAGAGATGACCGGACGTGTTCGGGTGGTTGTCGATCGAGAGGGGGAGAGCCGTGATTTTTTTTTTGTTGTTTGTGGTTTGTTGCCAATCTGAAAATCGATCTTTGAGGCGGAGGAAGGGTAGTGTCGGGTATTGGAGGTGTGTGGATTGGTGTTAGGGTGGGAGGAAGAGATCTGGGGGGGGGTTGGGGGTGAGTGGATTGAGGGTGGGATTGGTTAGGAGTTTGGAAAGTTGTTTTTGGTAGTGGATTAGTTCTGGAAGAGATGGCTGCGTTCGTGGGGAGTTCTGTGTCTGTTTTTGTTGGGGACCGGAGTGTTCTGTCATGCTCAAGAGCGGGCCGCCGGGTGTCTGAGTCAGGCAGGAGGGCGGTGGTGACCCCCGTGAAGATGACCTACGCTGCCGGGATTTTCGAGAAGTCGAATCCTTACGCTGATGAGCTCAAGGCGACTGCTAGGTACATCTCCCAGAGGGGAAGGGGAATCCTTGCATCGGATGAGTCGAACTCGACTACCGGCAAGAGGTTGGCAATTGTTGACCTTGAGAACGAGGAGGTGAACAGGAGAGACTGGAGAGAGTTGCTGTACACCGCCCCGGATCTGGGCAAGTACATCTCTGGAGCTATCATGTTCGAGGAAACCCTGTACCAGAAAGCTGCTGACGGAACTCCGTTCGTCGACATCCTCAAGGACCAGGGTATCTTCCCTGGAATCAAGGTTGACACCGGACTCACTGCTCTTCCAAGGACCGACGCTGAGACCGCCACCACTGGACTGGACGGACTGCCGGATCGGTGCGCGGCGTACTACAAGCAGGGTGCCAGGTTTGCCAAGTGGAGGGCCGTGTTGAGAATTGGTGACGGTTGCCCTTCTGATGCTGCGATCATCGAGAACTGCCACGCTCTGGCGCGGTATGCCCAAATCTCCCAAGCTGCTGGACTCGTCCCCATCGTCGAGCCGGAAGTCCTCCTTGACGGTGATCACGACATCGACAGGACCGCCTACGAGACTGAGAAAGTGCTCTCGTACACCTTCCGGTTCCTGAACGAGTACGACGTCTGCTTGGACGCTATACTGCTCAAGCCAAATATGATCAACCCGGGCGGTGACTACCCCACCCCTCCCACGCCCCAAGATGTTGCGTCATACACCCTGCGAACGATGCTGCGCGGTGTTCCAGGGGCCGTCCCAGGAATTCACTTCCTCAGCGGAGGTAGGTTTCTTTTCTCATGCACGGAAACCACTCGCGAGTCGAAATTTCGCTTTCTTAACACGATGGGATGTGCGTTTCTTCCTTTCCAACAGGAATGAGCGATGCCGAGGCAACCGAGAATCTCAACCTGCTCAATACCATTGAGGGCTCAGAGAGGGCCCCGTGGTCTCTGACCTTCTCCTACGGCCGTGCTCTTCAGATCGCGGTTCTTAAGACCTGGTCCGGAAAGCCCGAGAACAAGGAAAAGGCCCAGACCCTCCTCACGGCGCTCGCAAGGGCCAACTCTCAGGCCCAGCTCGGCAAGTTCGAGGGTGAGCACCCGTCCCCCGAAGCCAAGACCCGCAACTGGCAGCCACTCCGCCTTGTCTAAACATTCTAAACGATGAGCTATGCAGAACATTATAAAATTCAAGAGTCAATTATTGCACACATCTGGACCAACCCGCCACCATCGCGATGCGCTGATTGTATCCTTCATCCTCTATCCACCAAACTACTTCACAAAGTTGTGCAGGAAAAGGTTCCGTCCGTCATGTAGAAGATTTCGTCATCAGCGACATGCCGAGAACGCACATTCAAGGCATCTCACCGCCCGTCAGAATCAGGACCCTCCCGAGCAGTCATCAGGAACCCGATCAATCCATTCTACCATGCACAAAACATCAATCCTCGGCTTCCAGCGACGTCAAGAGGCAATCAAACGCGCTCATGAATATAAGAAGTGGTCCAGAGGCTACACAAGTGCCGTGATCATTTGTGTCTCATCAGCTTCACACCGTCAAGCAGGGTCAAAGTGCTTTTGGATTCCATGCATAGGGATTGCTCTGACTAGGTGTTGGACTGGGACTGTTTCGGTGACAGGAGAGGCAGACGGAGGGTTCGGGGATGAACTCGAGAAGGACTACGAGGCTCGTTCTCCCGCTCAGGAGAAAAAATACAGCTGTTAACACGAGAATCTGTATTTTCGATCCGTTTTCGGGTATTCATGTATCGTTGAATTATTTCTATGAAAACATTTAACAGAAAAAGAGACACCTGTCCATATGAAAAATGTCAATGGTTACGTCCTGACCGAACAAGTCAGCCGTCAGGAGTGTAGTCCAAAACAAGGCTAATAATAGATAAGTCTAGATCTAATAATAGTACTCTAGCATACCCAGGACATGAACTGGAAGCCTATAGATACGGAAGTTACGACCTTCCGTCCTAGGATTAGAGCTAGAGGTGGGTATCCAAGATAGATAAAAGATAAAAACAAAAAGGGAATTTATAATTATTTTGGATCATCGATACGCGAACGCGAGAGCGTGTCAATTGGTCTCATCGCATGAGTTGCGATTGAGGAACGGGAATGAGCCCAAAACCTGAAAACCAGAAAAACCTGATGAACCTGAAAAACCTGAAAACCTGACAACCTGACAACCAGAAAAACCTGACAACCAGAAGCTGGCATCACTAATCAAGATTCAGGCTCCGCAGCCGAAAGCCTACGACGGGCGACGTGACGCCTTAATCATAAGTACGTTCTTGAATCACTTAAGAACCTACTTCAAACTGGCGCGACTGCCCAACGACGATGACGAATACAAAATCACCTTAGCAGAAGGATATTTGACTGGTGACGACTCCTCCTATTGGTGGTCGCTAATTCCCGACAACCAGAAACCGTCGACATATGAAGGATTCGAGCATACGCTTAAAGCCCAGTTCTACCCAGCGGACGCTAAGATCCGCGCGAAACAGCAACTCGCACAGGCGCAGCAGAAAACGACTGTTGCAGCATATTCGGCATACTTCAATAAATGCCTGATCCAGGTTGGAGCAATCTCGGACTCGGAGAAATTTGATAGATTCGTCGAAGGCCTCAAACCGGACATCAAAAAATACATACATATCCTAGACGTGCAGACTTTCGAAGCGGCGCAGGCACTAGCCCTGAAAATTGAGGGAGCTGAGGCAGCCAGTCAACCCTCTAGAAAGGAAGAGAAATTTCCCCCAAAAATGGCAACGCCCCAGACCACTGTAAGCAGGGGAACCAGGTCTGGACGCAGTTACCAACCCGGAACGCAAGAGCAGCAGAAGCGTAACTACGCCAATGTTGTTTGCAATTATTGCGGGAAAAAGGGGCATACCCAACGGATTTGTTGGAACAACCCTGACAGAGACCCGACAGTGTCAAAGTCTTCACCCCATAAGCTACAGGAGTTAAACGAGGAGCAGCAGTTGGAGGCGCCGACACTGTTGCTGACAAAGGCGTTCGGGTTCCCTTCAGTGCAAACTTCACGGTCACAGGGTTCTTGAATGGGAAGAAGCAGGCCCTCCTGATCGATACCGGAAGTAGCCATTCCGTCCTACGGGGCATCCCAGACGCCACTCCAATAATCCCAACTCAACATGGGCGATTGGACACCGCTGCCCCAGGAGCATCAATTGAGATTTTGGGCGAAGTGAACGTAAACTTACAGCTAGGTGATCACTACTTTGAGTGGCAGCCCTATATCGTAGAAGAAGCAGCGAGCCCGGGATACTTGGGACAAGACTTCCTACGCAACTATCATGATCGATGATCCGTTTATTCAGAGACGGAAAAATCTGTGCTAGTCGACATCTCCAACCAGATGCTGATCTTAAACTCAGTCGGAATGATACCTGAAACCAGAATACAACCCGAAAAGAAACCAGAAAATGAAGCAGAAAAAGTTAACACCAGAAAAAATTGAAAAAGAGAAGCCGGATGTGAGAACCCAAGAAGCAACACGAAAGAAGGAAGCTATGGAGTTGAAAGCTTGGATCACCTCATCATACGAAACCGTATTCGCCGACGAAGTTCATGAGCTACCTCCATGGCGCGAGGTTAACTTTGAAATCGAGCTACGACCAGGAGCGGAAGCAGTGGCTCAACGACCATACCGAATGAATCTCCCAGACCAACGCGAACTAAAGGAACAGCTAGAGAGCTAGTTACAGAGAAAGCTGATTCGGCAGAGTTCATCTCCTTTCGCGTCTCCCTGCCTTTTTGTTGACAAAAAGCATGGCGGTAAGCGGCTGTGTATAATCAATACAGGAGATTGAACCGGCAGACAATTGCGAATCAAACGAATCCGCCGCGGATTGATGATTGCCTCGATGCGTTTGGTACCGCATCTTACCTCAGTGTGGTCGATCTGCGGAGTGGATACTGGCAACTAAGAGTGAAAGAGGAGGATATCCAGAAGACGGCATTCACAACACCATTCGGACTATACGAATGGCTTGTCATGCCATTCGGTCTGACAAATGCACCGGCAGTGTTCACCAGACTTTTGAACCACATCTTTTTCAACGAGCTTAATGACTTTGTCATGATTTTTGTCGACGATATCGTCATTTAGTCGCCGAACCTGGAGACACACCGAAGGCACCTGGGTATAGTGTTCAACAAACTACGCAAACATAAATTGTTTGCCAAGCTACCAAAGTGTACTTTTGGAGTTCCCGAGACAAGGTATTTGGGTCACCTAGTTGGAAAGGGGAACGGCGACCGGACCCCGGCAAAGTAGCTGCTCTCAAAAACTGGGGAACCCCGAAGAATGTTCAAGACGTCAGATCCTTTCTGGGGTTTACGGGTTACCTACGAAATTGCGTATCGCGATTCAGCCTAATTGCGGCACCGCTGACAGAGTTGACGAAGAAGGGAGATAAGTTTCAGTGGGGAGCACAGCAGCAAAAAGCTTTCTATAGTTTGCGGACAAAACTATCAAACGAACCAGTTTTGCACAACCGTGACTTCGGAAAAGGGTTCATCGTGTGTACGGACGCGAGCAATAGAGGAGCTGGAGCTGTCCTACTTCAAAAATTTGACGATGGCGCACACCCAGTCGCCTACTTTTCGAAGAAATTTTCGGCCGCCGAAACAAAGTACTCAACGTACGAACAGGAGTTGTACGCGCTATCAACGGCAATCTTGCACTTCCGGGTGTACTTAGAGGGAACCCGATTTACCGTGAGAACCGACCCCAACCCGTTGAGATTCTTGCACTCGCAGAAGGAGCTTACCAAACGTCAAGCGAGGTACATAAACCGGTTGATGGCGTTCCAGTTCACTATCGAGTACAAGAAAGGCGAGGAGAATATCGCCGATGCGTTAAGTCGGCATGCCATCCAACACTTGACAATTTCGTCGATCAACAACGACCTCAACTGGCAGGCTGTCAGGCTTACCTTCAAGACCCAGAATTCAGCGAGGTGTACCGGGAAGACCAGAAGTATGCTGCCCAAGGTTTCACTCGAAGGAACGATTCCCTGTTCTTGCATAATAGAATTTGCGCTCCGGAACGTCTCGTACCTGCTCTACTACGAAGCTATCATGAGGAGCCAACCGGAGGACACTTTGGAGTAACGAAAACCCGGAACCTGATTAAGAGGAAGTATTTTTGGTCAACGATGAAATAAGACATCGAACAAATGCTACGAAACTGTGATGTCTGTCGAAGACAAAAACCTCTACGATCTACAGCGGGCACACTCCAACCTCTACCCATTCCAGATGGGAAGTTCCAATTAATTTCTATGGACTTCATCATTCGCCTACCTATGACTTCGGAAGGGTTCGACTCCATCTTGGTCATCGTTGATCGATTCACCAAGTATGCTCGTTTCATTCCGACAACCACTGACGTTTCCGCGCAGAAGGTTGCAGAGCTATTCCTACGCCATCGGGGTTAGTTTGCGGGGTTATCCAGGGAAGCATAGGAACTCGCGAAAACCACTGGTGATCGTCAGGAGCCAGTTCTCCGTGCTATGTCATCAACCAATGGAACTCCGCGAAGAGCTGAGCATCCACCGCTTGAACTAATGTATTTTTATTTTAGCAATTATTGTGGGAGAGCTCTCGATGCGAAAGGTTCAGGGTCTGGGTTGTTCACGCAGCTAGGTGACGAGATTTCGCCATGAGAAGCTCGAGCCTTCAAGGCGAGCCTTGCTGGAAGAAATGAGACTAGGCATCGTCTACGGTAGCCGACCTGACACATGCGCCCAGCGAAGCAGGTGGGCCCTGAGCATTGCCGGTCCCATCCAGCGGCCACAAAATCACGGCTCCGGACGACCAACGTGAAACTATCCCCTACTCGGAGACCGACAGCCATGGGATCTTCGCGTCCCCATCGCAGAGGATGGGAACTCCGCCGGGACGGGCTGCATGCTGGCTGCGCAAGCAGAGGGGCCATTGCAAACGAGATTGTCGGCAGAGGCTTGCTCACTTTCAGGTGAAAGTGACGCTTCTATCACGGCTCCAATCAGAGTTGACTCGGGGCGACCACTCGGAAAACTTAAGGACTTTGGGCGAAGGATGCTGTCTGAGACAATCGTAAAGCATCCCCAAAAACGTCGAGCTGGAGCAGCGGCGCAATGAAGTCTCAGTTGCAGCTCGAAGTTTTAGGTATGCTTTAGGATTGTTTTGGACAGCATCCTGAGCCATCCTCCTCGAGCAGGTAGCACAGAGCCCGATGCAAGATATTGAACTCTTTTCCGGCTGCTCATATTTTTCCTTGAATTATTCTATTTTTCTGATAGTATTTATAGCTGAAAAACCTTTAGAGGACAGCTGTCCATAAGAAAAGATGAGATTTCGATACCATTTTCGCGTATTCATTTTTATTTGAATTATTATAGTTTTATGGATACCTTGGAGTTTCCACGTTGTCAGCGTTTCCTTTTTTGGGGGCTCTGAAGAAGATGGTAAAGTTTGGTAGGATTACTGTGCCTTCTTGAGGATAGATGATGAGTGGCTCGCCTTCTGAACTAGAGCGCTTTTTACCAATTCTATCTTTTTCAAGTTTTGAATGAAACGAAGCGTTATTTTTTTTGAAGAATTGTCTTTCTGTGGCGAGCTGTTGAAGAGTCCTTTTCTTTTTGAGCTGTTTTGTTAAATTTTTTTTTTCTGGGACGTTGTTGCTGGCGATATGGCGTCTTCTTCCGGGCCCGGCAAGGTCGCAACTCGCCCAGAGAAGGTTGTTTTTATCACGGCGTTCTTAATTTGCTTGGATTGATCTTTTTTTGGGGGGGGGTCTGTTCTGAATGAGGTTACTACGCGATTTTGGGCTTAACAGGATGAGTACGAGCTCGAGGATGATTTCGATATCGGCACTTCCGTTGCTACTTGCTCAGCTACTGTTCGAGTCGGTAAGCGTTTGCGGTTTCTTCCCAAAATGCTTAGAATGTCCCTCCTGGCGGCTGAACCAGTCAATCCTTGCTGTGGTCTCTAGGCTTTATCAGAAAGGTCTATGGCATAGTTTCCATTCAGTTGCTGACCACTGTCGTCATAAGCTTGTGTGTAATGCTGAGCACCATCGTCAGAACGTTCGTCCTTGATTCAGCCAACACAATTCTTCTCAGCATGTTTGCAAGCTTTGTGGTATTCTTTGTTCTGCTGAAATACAAGGATAGACACCCGACCAACATCTATCTGCTTGCCGTATTTGTGAGTGGCTTTTCAGCCTTCATAGAGAGCGAGTTTCACGCTCTGACTTATTTATTCCTTTGAAATTCTGGCTGCTGTGCTGTTTCCTCTTGCGCAGACTTTTGCAGAGTCGTACGTGGTTGCGTGGATTTGTGCGATCAACTATGAGACGGGCTACGGTCACTGTATCGCGACCGCGTTTTCGTTGACGTTGATGATTTTTTCTTCACTCACAGTGTTCTGCTTCGTGACAAAGAAGGATTTCTCGTTTCTCGGTGGATTTCTATTCGCGTCTATCGTTGCGCTGTTCTGCGCTGGGCTTTTCTTTGGCCTCGCGACCGGCTACGGCGGAAAAATCCCACCAGTTCTGTCGTTTTTGTACTCGTTCCTCGGAACAATCGTGTTCAGCGCTCATATACTTTTCGACACGTCTCTCCTGATCCATCGATTATCGCCTGATGATTACATCTTGGCCGCCGTGAGCATCTATCTGGACGTGATCAACCTCTTCGTGCATATCCTCCGAGTATCGAGGCAGTCAGACAACTGATAGGCTTACCTGTATCCTATCGCTTGGAGCTGACGATTGAAACAGCGGAATGTATAAAAGCTCGACGCATCCGCTCCAGAAGACCGAGTGTGAAAACTCAGCTGGTGGTACACCGACAGGTTGTTAGCTATGAGAGCGAGTGCGACTTTTAAGCAGGGCTTCATGGAAATCTATGCTCTCGATGCCGAAAACCGTCTGCTCAGCTTCTGAATGCTGCCCTCATTTTGCTCCCAGCAAGCAGCGAGCAGAGCTCATGGACTTGTCAACCACGGCCGTGATCGGGGTTGCTGCCACATCGTCGAGGTGGAAGATGAACCCGAGACTGAAGAAGAATATCGACTACTGAGGCAGATATTATCAGTTGCTACAGAAGCACTCAGCTTGGGAATCTGAAGGGCCGCTTGAACCCGAACTGTCTCCAGAAACGGCGAAAGCCCTGCTTCGGAGAGTAGATTATCCCCTAGGCTCTGAAGATGAAGGCCTATCGGGAATCTTCTCTTCCCCTCCCTCTCTACGCGAGAGCGCAAAACGAACCACGAATGATTTCAGAGAGATGGTAGTGCACGCTTGAAGTTCGACTCAGGTCTATGGGGAGGAAGTAGCAACTGGACTTGGGTCGAAAGTCCGTCCCAAACTCCTGACACTTGTCTACTGGACGCTACACCGGGCGCAACCAGGGCAGTTTTCAAGCTTTCTTTAAAGCATAGCTGAAAAAAGCTTAGGATTTTGGAAGTAGTCTTAAAAATTGTTCCCTCAGGCGCTTCAGTGGTCTTTCAAGCTTCCCTTCCTCGTCACGGCGTAAGAGCCTACCACATCCCGGCGACCGTTCAATGCTTTATTGGGACTTGGGACATTTTGCAACAGTTATCGGGACATGTCCCAAGGGGAATTAGTGGTCTTCGATTGGACTTTGCAGTCTCCTCAAAAGGGAAAGCGAGATCAGAAATGGAAAGAAAACAATGAGAAGGCATCCAAACAAGTTAGAGGGGAGCTCCGTAACCCATCTCTGTCGCAGCCTAACGTTCTCACTCGGTTCTGTCCTGCGATGTCCCCCTTTTTCCTGTCCGAGAAGTTGCAGAAGGGGGAAACACGGAAAAAGCTGACCTAGTACAATCTTCTAACCAGAATTGTGCTCTTGAAGAAGGAGAACGAGCCGATCAAAACCTCCATGGCGCTCCCCGTGCTCATCTTGCCCCCTCCTCCACACCAGAGTAATCTAGAAACATGATCTATATTTAGAAGAATAATAGTCTCGGTCGAGACAATTTTTAACATTAATATAGATCTATTCATAATTATGAAGTATTTTGACTTTAATTAAGAATTTCACGGCGAGTACCGCTTTCGCAGCATTTTTCGATACTTGACGAAGAAGGCGGTCGGAATGGGGTTGGGAAGATGACTACCTGAATGTTCAGAGAGATCTGGAGTAGCTTTCTTAAAGGAATGACTTGTTAGACTTGTTTGTTTTGTGATGAAAGTTACAGCTCATTGGCGCATTTAAAAGCGGAATCTGGGGGATCTATTGCGGGTTCTAGATTGCAATGGGTTGCCGAGCTATGTCAAAGTCTGGACTGACTAGCTTAAAGCTGAATGACTGGCCTGTATATTTTGCTAGAAGGGGATTCAGGAGGGAACCTACAGCTATAAGAAAGCATGCAGTAACGATTGAGTTTGAAGACGGTAAAGTCGAGCACGTGCAGAAAAGAGGCCACCGGTTTGCTGATGACAAAGCGGTATCAACAAAGCCTGAACTTTTGGAGGCGTTCGGAGACGACGGAAGGATTGAAACATCGAAAACACGCCGCCAGAATGCCGTTGAGGAGGAGTCATTGCCTAAATCGTTGGTAAATAGATTCGAGAACGCGCTGGATTCAGATCAGCCGGACTTGATGGTGTCACTCTTGGGCTCCATGACCGCGAAGCAAGTTTATCCTGCTTTTCCACTGTGGAAGGACATTCTTGAGAAGACAGTCAACTCGCCGACACGCTGGGAAAAGCTTCGGTCTTATCCCAACGTGGTTTCATCAGAGGACTTTCTCCGTGCACGTTTCGAGTACTTGACAGACAACTATCAGCCCAAAGTTATGCTAGAAGCACTTCAAGATATGAGAACTCATGACATCAAAGCGGATCCAATAACCGCGAGCTTCGTTGCACAGGCTTCGGAGAACCATCTGAGAGGAGCTGAAGTGTATGCCACGAAGAAGAACCAGAATAGAGCCGAGAAAGCCGTCAAGGAGGAAGCTGCAATGGTCACGCCGCCGGAGCCTATATCTGCTGAAGCAATTAAAAGCATATCCGAGAAAGTCGTTGAGAAAGAAGCTGCTCACGTCAAGCCACCGCAGCATAAATCTGCTGAAGCAAGCAAAAGAATATCAGATGAATTGGAAAAAATGCGTGGCGTGGCGAAGCAGCACGATAGAGGCCGCTACTTGTTTGACGAAGACAGCGATATGGATTTCGGGAAACTTCGACTTCAGATCGACAAGCACTGGTGGAAGGACTACAACCAGAGGCCACACGCCGAGCGGTCGACTGTTCTGTTAAAGGACGGGATCAAGTCCCCGTCAGTTGGCTGGGAGTGGTTTCTGATCACCTTCTTCCAGGCCTTCTCCAAAACAGATTCACGCCATATCAACTTACACACTTGGATAGCGGCCTTCACCGGTGCATCAAGGCTCTTCCCCAACAAGGACTACGCCTATAAACTTCTGGAGAAGCGGTATAATGAAAACAGGCTTCAAAAGGACGATGGCGGGTTTATGTTCGTTTCAAAAAACTTGAACGGGACGGCTGATATTCTTCGTTTGATGAGCTTTTGGCAGAAGCTGTCAAAAGAGATTGACTCTAAGAGCTATGCATTACTTCTGAGGGCATGCCTGTCGACAAGCAACAGATGGCTTGTTCACTATATCCTCTCTGATATGAAGAAGCGAGAAAGGCCGCTGGAGTCGGAAACCTACGCGGCGGTCATCGAGCTCTTGGCTAAGCACGAATCGCTCTCCGAGGCAAGAAAATTTGCGATGAGTGCCGTGCAGGAAATGAAGAAGCGCGAGGATGAAAACGGCGGTGATGTTTTGAGAGCTATGATGAAGATCGAAAGCGACGACGTTGCTATTGAGGTGTTTAAGACCTTCAAGACGCACCTCAAACTGAAGAGAGAGAACTACAGGGACTACCTCTTCGCGATAGGGGATTGCAGCGATCCGAGTCTGAGGTCAATGAACCATCTAAACTCGGTAGCGGATGACTTCATTAAGGAGTTTGATATCGAGCAATGGCCAGTTGCAGCAGTGGGTCCTGGGAGGCTACAGCCCTATGAACCCAAATGGAAAGATGCTATTGTGACCAATGCGTTCCTCTACGCCTCCGGGGATGAACAGACGATTCAAAGGACGCTGGATATCCTGGTACGATTTGGCGAAGTGAAGGACAGCGAGACTAGGGCAGTACAGTACTACACTTTGGTCAAGCTTGGCAAGGATGAATTGGTGGAAAGCATGGTTAAACGGATCCCGCAAAAGCTTCTCAAGATTTACAATGACATCTTTCCCGTGTTCGCGGAGAATGATCGTTTGAAGCCGTCGCTGAACTTGCTCAAGTGTCTTCATCCATTGGCTTCGAGGTACGCTGTCTCTCTCCGGGTTGCCGAGGGCATGCTTCCAGGAGCATATATTCGTTCTGGTAACTTTGAGAGTGCTAAGGCGGCGATAGAGAGTATTCCAAACCCGCACGTGACCTCGAGGCTCCATATATTGAGCGAGAGTTCGGCGCTGTTGGGAAAGCCGGACGGTTTCGAAAATGTCGATGCATTTGCTCGGGCCTTCAAGCTGATAAACTGTGACATTGCTGATGTTGAATGGATGACGCTTCTGAAGGGTACGATCGCGTCAAAGCAGGTTCAGACCAGTACGGATATTGTTGCAAAGATTGATCAAACTGGTGTGGCAACGCCTCTACCGGAGATGATGGAGATGATTCCGATGATTGTGGAGACGTTGGAGTCTGGAGCTCGCGAGAAGGCTGTTATGCGCGCGACAAAGCTGTTTCTGACCAACAGCTCAAGGCTAAGGAATGCGATCTTGATACGCCGCCTGGTTGATCTCGAGCAGCTTTCTGCGGCGAGCTTTGCGGCGAAGCAGTGCGATGAGGCGGAAGCTTTAGTTTGCGTACTTGAGGCGTATATGGATAGGAAACTTTTGGCAGAGGCAGTGGAGTTTGTGGGTGGCCTGAAGGCTCCGCGGATTGCGGAGATAAAATTCTATCATGGTCAGTCCATCAAACGGCTCGAGAAGGCGCTGAAGGCATCAGCGGCTAAGAAGCTGAGGGAAGTTTGGGCGAAGAGGATGACGGCATTTGACGAATCCGTTGCTGGAGTTTCCACAAAAGAGGCGGAGGCAAGCGGACATGAGAAAAAATCGGAAGTCAAGGTAATCGAGAGCAGCGCTCTGAAGGAGTGGAAGCAGCTTGTGGAAGAGAGGAGCAAGTCTGGAACTAGCTGGGACGTCCTGGTCGATGCTACAATAGGAAATCACAATAGCGACCTGTCCAAGTTTCGGAAGAGAGTGTTCAGCACGTTTGCCGAGGCCTGCTCGGAGACGGCCGCAATGAAGCCGGCTGACTATGATCTAGCCATCGAGGTCCTGGACGAACTAGATAAAGCGGAGGAGGTCGTTTCCAGAGCACTTTACAGAAAGATACCGTTAAGCAAGGCGTCGACAGAAACCTTGAGGACTGTCGCGTCAAAGACCTCGAGAGGGGAGGAGGTCTGGTACGCTTCAACGCTATTCAATGAGACTGAAGACAAACAAACGATTCTGAGCAGGCTATTGCTGAATCCATCCGTTGAAGGTCTCAAACCCTCCCACGGGGCAATGGATACTGACTAATAGACAGTCTTTTTTTTGGCGACAAGCAATCTACCTCTCCCTCGAGCTTTGTAGCGTTTTTCACAGAAGGGAGTCTAACACCAGAATAGAAAAGACAATGCAGAAGTCTTCTTCCGTTCATAGGTTTTTCTTTGACGACTAGGTTTCTGCTTTTTTTTTTATAGCAGGCTGTGCAATGCTTGTCTGTACATCTATAGGACACTATATTACAACAAAAGTCAAAACTAACACAACACAAGGAGGCCAAGTTCAAGTTAGTCGTGATCAGCTGCACTCGATTGGTCGCTTTCCATCCGGTCCGAGCTCTTCCGGGGAAGCCGAATTGATGAAGAGTTGTGGTTTTGAGGAGCGGAGGATGTAGTAGAGTTGGCTTCGAGTTGTAGACCGCTGGGGCTGGCTGGACTTAGGCTTAGACTGATGTCGCTCAGCGCCGGCAACTGAAACGCGGCCTCTCTGTCTCGCTCTCGCGCAATTAGCTTCCTCAGGAGGGTCCTATTCGGAGGGTACTGAATGTGACGATGCGATAAGTCCCTCATCATTTGCTGGACCTCCTCCGTGAATGGGATGTTGCCTCGGAACGCCATGCACCTCAGGACGGTGACAGCGTCATCGTGCAGGCCATGTCTCATCAAAGTTCTAATCATCTTCGCGTTGGGCCCCGCTCTTTGCAGGTCTATTCTCTTGTTAAGACTTGCATTCCGAATCTTGCGATTAAGATCAGGCTCGTACGATGTTTTGAAGGGCAGCCCATCGCCAGTCTTACCTTCACGAAGCGTGAAGGTCCTTCCCAGCCCATGGGATGCTGGGTCCTCCTCTCGGTCGAGAGGCAGCTTTTCAGCCTCCTCCTCAGACGGTGCATAGTCTCGCTGTTCCAACAGCGACACCTCTTCTCCATCGGAATGGTAATCCTCCTCCATGGACCCATTCAACAGCTCCGAATCGTTCAAGTTGTCCTCACCAGCCACTCCGGAGGCCGTGTGAGCCGCAGACGGAGCTTCTTCGTCTTCCTCAATGGGCTCGTATTCACCTCTATCATCGTCCTCAACCTCCTCTTCTCGTACATTGCGCTGCTCACTCAGCTGCGCTAGGATCAACTTGAGCTCTTCTGTATGACCATCGGTATGTCGTTGTAAGTGCATCACCAATGCGTAAACTGACTCGACAAAGCCACGACTCTCCAGCTCTAAGCCAGAGCGCACCAGGTTCTTGAGAAGAGGCAATGCCTTCACAACGTTCCCACTGCGCACGAGCTCAATCACCAAGGCCATGTCGAGGGAAGTATTTCGAGCGAGATTATTCCGCTCCATCTCCTTAAGCTTACGCAGCGCCTCCGGTAGATTTCTGCTCTTCACTAATGCCCCCACAAGGAGCTCGTACTGCTCCGCGGTTGGCCTGAACCCATCCCTCTCCATGGAAGCGAGCACATCCGTGACCTCGGAGATCTTCTCAGTAGACAGCAGCGTTTTCATCATGTTCGTGTACATTTGTTCACTGATGGGAACACGGAGATCACGACAGATCTGCAGGGTCATAAAACTACCATCGACATCCCGATTGGCAATGTCCATCATCTGAATACCCTCCATCATCGCCGTGTCCACGTACGCCGAGTTGAACACTTCCTTGATCATCTTTCTGATCATGTTCGCATCGCCAACCTTCCCAGCTGTCGAGAGAATCCTTATTAGAGCTCTCATGGTCATGGGATCGACCTCGATCTTCTCCTCCAGAACGAGTTCCGCTGCCGCTACGACCATTTCGATTCCACCACCATCGTCACATCTGAGCTTCAGGTGACGCACAAGGAACTCCCTAGGGATCTTCAGCTGCGATAGGATCATCGAATCGACCACGGCGAGCTGAAATTCTGGATTGAATTCTGACGCATTCAGCATTATCTTGAGCAGCTCCGTAGGATCTCGACGCCTACCCATCCGCTCCATCAGTACGCCTCTTAGGATAGTCATGATGGTATCTGGGAGCTCGGACTTCACTTCGTACTTCAGCGCTGCTCGCAGATACCGTTCAAAAAGGGACTGAAACCATTCTGGATTCTCTAAAGTCCTGAAGTTGACCAGACTCTCTGTGAGGAGATTTTTCTCGCTTTTAGCGGTGTAGAGCTCTACCATTCGAAGCATGAGCTCGTAGTTGTCGAAGATTGAGGATCCCTTCGGCGGAGGAGACTGGGCCTCCCTGGTTTTGAAGGCTTCGATCGACTTGTGGAGGTCGGTGAACTGATCTCTCGACGACAAAAAGTTTGCCAGGGCGAGGAGAGCCTCCGGTTTCTTTTCCGACGCGTGGTACCACTTGTTGGCTTCTTTCGCGCTTCCGCTCGAGGATATGAGGAGCGACGCCACGCCAACGGGGATTCCGGTCATGTCATTACGACGTTGAAGAAGATACGCGGCAGTAATTGCTGCAGATCGGCTGCTGATCTTGGTTGCATCGACGAATCCGTAGACGATCGCCTCCAACCTTTCCAGATCAGTTTCTTCCCTCTGGATTTGGCTCACAACAGCCCGTTCTCGGTCGGATCTCACATATGCCGACGCGAGGTGGCGAATGACAAGCGGGGAAGTCTTTACATGAGCTGGGAGAGTCCTGTACCAGGCTCTCATAGGTCCATTGATTCGATCAGAACAGGCCAAAAGAGCCGAAGTGAATCCGATATCGTCTCGAAACCTCGATTTCAGATGTTCAAGCTCTCCGCTTGTCATTTTGGGAAGGTATTCAGACCATCGAACATGTCCATCAGCTCCTTTACCTCTCAGAGCTTCCAACTCGTCTTCAACAAGAGGCAGGAACGTTACCGGTGCCAAAGCCCCCGGAGTACGTAAATCACGGCCCGTCCGTTCAACATTTTGACCAACTCCCGGCGACTCCAGGTTCGAAATTTCTCTCGTATGCTTTCCTTTCAAGATTCTAAGATTCCATCTAGGACTATTCATTTAGATTTCATCCAAGAAAAAGGTTCAGAGTCACACAACCTCCTAAACTTAAAGTGGCGTCACCCATCGACCTCCCCTCGACCCCGCTCCGGCGTTCTCTGTCATGACGTACTACACCCACGCCCAAAATCCAGCTTTCACATCTCCAACAGCCAGCTGGGTATTACTCAAATTATTCCATATTTCGAGTTTTATTCCCCCCTAATTACTCCCAAATTAGGTAATATATCCCAATTCTATCTTGTTCTTCTCTATCTTCTTCTTCTTCTCTCCAGCTAACCTGGGAAATATCGAGTTTTGCCCATCGTACTTATACTCTTGCTCCATCGGGATGTGCAATAACTATTAAGCTCAAAAGGGTGTTGCACCTCCGGAGATTTTGGCACAGCCCGAGCATAATTTTGCATAGCCGGACATTGCTGGAAGGTGGAGACGTCACATCCCTCCCACCGAAGAAGAAGCGCGGGGTCGGGCAGATTCAGCAGCACGATGAAAGTTCATGTAGTAGCGAATTTGCCTTTTTGTAGCAGAGGTTTGTGGCAACTGGTGAGCTGCAATCCATCGAGCATCAGCTACTGTTTCCCCCTCGAAGTATACCATATATTCGCTGGTTCCCTCTGGTTTCATCCGATGACTAAGTACGGATGCGATTTCGCCTCCAGTCGCTGCTTCAGCTACCAACTCGGGTATGTCGGGTTGTACGTTGTCGGGAGAACCGACAAATTTCCTCAGCAGGGAAACGTGGAACGTTGGATGTACCTTCATTTCGGTTGGTAACTGCAGGATATAAGCGACATTGTTCACCTTACGCTGGATTCTGAAGGGTCCGGTGTATCGAGGTCTGAACGGTTTGGGATCTCGTAGCGGCAAGTTCGTGGTTGATAAGAGCACCATTTCGTCAGGGAAAAACTCAGGGTCACGCCTTCCCGCGTCGTAGCGGATTTTCTGTACTTGCTTTGAGTACAACATGTTGTTCCTTGCTGCCATGTATTGATCCTGCTGATGTCGTAAAAGAACTTCGGCTGCCTCAGGTAAGGGAGAAACGATAGCCTCCTCTGCACGTGGTACTATTAATGTTCCCGGTAGCTCAGGGTTTCGTCCGTACAGAAGTTCGAAGGGCGAATACTTAGTAGATTCCGATATTTGCGTGTTGTAGACCAACTCCGCCATGGAAAGATCTGCGGCCCATGTAGTTCGGGTACTGTTGCATCGGAGGTATGTCTCCAACGTCTGATTGACTCGCTCCGTTTGTCCGTCCGTTTGCGGGTGATAGGCTGTACTCAAATTCGTTCTGACCTTAAGTATACCCATCAGTCGTTGCCAGAATAGGCTGGTGAACTTAGAATCCCGGTCTGAAATTATGGTTCGGGGTAATCCCGCGAACCGTACCCAGTGTTCGAAGAATAATTCTGCCGTTTTCGCCGCATCTGCGTCCGTCCGGATTGGTATAAATTTCGAATATTTTGTGAGGCGATCGACAATTACTGGGATTGGTCTTCCCATGACTACATCGGGAGCTGATGCAATCCTAGATCGCTTCACAAAATATTCGAAATTTATACCAACCCGGACGGACGCAGATGCGGCGAAAACGGCAGAATTATTCTTCGAACACTGGGTACGGTTCGCGGGATTACCCCGAACCATAATTTCAGACCGGGATTCTAAGTTCACCAGCCTATTCTGGCAACGACTGATGGGTATACTTAAGGTCAGAACGAATTTGAGTACAGCCTATCACCCGCAAACGGACGGACAAACGGAGCGAGTCAATCAGACGTTGGAGAAACGATAGCCTCCTCTGCACGTGGTACTATTAATGTTCCCGGTAGCTCAGGGTTTCGTCCGTACAGAAGTTCGAAGGGCGAATACTTAGTAGATTCCGAGATTTGCGTGTTGTAGACCAACTCCGCCATGGAAAGATCTGCGGCCCATGTAGTTCGGGTACTGTTGCATCGGAGGTATGTCTCCAACGTCTGATTGACTCGCTCCGTTTGTCCGTCCGTTTGCGGGTGATAGGCTGTACTCAAATTCGTTCTGACCTTAAGTATACCCATCAGTCGTTGCCAGAATAGGCTGGTGAACTTAGAATCCCGGTCTGAAATTATGGTTCGGGGTAATCCCGCGAACCGTACCCAGTGTTCGAAGAATAATTCTGCGTTTTCGCCGCATCTGCGTCCGTCCGGGTTGGTATAAATTTCGAATATTTTGTGAAGCGATCGACAATTAGTAGGATTGCATCAGCTCCCGATGTAGTCATGGGAAGACTAACGATGAAATCCATGGTGATGTCCTGCAACTTTGTTTCTGGTACAGGTAGCGGCTGTAGAAATCCTTGTGATGCCCGGAGTGGTTTCTGCTTTTGGCAGATTTCGCACTTTCCAACCATTGATTGAACGTCATCCCTCATTGTGCGCCAATAATAACGTCTCTTCAAAAGGTTGACTGTTTTATGGAGACCGAAATGTCCTCCCGTGGGTTCCTCATGATATCGCCGTAGTAAGTCCGGTACGAATTTCTGGGGCACACAAACGCGATGATGTTTGTACAAGATGTCCCGCTTTCTACGAAATCCCTGCTCCTCGTACTTCACTGCTTCTGGGTAGACTGCTGCGAAATCAGGATCTTGTAGATATGCTCCGGTCCAATCTTCTTGGGGTAGTATACCGGAAACCGCCATCTGGTTGATCGCTCCCCGGCTGAGTGGGTCCGCAATATTTTCCGCCCCTTTCTTGTATTCGATATTGAAGGAAAACGGCATTAAGCGATTCACATATCTCGCTTGTCCCTTGGTAAGCTCCTTTTGCGAGTGTAGAAAACGCAAAGGGTTATGGTCGGTGCGAAGCCCAAATCGTTGGCCCTCGACGTACGTCCGCCAATGTAATACCGCTAGGGTCAACGCGTAGAGTTCCCGTTCATAAGTGGAATACTTCTCCTCCGTAGTGGTGAACCGCTGTGAGAAGTACGCAATTGGATGTTCTCCATCTTCAAAGGTTAGCAATAACACAGCCCCTACTCCCTTGTTACTGGCATCAGTACAAATTGTGAAGGTTTTTGTAAAATCCGGATTTCGTAGTACTGGCTGCTGCATCAATTTCTCCCGCAGGGTGTCAAATGCTTTCTGTTGCTCCGGTCCCCACAGAAATTCTACATTCTTCCTCGTGAGGTTGGTCAGGGGTGCTGCTACCAGGCTGAATCGTGGCACATAGTTACGGAGATAGCCCGTAAAACCCAAGAAGGACCTGACATCGTGCACATTTTCTGGGACTTGCCAATTTTTAAGGGCGGCTACCTTGCTAGGATCCGGCCGTCGTCTCCCACTCCCAACCAGATGACCCAAATATTTCGTTTCTGGTACACCGAAGACGCACTTTGACCGCTTTGTATAGAGTCGGTGGTTTCTCAGCTTCGAGAAGACGATGTCTAGATGTCTTTTGTGGTCTTCCTTATTCGCCGAGTAGATAATAATGTCGTCAAAGAAGATCATGACGAAAACGTTTAACTCGTTGAAGAAAATACTGTTCAATAGTCGAGTAAACACAGCAGGAGCATTTGTCAGTCCAAACGGCATCACTAACCACTCGTAAAGACCAAATGGCGTCGTGAACGCTGTTTTTGGAATGTCCTTCTTCTCCACGCGTAGTTGCCAGTAACCACTCCTCAAATCGATCACACTGAGATATGTGGCTTTGCCGAGAGCATCTAGACAATCGTCTATTCTTGGCGGGCTGGTCTTGTTGAGGATGGTTGCCTGGTTCAGTTTGCGGTAATCGATGCACAATCGCCGCCCACCATCTTTTTTGTCCACAAAAAGACAGGGTGAAGCAAAAGGCGACGAGCTAGGTCGAACGAGGTTTTTGCTCAGCAAATCTTGTAGTTGAGTTTTCAGATCCTTCTGATCTGCAAGACTCATTCGGTATGGTCTTCGGGATGTTGGTTCAGTCCCCGGTTTCAGATCAATTGTAAAGTTGACGTTTCGCCAAGGGGCCAGGTTCTTAATGTCTTCCACAAAAACGTCAGCGTATTTATCCGTAATAAATTCCTCCAGATCTTTCGCCTCTTCCAGTCGTTTTTGTGTAAATTTCGTTATATTTTTGATTTCGGGTTCCTCCGTATAATTTTCAGGTTCTGGGTGGTCAGGTTGTTCAGGTTCTACTTCAGGGTTTTGTTCAGGTTCTTCTTCACTGTAATTCTCCCGGTTTTCTGGTTTCTGTTCAGGCTGAGTGACAAGTTCTTCAGCTTCTTCTGGTTGATTGCTCAGCTTGGCTTCTGGTTTAATGGCTGGATCTGTTTCAGTTTCTTCGGGGTATTCAGGTTCTTCTGGGTATTCGGGTTCTTTTTCTGGTTTTCCTTCTGGTTTGATAAGTTTATCTTCTGGGTATTCGGGTTCTTCTGGGTATGCAGGTTCTTTTTCTGGGTTTAACATCAGCAGCTGGTTTGGTAGGTCGAGTCTCGCTTGATAGTAGCTGAGGAAATCTCTTCCCAAATATCCAGGGCTCGTAGCGTCTTCAACTACATAGGGCTGCCAATCGAAGTGATGACCACCTAGTTGTAGGGTCACGTTGGCTTCGCCCAAGATTTTTATGGATGTGCCCGGCGAGGCCGTGTCCAATTTCCCGTGTTGAGTCGGAATTATTGTGGTGGCGTCCGGTCTTCCCCTCAAGACAGAGTGGCTGCTGCCTGTATCGACGAGCAGGGGGGTTACCTTGCCGTTGACCAACCCTTTGACTGTCATGTCCCCGTGGAGAGGGATAGGGACGCCTTGTTCAGCAACAGTAACGGCGTCCCCTACTGCTGCTCCTCTTTTAACTGCTGGGTTAAAGGCGGTGCCGACTTCGAGACAGTCAGATCCCGATCAGGGTCGTTCCAGCAGATCCTTTGTGTATGCCCCTTCTTCCCGCAGTAGTTGCAAACAATGTTGGTGTAGTTGCGCTTCTGCAGCGCTTGCGTTCCGGGTTGGTAAATGCGTCCAGACCTGGTTCCCCTGCTTACAGTGGTCTGGGGCGTTGCCATTTTTTGGGGAAATTTCTCTTCCCGTCTGGAAGGTTGGCTGGCTGCCTCAGCTCCCTCAATTTTTAGGGCAAGTGCCTGTGCCGCCTCAAAATCCTGCACGTCCTGTATGTAGATGTATTTCTTGACCTCGGGTTTAAGGTCGAATTTCTCTGAATCAGAAATTTCTCCAACCTGGATCAGACATTTGTTGAAATATGCGGAATATGCTGCTACACTCGTTTTCTGCTCCGCCCGTGCGAGTTGCTGTTTCGCGCGGATCTTAGCGTCCGCTGGGTAGAATTGCGATTTTAAAGCATCCTCAAATCCGGCGTAGCGCGTGGGTTTTTGCGATTCAGGTATCAGGGACCACTAATACGAAGCGTCGCCAGTGAGATAGCCCTCTGCGAGGGTAATCTTGTAGTCGTCGTCGTCGTCAGGCAGACGAGCCAACTTAAAATACGTTCTCAAGCTGTTCAGGAACGTAGCAATGAGCAAAGCGTCGCGTCGCCCGTCATAGGCTTTCGGTTGTGGGGCCTGGATCTTGATGAGTGATGCCATCTGCGGTTTGTCAGGTTTTGGTTCTCAGGTTCACTGGTTCTAGTAGTACTGGGCTCACTTTTCAGGTTCGCATAATGGTTCCTCAATCGCAACTTGCGATGAGACCAGATTTCACGTCCCCAACAGCCAGCTGGGTATTACTCAAATTATTCCATATTTCGAGTTTTATTCCCCCCTAATTACTCCCAAATTAGGTAATATATCCCAATTCTATCTTGTTCTTCTCTATCTTCTTCTTCTTCTCTCCAGCTAACCTGGGAAATATCGAGTTTGCCCATCGTACTTATACTCTTGCTCCATCGGGATGTGCAATAACTATTAAGCTCAAAAGGGTGTTGCACCTCCAGAGATTTTGGCACAGCCCGAGCATAATTTTGCAAAGCCGGACATTGCTGGAAGGTGGAGACGTCACACCAGCTTCGATATTAAGGACAGTTTGTCCTGGGAAAGAACTGTACTAATATCGCTACTATTGCGTACTAGTTTGGGAGCTTCGGCTTGTCTTCCTCTTCTTTTTCTTCTACCAGTCGATGCTCACTGATTGCGTGGATGAGAATATCACTATCATTGCGCTCCGTTTCCGCTGTGGTTAACTTCTAAATTAAAGGAGGCAGAACATGGTGAGATTGTTGCCACGCGACTACTCGTTTTCATCTGGCGCAAAGCCCAACCTGACTCCTTGCCGAGGCAAGAATTATTAGAGATCTGGAGATTCCATATCTTAAGTTTCTGTTATCAACAGACAGTACCAACACGGTTTTAACGTTTTAACGGAGTGAATACTAAGAGACAGAAGTCGAGACTTCTAGGGATGTGACAACGACAAAAACCTCGTGAAAAACCTCATGTCGTATGACAATCAAAAAAGCCCAAACTGCACTGGAAGCTAAATTTTATCATCCATCCGTGCTTGAAACCTCCATTCCCGCGACTGCATTCACCTCCAAAACTCTGTGATCTACTGATGCGCCCTTTCCCCCCCCCCCCCCCCACCCCCCAACCCGACGCCATTCACGAGAAATCCAATTCTGAAGTACTTCATGACCAATGCTAAAACGCTACAACTTGCTCCTTCATTTCAATCCACAACAACAACACTAGCACTAGACAAGAGCCCAGCGAGGGCTCCCAGCAAGACATACCGAAGCCGGAATGAACAGGACGCGTGCCGTACATTGATTTGATATAAAATGTTAAAAATTAAGTATTTTATGTTTCACTATGTTCTAGTAAGTTCAATCCTTATTTTGAGTTTTCAAAAAGTTGATTGAAAACTCGCCGTTACATCACCCCACCTGGGCTGGATGCCGGGGATCCATTGGAATCGGGCCTACCTGGGAAATGGGCTGTTGACGCGGAATGTGTGAGATTCTTGGGATGCTTTTTGGATGGGAGGTGAGAGTTTAAGGGGAAGGCTAAGGGATTGACCCGGACGGGAAGTAGGTGAATTAGGACCCGAGCGGTTGGTGTTCTGGGGTTGGCGTTGTATGTGTTTGTTGGGTGTGGAGAATCTTGCAGGTAGTCTTACGCAGAGTAGACTAGGCTGTACAAGAATTGCGGAAGATGAAAGTGGCGACGTAATAGAGTTTACTGCACTGATTTGTTTTGTGCATGGAGTTCGTTGTTTCTTTCTCACGAACGGGGGAGGAGTGACATGAGATCGTGATGACCGCTTGCTAGTACGTTGGAAACCAAGGGCTCCAGCAGCGAAAAGATTCAAAAGCAGCGATGGGGTACACTGCGGCTAGGTTCCAGAGCGAGATTCTATGCGACAACGAAGATGGAGCGATCGAGTTATTGGCGGAGACAAGAGCGGAGCTCGATCCTCTATCCAAGGCCATCTCGAAGAAGACCACACCGTCAAGACTTAGAAACAAAATTGCCGATCTCGCGAACGAGTATGCAAGCACCCTTACGGGCCTGGTAAACGCGATGAACCGCAGCCAAACAAGAGAAAAGCTTCTTCTGGAGTTCCATTCCGAGCTTCTGGACTGGCTCAGATTCCTCGCGCCAGGCATCAAACTTTCGTCCGAAACAGAAGTGGAAAAACATGCCTGCAGCCTATGTCGGAGGTGCTTTGCCGCCTCATTTTTCCAACTGGGATGTCGAGTTGCTCAGAAAGCACTCTCTAGCCTGGAAAGTCTTCGGAAGCAGAAGGAAAACCATCCAAAACGTGCGGCTTCCAACGAGGATTTTTCCAAAGACGATAAAATGGTAACAAAAGAGCTCGCAGGAAGACGTTTTCTATAAGTCAAGAAGCCTCTAAAACGCAATTATGTTCATGTGACTCCAAAAGACTGTCCCATCGCTGTTATGCGTCCTCCTGGCCAGTCAATGTGAACTTCGGTTAAGTGGAGATGCACGAGATACAGCACGAAATCTTTCAGATGAACTTTCGACCTGTTCACGATCGAATTCCGAAGGAGTTGTGAAGTACGCGTCATCAGCTCGAAGAGCACTTCTTAGAATGGCCTCTGCTCAGTCTTCAGAGGTAAGGAACAGCTCTTCACGTTGAGACGGGTCCGCTTCGAAGGAATTGAACAACCCTTTCTGTCTGACGAAATAGAATGCGGCGCTTGAAGCCTATAAGACCCGCAGTGAAGCTCTCAATCTGATGGTGATGGAATCCTGTGGAGGAACGTTCGACTTGATTGGCTTCGCTGATCTCGCTCAAAAGGCTGCACTGAGTTATGAGAGAGCGAATATTGCACAAATCGACTATTCTGAATTGATTCTCGGACAGTTGGAAGCAGTGAACGTTTTTGAGAAGCAGCTGGAGAGTTTGAGATCTTGTGAACAGCTCGCAGCTGAAGAGATCTCAGCATGGGTCGATTGGATGGTTCAGGTTATGCTCAAGTATGGACGCGTTAAGGAGGCGAAGAAGCTTGCTCGTGCGCATATCAGGCGCTTGGAATCTGCTCATCGAGAAGACCTCGGGAGTATCCTTGAGACTCAGATCCTGCTTTCCGTCGTGGATGAGAATGACTGGACTTCGATTATTGAGATTATTGAAGAGCTCCCGGTTCGTCCTGATAGTCCGAGCTTTGCGCTGAGGATCTGCAGATCGCTGGAGGTCTATAGACGGCAAATTTGTTCGAAAGCAAATTCGACTACTATAGAACAAAGACATGCGTTCCTTACCCACTATCTCAACCGGATCATCCCCCCTCTGAGCTCAGCCATGGACGAATCCACGCGCTATAAGTTGGTGAAATCGTCTGCAGCAGTTATGGAAGCTGCTAAACATCTTTGCGAAACCCGAGTTCATCTTTTCATAAAAAGCGAGAGCTCTGATCACAGCCACTATACCATCGATGTTGAGGAATGCTTCGAATATATCGGACAGGCCGTAGAGTTCGGTACGAGTACAGAAGTACCTAAGGAATGGAGAAAGTGGACTGCTTCTATACTCTACAACAACGCCGTCATCCTGTATAATGCAAAAGTCGATTACGGATTGCCTTCAAGGATCCTTTTTAAAGCTATCGAATGGTCTGATGGTATGTTATCCCACACAAACTTCTGGTATTTCTTCCGGTCATTGCGTTCTCTACACCTAGACTTGTAGTCTTCAATGACAGCTTGTTTGAAACTGACAAGGATTTGTATCCATCATCAATCAGATGATGATCTACGAGCTCGAAGTCTTTTGCTTCAGATAAAGATCAGTACATCAGTAAGTCGTGAGATCTTTGAGGATGTTTTAGTCATGGCGATGGAGGACAGGTCATTAACTGAGGTGAGCATGAGCGCTGTACTTACTGCGATCGTGAAATCAATGACTTCGGCGGGAAAGGAAAGCACTGAGAGGGTGTTGAGAAGAGTATCGAATGGTAGTTTAGTCTCGCTTCTGAAGATTCAGCGGGCTCGTTGGAATGATCTTTCGCTGCATGGGATTCGCACCGCAGTCTGTGATGAGGCTGAGCGTCGAGAGGGTTGTGGTGAAGCAGATTTTGATCAGCTTGTCATCAGCGAAGAGAAGATAAGAGCTGCGCTGCTTGAAGGCGATGCTGCGGAGGTCCGAGCTCTTTCATATCAGCTGATCACCAGCATCAAGGAGGAGTCTCAAGGACGAGAACTTGAAGACTCGACAAAACTGGCCCTCGCCCAGGCGTATGCATACCGTGGGATCATGGATGGCGATAGCCGGAGTACGAATTTAGCAGTTCAGATTCTTCATGGGGTCTCCACTGATGACCGTGAGAAGGATCTTCAACAGGGAGTCGATCAGCTCGCGAAAGTGCTCATGTTCATAGCAAAGTTGAGCCAGAACATGGTTTTCCTCGGACTTGCGGCAAGCGTCGTTCATGCACGTCTGGCGAAATCGAGTGCTCTCATTGAGCTCGCAGAGGTGGCAAGAATTCTTGGATTGGAAGCAAGAAGTGGACAACTCCTGAATCGGGTTGAACAGAAGTCAAAGTCCTACATCGTCGACCTTGAGAAAGCGTTCGTATGTGTGACGAGGAAAGACTTCAACGAAGCGGTTGCGCTGGTCGAAGACCTTCCTAGAGCTAGAGACCCTCTCTTCAACGCACGGTACAAGTATCTGAGAGCAATCTTAGACCTTGAGAAGGAGGCCTATCCGGCTGCGGAGTCCGCCTTGATCGAATCCTTGAAGTTGCTTCTCGCAATCAGTAAGACAATCAATGCACCTGAGCATTCAAGAGGGCCTAAGCTGGTGAGAGCCCTGCTACTATTCCTTGTTCTGTTTTGGCGCTTCCTTCTCGTCAACCGATAAGTTAACTCACCCGATGATGGTCGCTCTCTTGCATCGTTTTTCTGTCAAAGAACATAGTTACGGTGTGTGGCATTGATATACCTGCCCCCAAGGGGTTGGATACCTCCGTATGGAACTTCGCGTACGTACTCTTGGAGATCTTGAGGACCTTATCTTGTGCAGAGGAGCATCTACACAACGTTCACGATGCCATCTATTACTTGAAGGCGGCTGCATCTGTTGCGAATGCGTACGGAGCGACTGCGGTGGCGGCACAGGTGTTTGCTGATGCTGCGGTGATTGCTGCTCGCTCCGGTAGTATGGATGACTCAGCGGCCTGCATTGAGTCTGCAAAAGCGTGCCTATCGAGCGGTAACTCGTCGAGATTAGAGCAGATCAATAGTGCGTATGTAGCGCTGCGCGAGGCGGATGTTTTCTTGCTCCGCAACGAGTTGGATTCTGCCAGCAACCTCGTGAGTTCCGCTCGCAAGGTGGTGTTCTCCCGTGGCGTCGATATACTTCTTGAGGACGAGTGGAAATTTGAACCGGAGAAAACCCCACGAGAGGCGGCGCTGGTCGGCAAGGACCGTATACATCACGGTCAACAACGTCGAAGCTCCGAGTTGATCCCTCCAGACGATTACCCGCAGGACTTGCTCGCGCGACGGTTAGAACACGAGGCAATTCTGCTTGAAGCTCGTTGTGATATCTTTGAAGGACGCGCAGAGAAAGCATTGAAGGACGTTGGAAAGCAGGTGGAAAATGGAGACGGATCGTCTTGCGCAATTCTCGTCCATGCCTTCAGATCGAGTCACGGTACAGCACTTGAGAAACAGATCGATGCGACGTGGAGAGCGAGGACGCGAGGTCCACGAAACAAGACGCTGGAGACCTATCGCCAGCTATTGCATGATGCAGAGGGAAAGAGTCGCCTAGGAAGCTTGGATCAACGCCAGATGAGACTCTTGCTTGCGGAAACAAACGACAACCCAATTCACAACTTGCTCGGGTCCGTAGGAGTAACTGCGGGCCTTCGTTATCTATCTAAGAACGGCAGCAGTGACACATCGTCTCTTGAAAACGAGTTAGGATTGCTTTCTCTGGGTGATGGACAACTGTTGCAACGGATTCAGGAGGCGCTTCCAGAGAAATGGAACGTTGCTGGCTTGGCTTTAACGAGCGACCGCACTCACCTCTTGGCGTATCAGATTCGCAAGCGCTCGACCAAAATCGAAAGAATTGCCCTACGGTCACGAAGCTACGAAGCGTTGAACGAGGAGTTTCAGAAGATCCTTGGCGACGCGAAGGGTACGAGCATCACCGCGGCGACATCTGTAGATTTAAAATCCGAGGACAAGAAGAACTGGTGGCAGAGCCGGCATGATCTTGACAAGCGGCTTGAAGACCTGTGCAAAAGGCTGGAGAAATCATGGCTACAATCTTGCGTGGACATGGTCCTCAACCAGACTGGCCCCACGATCCTGCTTGCCGATGACTCACTTCAACCGTTTCCGTGGGAGATGATGCCTTCAGTTCAGAGGAGGCAGCAGCAAATCTCGAGGATTCCTTGTGCCGAAGTTCTTATCGGTGGACTGGAGGCACGCAGCTGGGAGCGACCAGTCAACGGAAATCAGAGCTACTTCGTTCTCAATCCGGGCGGTGACCTGACGAGAACCCAGGAGCGGTTTGAAGGGATGTTCCGACACGAGTTTGGATGGAATGGTGCTTCAGGAAAACAAGAGGCTCAACATCTTGCCAGCGCCGGGTTGAGATCGTCCATCGAAAAATGCGAAGTATTTGTATATTGCGGACATGGTGCCGCGGAGTCTGTCCTTCCCACGAGAGAAGTGAAGAAGCTGAAACGCGCGCCAGTGTCGCTCTTATTTGGCTGCTCATCTGGGAGACTCGAGAAGAACGGTATGTACGATTGTTCTGGAACAGTCTTGGAGTATCTGGTGTCGGGTTCCTCTTGTGTCGTAGCAACCCTCTGGGACGTCACAGATAGAGATATTGATCGATTCACAGAGGCTATGCTTCGGGATTGGATGACAGGCAAGACTGTTGCTCAAACGGTTCAGAACGCGAGATCGGCCTGCAAGCTCAAGCACATCGTAGGCGCCGCTCCTATTGTATATGGCATACCGAGTATGCAAATCACTCACCCAGATGGTGTTCACAGAAGACTTTTTTAAGTCGAAAAGAAGCCAGGGATCTTCGACGAAGAACTGCCTTGAACCGTTAGCGAAAACTTTCGCCGTTGTGAATAACTTGCTTGAACTTATCATCGCTAATTAGCCTCATTTTTTAACTACAAAGATATGTACATAACCAACATTTCCCGGATCATATTCCGGCCTAGTAGCCGTCTGCTGATACTTTTTAGGTCGTCAACTAAGTTCGCCACAAACGTCATGAGTTGCAACACGAAGCTTCGCTGGTCACCTCACTCTTCCAGTTCAAGGCGAAAGTGCGTTTCAGGATTCACGAGTAGCTCGTCTTGCTTGTCTTCTTGTCCAATAATCAGCTCCTCTACTCGGCCCACGTCCACTGGGGATCCGACGAACATAGGAACCGACATTTCAAGACTCCTGCAGATGCCAACAGGAGCCAGGTACTCTTGTTAGTTTCTGCACGCAAGATCTCTTGAGTTGATTAGCGCGCGGCAGACATGCACATTGTGGGGCTTACCAGGAGTTAAGTTCGAGGACCTGGCGTTTGCCAACTGATGCCCTTCCCCCGGCTTGCCTCGCCAAGAAAGCCAACGGGGCAGCTACGCCGAGGAAGTGTGCCAAGTCGTTACCTTGAGGACCAGGCTTCATCAGGATACCGCCTTGCGTGAGGACTCGATGAAAGTTTGCAACGTCGTTATCCTCGTATCGGTAATATTTTACAATACGGTCGCTAGCTCCAGCTGCATCGCACTCCTCGACGTACTGCCTTACCGCCTCCTTCATCTGCGTTTGGTGGACAAAGAACAGGTTAGTTCCACAGATTAACCGAATAGAAGCATACTCAACAAAATCGGCGGGACGGACTCACGTGACGGAGGTAAGTACAGTTGAGGCTGTAGACTGGCCCCATCTCAGGAATCTTCACGTGCTGATTCGAGACAACAAAATGTCCCGAGACTGCATCCAGGATGAAAATATGCGTTCCGTACCCCATCGAAAGCACGAAAGACGTGTAGGAAGCATAGAAACAATATCCAGCTGCAACTTGCTCGTATCCAGTACGTGATAAAAGGTCCAGGGAGTCACCACTGTCGCCTGCATTGGACTTCCTGGAATATACTGAGAAGATTGTTCCCATTGTCCCGCCTTGAGACCCAACAAGCGGGTTGTAAACAACGATGTACTTGCCATCGGATCCAGATTCCAGAGGCATATTGGTCATGTACTGCGTGGAGTACACCATACAGCAAAGTCCAGAAGCTGCTAGTGAAGCGTGCATCTGAGCGTTTGCAAACTCTACCAAAGCCGGAAAATCTGCATTCGACATATCGCGGAGGAACGATCGAATGCACTTGAACGCAACACCAATTTCGGTCAGAAGGAGCGAAAGATCGTTGCTTCCATGCGGAAATCTTCTTTGAAGTTCCATGCAGAAGTGTTTGACACCGATCATTCGCTTATGCTTGTTTTCTTCCCTTAAGAAGTCCGGGAGCGGAACGCACTGATCGTCGTGTATAGACTCGCTACGACGAATGCCACTTTCGGCGCAAGCCGTCAGCGTCTCATTCATGATCTGCTTTGCCTGCTCCGTTGATATGGAGTATTCGTTTTTCAATGTCGTATTCGTTGGATTGACCTTCTTGCTAGTTAGTTTCCCGTCCATAACTTTTCTCCACGAATCGTGGCATTCCTTGACTATCTCCATCGCGTAGTGCGCGGGTTGCACGGTCTCCCTGAAAGCGAACAAGTTCTCAGGCTTCCCGTCTGGAATCTTGTACGTTCGAAACCAGGAAAATGTTGCATGCAGGAGTCCAGGCACCATCCTGGCGAGATCCAGAATTTTCCGCACGTGCACAGCGCGAGGAAGCGTTCAGTTCCGGAATAGTGCCTCCCTTGGTGCTCTGCAATGGAACATGCGGAGCAGTCTCACCTCTTAAGATCTTCGACGTTGTTAACCTGCTCTGCCAGGGGATCTCCTACTCGAATAACCAAGACCTTCCAATCCATTTCTCCTTCGTCAATCATTCCCAGTACACCGAGGACTTTGACCTGGTGAACCTGTCCGATATTAGCGATGGAAGAACCGATCTCGCATACATCCAAAGGGTCTCCATCTCCAAGTGCACCTGTCTCCATGTGGACTTCTGATGGGTTCTCCCATGTCTGAGGAAAACATCCGTAGTTCCAAATGTAACCCTTATACGGAAACACGTCATGAACATACCTCTTCTTTCCTTTCTTCTTATCCTGAATGACTTGCGACAGAGGATCCCCGGTCTTCAGCTCCAACTTGGCATTCGTTTCTCTCGGGATCTCAACGACCATGTTGAGAATCCCCTTCTCCGCATCTGCGAAGAGAGGAATATCGTTCAGCGGATTAATCAACCCATGATCCTTTTTCTTAAAGAAGTACGTCTCCTCGTGGGATTCACCGCCAATCACACTGTATTCGTCTTCAAACTCCATATTGTCATGGACAGGCCCTCCCACAAAAAAACAACTCTACTCTACAAACCAAAATTTCCCAAGACTTTGTGGCTGATCTACCCTCTCTATCCTCTTAAGCTACCGCTCTCTCAGACACCCAGTCCGTGTCACACCTCTTTCCTTCTTTTAAAAGCTTCAGAACAGAGAAAAAATCAGCCCACCCAAACGACCAAATCCTACCCGACAGTTTTTTTCAAAGTTTCCATACGGCCACAACCGACCGGCTGATGTTACCTTCCGCACCATTGGCCTTTTACCAATCGCCCCGCAACCCCCAGTATGTATCTCCTCGGAAATATTTTTTTTGAGTTTCTATACGGCCACAGATCCCGCGGCTAATGACACTCCGCCTGGGGAACATTGGCCTTGACCGCCTTCCCCCTTTGGGTCCACCTAAAATGTTCTGTAAAACATACACCCATTCAGCCAACTCTGACGTGGAATATCATCCACTCGAAGCGACAGCCTGTCAAAAACCTTTTTCGGAAAAAAAGAGCTGGGTTAAGTCTCCCTCGTCGGTCCACCCAATTCTATTTTGGTTAAACGTGGGTATGGAAGCGGAATGTCCCGGCAGGTGGGACTGTCCCAGATGTTGTGCCTTTCTGGAAATCTTGACTACAGACAAGCCGGGCGAGAGTGTGAAATGTCGATGATCAATATCGGCGCACTCGTTGTATTACTCGCTGCTCGTAATGTTCATGATAGGCTTATTGATGTAGAAGTGAACTCTCCCACATTTTGGATATATCACGGATCCTTCTTCGCTCCCGAACTCAAGAGAGTGGTTTCATCGCGCTCGAAGTCAATATGGTGAGACAGAAAAGCAGTTTCGCTCGCCAGAGCCTTGCATTGGGGTTGGGTTCTAGATGGTGGTGACGTGTTGTGCAGGCGGTCACATAGCCTGCACTGAACTACAGGGTCGAGTCAGTTGCAACGACTAGAAGCTCTACTTGCGAATGACTAGATCTTCCTCACAAAGAACCAATTCGAGTTGCTTTCCCGAAGCGAAGCTGCCATAGCCGCCAACAGAAGGCGAGAACACTTCGTCTTCCGAACATACTCGTCTGCACCTCGGTTCGGGGAAGGGGAAGGCTCTCCGTGGTAGTTGGAGCAGTGGCTGTAACCTCTACAGAAGCAAAGGGACGTGCAGATCTTGGTTCTATGATTTTCCAAATTTTTACCAGACACAAAAAAGCTATTGTTGCAAATTAAAACTTCTCCACCTTCGACGCCCTCCCAGCTCAATCTTCGTTACGTCCCAGCCACAGCCAAAAAAGGAAACAAACCCACACAATCCAAACCAAACCGAAACAGCGACGGGATGGGTAGTCTCTGTTCCCTCTATATGTCTTTTCCTCTCGACCTACTTTTCTAGTTCAATCCTGGCTACAATCTCTCCATAGCAACCAGACCCCACGATATGCTTCTGCGATTTCATTGGGCTACTTGCTAGGAAAGAGTTATTTATCGTCATCCCATTGAGGATACGCACTCTACAAAGTTTAGTTAGCGCTGAGCTGCGTTGCTACTCGTCGCTCTGCCTCATCATAAGTTACATACTCGCCGTCGTCGTACACTTGACAGTTAGAGACGATCTCGTCGCACAGTTTCAACGAGAATGATGTTTCGTTGATGTACTGTCCCCAATTCTTCTGGATGGACTCGTGAGCAGCCTTCAAGTTGTAGCTCGGGATTTTCGTAGACACGTGATGCGGAATGTGAACGTTGATATCGTGGCACAGAATCTCAATCCAACGCGGAAAGTCGCAGTGCACGGTTCCAGACAGTTGAGCCTTGGCTGCGTTCCACTCCGATTTGTCAGTAAACTGGATATGCGGAGCAGTGTGATGGATCAAGGTGAACGCAGACATCCAGAAATGATATCCCAGCCACGGCATCAGCCAGAACTTCACGAAAGCCCAAGGGCCACCGAGGGCGAAAAGAGTTGGGAAGGCGATTCCGGCAAAGATGGCACAGCACAGCCAAGAAACCTTAACCTTGGGCAGCTGCTTCTCTGTGAACTTCTTCGGGTTGAAATGGTAGTTAACCCAGTGAAGAATTGAGAGCTGATACCACAGTGTCGTCCATATCAACTTGAGTACCTTGGCGACGGTCTTCGGGCGGCTCACCCCCCTGAACATGGACTTCTGAAGTGGCTGCCATGCATTGTCGGCCACGAACCCTTCTGGGTCGTCACGGTTGCGGAGCATGTTAGTATTCCTGTGGTGAATATTGTGCTGAATTCTCCACGGCTCGAACGGATAGATAAGCATCGATAAAGATACATTTCCGACGATGTCATTCAGCTTCTGGTTCTTCGAGAATGAGTTGTGCCCGGCATCGTGACCGATAACGAAGATGCCAGTCGCTGCAGTACCCGCGAGAAACCAAGCGACCGGAAGAAGATACCACGGGGAGAAATGGATTGCTACAAGCGACAGAGGGACGGCCACTGCCGTAACAAACACATGCAGCCATGACTTTCTCTCGTCAATCTCGAAAACCTCCTTAGGCATCGTCCTCACCACATCCGTCAAGGACACACCATCGGGAAGAACCTTGGCCGGTCTTGACCTGAAGGCCGACTCGTCTTCCGGAATCTTATACTGCACAGTCTCAACCGGTTTCGCTTCAATCACCGACCGAACCACACGCGACCTTCTCGTGGTCTGAACTTTTCTAGACGTCATCACCCCGCCACATCCTCCAACAAATCCAAGAGAACTCATTCTTGCTGAAATACCAGCAACCACCACACCCAAACAACCCACAACGATCGAGCTCCTCCGCCTTCCCGCACAACCCTCCGACCCAACCCTTTCCCACACCCAACTTTATATACCAGTCTCCCAAGGTTTTTACAAAGACAAGCAATCTTCCACGTTCTCACTTGCCAACCCCTCGTGCTACCAATCTCACCCTGACGCTACCCTGTCGTAAGAACCACTGCCCTTACCGCCGCCTTTATCCGAAATCATGCACCCCCGCACACTCCTACAGTCCAATGGAAGACCTGTTATTTTCCATCAAAAAACCCCCATCGATCGAAAATAAAAGAAATCCACATGTACTATTTATCTGTCACTATTCCTAAACATTCCATTTATTCAGTATTCAATCATTATCATGAAGAATATCAACCCTTTGCTCTTCCTATGGCGCAGTGCATTTTATGCCATAAAATAACCTAATTAGAGGTTAGATGATCCTGAAACAGTTGAAGTTAGCTTACCCTTGGAAAGATTAAAAGTCTCAGTCTTTCTTAAATATGTCTTTTGCTATTAATTTGCGTACAGGATCGATTGTGAGGTGACGCTTAAAAGATAAGTTTGAACAATAGCAATGGGTGGGGAGTTTTTTCCGTCAACGTGAGGCAGCTGGTTATCTTTCAGGGTTTTTAGATTTTTTAATGATTAAAAATTATGAGGAAACCCGATTGGCGGGAGGTGAAGCGCTCTTGATTTAATTAGAATTTGTAGAGAGATAAACAAATTGGTTGGATGAGGTCTTCAGGACTACAATCAATATTCTGTTACCAATAAATCGATTGGTGATCGATACGAATAAAATCCTATGATCTGCCAGTAATGGAATGCTATCCACCCTTCATTGAGGCAGTTTTCAGTCAATATGGTATTGATGGAGTAAATGATTGGATAGGCTATATATTAAAACGTAAATTATTTTTGATGGCTTTCTGTTAAACAAATTATCTGCTCTTGATCAATCAAATCATCCCACGTCTGAGTATCCAATCAATTTCGTACGCATGTATCCAAGTTTTGTTGAGAGTAAGTTCCATGGAAGCTCGATACCCGCTCAATGATTTGACGTCTTTTTTTTTTATTTACTTTCTTTGTTCTTTCTTTCCACTATTTTGGGGAAGGGGTTGGGGGGGGGGGCCGTTGAGGGGGCCGTTGAGGGGAAACGTTGAGTGGGGCCAAAAAAGGCACGTTCTCGGAGGTGCAGACCTCCTCTTGTTGTCCGCCTTTCAAACCCCCCGCCTCCTGGCCCTGCCCGATCTGTGCAACTTTGAACGTATATAGAGTATTTTTCTTTTATTATTTGAAAATGAATCTGATTTTTCCTGCTTTTTCAGCTGGGGTATGTGGCACGAGCCTAGAAAATCCGTTTTGAGGGATTCCTGCTCCAATTTTGTAGAGGTCTATCAACTTATGTGCTCGGAAGTGTATAAGTAATGGCTGTATATGTAAGGTATATAACCTACAAGACCTTTTTTTATTACTTGAAACAATTTTAATATCGTTTGGAAGCGTTAGCGGCCACGGTCTAAAGATGATTAGTACAGAATACGAATAGTACTAATATCACTAATCGTGTTTGATTGAACTGAACGCATACATTGACTGGCCTCCGCAAATGCCAACAGCTGTATTGTGAATGTTGTACAAATAATTACTTTATATTGAAGGTATATATGTTATTTGTATCGTTTCAAATTATAAAAATTCGAACTTATAGGGTATATACGTTCAGGACAAATCTTAGCAGAACTATGGAGTGGTCAGTAGAACATTTACTTGGGCAAACTTTGTAAGATCGATCATCTTCAACTCGCCCTCAGGAGCCAGGCCACGAACTTCGACTTCAAAGTCGCTGGCTTGGCTCCTGAGGGCGACGATTCCGCGGCGCTCTAAGCAGCAGGAAGCAGCTCGGGAACGAACGGTTGTCGGTGCTTGCTGTGCTCACAGGCAGTGCATTGCGGGTAGGTGCGAACCTTACAACATGGAGATTTAGATGTTCCGGATGCATGTCTGTCGAGAAGCATGGAGCGATATGGGTCCAAGCATAAGATAGCCGCCGGTTAGACATTTGACCGGCTGTGCCTCTGCTACAACGCATACAACGTGTTACACACATTCATTAGAAGAGAACTTCTGAATATATACATGTTGTCCCGTGGAGGGAGACGCTTCGAGCGTACGCGCTGAATTCATGTTCAGCGGATATGCAGATTCATATCTGCTCCTCAACGGGTAACCAAACTGGCGGTGGAGATGACTCGAGCGTATACGCTGAACATGAATCTGCTCCTCAACGGTAACGGAACTGGCGGTGGAGATGACTCTTCAGCTTTCCATCAATCCATTTCATGATCATTTATTTAGAACCACACTAGGGGTAGGAAGAAAGGAATCAGGAATGCAAAAAAAACGACAATAGGAAAACGAAATAGGGAGGGTGTTCCCTCATCCTACCCACAGATAGGAAAGACACCGAAAACTTGTATGAGCAAAAAATACAAAAGGTGGTTCGTGGAGATGACTCTTCAGCTTTCCATCAATCCATTTCATGATCATTTATTTAGAACCACACTAGGGGTAGGAAGAAAGGAATCAGGAATGCAAAAAAAAACGACAATAGGAAAACGAAATAGGGAGGGTGTTCCCTCATCCTACCCACAGATAGGAAAGACACCGAAAACTTGTATGAGCAAAAAATACAAAAGGTGGTTCGGTCCTAATTAAAAAGGCCCGAAAGCAAAAGGAAATCAAAACTTTGTGCAAGGGTTCCTTCCACCCTCTCTGAAAGCTGCTCGTTGAGAAGGGGATTCCCGCAAAAAAGGAAGAAACGTCAGAGGTCTTTTTTCCTCGCTAACGTTCCTCAAAACTCCTACACCTACCTATCCGAGAGTGAAGAATGAGATCTACGGACAAACGGATTATGTCCTTAGACCAGTTTTGGAAGGGGGCACAGACTGACCGATTCGCCGCTCTCTGAGGAATCAATCCTGTTCTCAACGATTATTTGTACAGTTTCGAGCGACGAACTCTTCGTTTGGAAGGCGGTGGTATTGTAAAGGTAGGAGGATTTCAGCACTAACTCATTCCTCATCCTCGTCGGCGCCAATCCGCTCTGCATTGTAGACGTTACTCTCCGAGAGAAGATCGCCGATCAGTGCACGACAGGCCGCGAATTTCATGCTTCTCTTAACTGGATCTTCGTAGCTCATTTCGTCCTTCTCCGAATCGTCAATGTAATCCAACATCTCCTCAGCTCCTCCAAACATGATCGTCGTTTCATCGAAGTCCCCGTCGATTCCCTTGGCGAGGATCCTTGCCATTGAGCTTGCCTTGGGGTTGAAGCTCGAGGTTCTCTTAACAGGCGTACTGCCACTACTCCGATTCGACTGCCTCTCCCTATAAAGATCCGTCAACTTGGATCCCTGCCTTTCGATCCTTGACTCAATCGTTGAGATCTCCAGCACCTTACTGGTATCAATGTTCGTGTTCCGAGAGCGGTCCGGAGTCCTCTGTACTGAAGCAGAAGCTGACCTGTGGCCACGTCCCTTAGTCATGTTATTAATAAGGCGTTCCACTTCAGCGTCCTCCTTCTCCTGTCGGATCCTTGACTCCTCTTCGGCGGTCAAGGTTCGACCTTCATCATCGTCCCATTCATCTTCATCGTAGTCGTCCTCTTCATCGTCTTCAAAGTCCTCCTCATAGGGAACCTCCTCAAGCGCATCACCTTCGATCATCTTATCGTCAGGCAAAGGCACTTCATCAAGCTCAGCGCTCTCTGATACAAAGCTCTGATCGTCGTCCTCCTTCTCACCAAAGATCTCAGCCTCGTCCTCAACAACTTGAGCATTCTCAGCCGCCTCCTTGTCCTCGGGGGGGATCACTGCCGTTGGTACAGCAGTAGTCTTCTTCACCACAGGTTCCTCGGCCTTGGTAGCTGGTACCTTTGTCACCTGTTTTGGGGTTGAAGGTACTACTTCGGCTTCCTGCACGTTGGAGGCGAATCCAGACCTCGAGATCTTAGGAAGGCTCCTCCTGATAAACGCCTTGATCGAGCTGTTCCTTCTAAGGATCCCCAGTCCAGCAGGAGTAGCAGCTCCTGATGAGGGCCCAGTCTTCTTCTTGTTCCGATCCATCTTGGATACATCTGCAGCTTCCTTCACCGGCGCTTTCGCTTCCTCAAGGACGATTGCACTCTGTTCGGCTGCCTTGGGCTGTTCCTCAGACTTGTCCTTCGCAGTGTGCTCAGACATCGCCAAGCTTCGGTCCGAAGATTTCGTCTGCTCAGCCTCCTTTACAGCCTCTAGGTCGGCCGCCTTTGCTGCCTCCTGCTCAGCCGCCTTTGCTGCCTTTAGCTCGGCCGCCTTTGCTGCCTTGTGCTCGGCCGCCTTTGCTGCCTTTAGCTCGGCCGCCTTTGCTGCCTCTAGCTCGGCCGCCTTTGCTGCCTCTAGCTCGGCCGCCTTTGCTGCCTCTAGCTCGGCCGCCTTTGCTGCCTCTAGCTCGGCCGCCTTTGCTGCATCTAGCTCAGCGCTAACGGCCTCTTGCTCAGCAACAACGGACGGTGAGAGTATCGCGGGCATTGGTGCCGTGGACGCTGCTTTCAGAGCTGCCGATGTGAGCTTCGGCAGAGCGATGGGTGCTGGTGGCTCCGCTGCCGCCGCCAACGTTGTCGTCGTTGGTGGTGTCGTCAGTGAATGAGAGTCTGAAACGTTCTTGTCTGGATATTCAGAAGGCCGCAGCTCTTCAACGAGTTCCTGCTTTGCAACTTGTGGCGTCTCCCCCGCAGAAGGCTTTGCCCCATCTGGTTTCTGACCGATGGGCGTCGTCATGAAGCTATTGAACCTCTTCAGAGATTCACGAGGGAGTGGAATACGACTAACCCGCGAGGGTTCTTCTTCCTCCCCATCTGCCGACATGTCCATCCTGAGCTCGTCCTCGACGGTGGAATTGCGCCTTACAAAGCTCGAGAGCCTTTGAAGGGACTGTCGAGTAACCACTCGTCCAGTGCTCCTCTCTTCACCATCCTGACTGGTCTCAACAGGATCATCCTCCGGTACCGGTGTCACTGCTACAGTCTCATCCTCCTTCCCGTTCGTTCTAGCAAAGCTCGACAGCCTCTTCAGCGATGCTCTCACCAGAGTAGCCTTTCCGTTCTGAGCTATCGATGACGATGACAAAGACCTCGGAATACCCTCAGAAATGTCATTCATTTCCTGGGTATCCGCAGACGGACTTCCAGTCACATCATCGGCGTCAGAACTCAGCTTCATAAAGCTCGAGAACCTCTTAAACGACGGCTTCTGAAGTTGATTTCTTCCAGTTGTCTTATCGATTCCTCCAGCCTCCTGCTGAGGCTGCCGTTGTTGTTGCAGCTGCTGCGAAAGTTGATCAGATGAAGATTCCCTTTGGTTTGAACCCCTGCTAAGCTGTCCATCAGTCATTGGACTTATGTCTCGATCAGAAAGTCTCGGACTTGTCGTTTCCTGAAATTCTGAGGCGGCCGAGCCGGTTGTTGCTGCTGTCGCCTTGGACGATCGAGTGGCTTGACTTTGGCTTGATGAAGAGGTCATCGTCTTCACCTGCGGTGATGGCGGTGTTGATTCGGTCAGGTTGCTCATGTCGCCTTCCGAAGATCTTGGCGTTGTAGTATCCTTGGAAGGCAGCTGACTCGCTGCTGCTGCTGCTCCTGCTGCTCCTGTCTCAGCCTCTTTGTTACTGTTGAGTCTGACGAAACTCGATAATCGCTTCAAGGATGGTCGTGGAATCTGTACTTTGCCATGGGCGCGATCGTTGGTTTTGTCTTCATCTGGTAACGGACTGATTGTCGCCTCTGATGATCTCGGGCTGCTGTCTATGGTGACCAACGAGCTTGTCTTCGGGATAGTGGGAGTTTCGTTCTTGTCGGGATATTCCGATGGGCGAATTGACTCCTTCTCCTGCGCCTTGTCGTTGGATTTCAAAAAGCTCGGGAACCTCCTCAATGAGCTCGTGATTGACATCTTCTTCGTCGGATCGGCTCCTGCTTTCTCCTCCTGAAGAGATCCACTTCTCCCTCGATCAGATGAAAGGATGGGCGGCTGCTGTGTGGTGCACTGTGCCGGCCGCTGGCTCATGTCTTTGGTACCAGTCTTCCGTGAGCGTCGACCATTGAATGGACCCGGGCTCGATACTACCTTGAACATAGTACACAAGTCTATCAAGGGACAAACTCCCTCTCCTTACGCTTTCTACTTCTTCTCCAAGTCCCGATCAACTCAGGACCCCATATACCCCAGACTCCAACAGGGTTTCCTAGTTTGTACCTCTCCTCCTCACGCTACGAACAGTGAGTCTCTCTCTCCGTCCCAGGTAAACCCGTCTACCTCCCCGTTTCTCCGTTCCTTGCTCCCCCAAGTCCTCCTTCCTTCCTCCAAAGAACGAATACAATGTATATATTTGGTTGCACACTAAAACATATCCAAACATGAAGGCTATATCACCCTAGTAGGGGGACTGAAGAACCAATAAGGGCAAATGATTGTTACCAAATTCCACTCTAAGAGGGACTCAAATGCACATCTAATATAATATTATCCCATCCCTTACCCTCTAACCAATGCTAAGCCGTCAACGTCTAGACAGACAGCTCAGCTCAACACTCAGATTCATGGTGCAAGCCTTGCAAAAACAAATAAAATTGATAGCTTGCACTTGGAAGGTACACGTTAAGCATCTTACATTTGCACTCCACTGACTGTATGTCCGACGACCCCTTTGCTGAGAGTATTAGAAGTGATTGCTAGACCTGGAAACGGTCATCCTCTGATGCCATATCCTCTTCTCTATTGCTTTTGGACAGAAATTTTTCTTTTGCAATGTTCTTTTAGGTGTCCAGCAAGAATCACTCGGCCGCCTACTGCAAAGATGTGATATGAGATTTGCAAAATACAAAGGAGGGGTGTGGATAATAGCTTCCATCGATGAACAGGAAGACTGTTAGGACCGAGAACGGATTTAGTTACGTTGAGGATGAGTCAATTTTGGAGAAGTGAAGAGCGGGAAAGGGGGGGAAGGGAGGGGTGGGGATGTTGCTGGCTGATGATTTGCCACTTTCGAAGTACGAATTTACTTGCTGAAACGGGCAAAGTTGTAGGATGGAACTTGGCAAGGGGCTGGCGGGCGGGAAGCTTGTCAGCTTGCGCAGGTGGCAAAGCAGCCGTCAGCTTCTTTTTTCCCGGGGGCGGGTTATACAAAAACATCCCACCAATCCGTAAATCCATGCCGGATTGGGGTGCTGTTATACTCACCGAGTATAACGAAAACCCTAGCAGCTGTTCTCAACTCTTCCACCCAGAGGCAAACGTGAATTTTTTTTGTTTTTCTTGCCCTTTCTGCAGCAAAGCACTCAAGTACTCCACCCATCTCATCGCATACTTAGCTTACCACCCCAAAATACAGCCATAGACGTTTCATTCCCAAAATCCCAACCAACCTCACAACAGAAAATACTTCACAACCAATCTTCTCCACCCCCCTCCCCTTCCCCTCTCTCTGCCTTTCGCTCATCATTGTTCTAATCCCACTAGTACAATCTCCAAAATCTTGAATTGTGGTTTAAATTATGACGGAAGTTGATCATAACAGACAGTTGATGATTGGCTGAATAGAGGGGATAGACCATCAATTATAGGAGAAAAAGAAAACGTATTTCCCTGAATAGACCAATCATCTACAAAATAATATGTGTTTTGCTTAAATTGTTTCGATGGGATAAGGCGGCTAAATTTTCCTGCAACGTCCTCCCACCTGAGAAATCGTCTGGAGGGAATTTTTTGGACCTGACCGTTGGCCAAACGAAAATAAAAGAATTTCCTGTTTTCTTCGAGGGTGAACGGTAACATTGGTTCTCTCCTCCCCCTCCAAAAAACGTTGAACATAAACAATGTGGTATTGATTTTCTTCTTCGTTCTTCCCTCCCCCCCTTATAAGAGATAGTCACTAAACGCTAAGTTATTATCAATTGAATTCAAAATTCAATAGTCTCAGGTAGGATGTGTACCTATACAGGGGAGAATAATATATTAGATTCTGATCGTTCGCCAAGCAGTTAGGCAATAGGCGATGATTAAAGGGGGGGAGGGGTGGGGTGGGGAATGGAACTCCCTCGGTAGCACAAAAACAGGTTGATTTATTCCGTAATTTATGAAATAATGAATTTAACGAACCCCGGGGTAACTCGTTACACTTCGACAGAAGCTTCTTATATAAAATCGTTTATTTTTGTAGAACCAAACGGGTCAACGAATCAAATTATAGAATCTGGGTCAAAAGGTTTTATTTTATGGAAAAAAAGATTTTCTGTTCGGGACTGATAGTTTGTTTGTTTTTTTCAACTTGAGAAAATCCCCCCCTTTTTTTTCTTCATCTTGGATTAGGGGGACAAAAGAGAATTTTATAAGCACTTGCTTTGCTTGCTTTTTTTTATTTCCGTGGGAAATAAGAAGAACAAAACGAAATCCGTTATTTAACGGATGGCTTTTTTTTGCCTTCCCCAAGGTGAAGCGGTGAAGCGGTGAAGCGGGGGGAGAGCTCCGGCCGGGGGGGGGGGGTGGGAAGAAGTTTTAACGTTTTCATTAGGGGGTAAGGGAAGGTATTCTTCCTTGGCAAAGGGCTGACGATTTTAGAAATGCAATTTCGTCTGCCCTCATTGATTGGTTAGATGAGGACGCATGATTTCCGACTTTATCCAATAGTATACTCTTTTGAACTCAACGTTCTGGTCATTTCACCAATTAATAATCGGGAACAGAAATTAAGCCAATGAAGAAAGAGCAATGGCTAAATGGGGCTAAGAAAATAATAATAATTAGATAAATATAGAATATTTAGATGATTAAAAAAAGTGCATCAGGTTAAGCGGACCAATTATGGAGCGATAACATTCGGCAATAAATGCAGTTTAGGGAGATCCTTAGATTGTATTTTGCGACGTCCGAAGTTAGTTGGTTAAGGGCCTGCTCGGTTGAAGTTGTATTGCTGAGGGATCTATGACTTTTGCTTATAGCAAGTGGCTCATTTGCCCCAATATCTGGTTTCAAAGAAGAAATAACAAGGCCAAAGATAGTGGGCCAATAGTGGAACGAGGCTTTTTTTTTGGAGTGTTCATTTGGCGATTGGGACCCGACGACAACCCAAAAGGGCCAAATACATTGGGAATAATGCTCGACTGGCCTGCGGCAGGGTAATTGGGGAAGAATGTGAATTTGATGGTCACCGGCATATGGCTGGGAGGAAAGCTTGGGGAGGAGGCGGGAAAGGGTTTTGTAAGGCAGGTGAAACTAGATTATGGAGGGGGTACCGCTCCATTCCCAGGAGAAAAGGTACTAGGAGAATCTTAGGAATGTAGCTTCTATGCTACTATGTTCTTATTATGAAGCACAATAAGATCGATCTCCTTCATCACTAGTCTGAGCCTCTCTGTTTCATCTGGTTGTATTCGGAACCATTGTACGACGGAGCTGGACCCGCCTTCCTCCTGGGGGGGGAAAGGTCCAAATGCGGTTCTGGCCATCAACACACTCGCTTCCCAACTTGGGATCAATCTGAAAACAGAACATCAGTCGGCAGGGAGCCTATTGGAACCAAGGTTCCCCAACCAACCACTGGGAGTTTTCCTGAATTCATCGGATGACCCTCCTGAACGTGGCCAAAGCCAAACCGAAAGCTTATAACAATTCCGGAATTCTGGCTCTGATCCGATCAACATCGCCGAGTTGAACAGCCGCACAAAAAAAAAATGGCGGCAAAAAGCAACTTGGAGAGAAACAGAGACAGCGACAGAGAGAGGGAGAGAGACAGAGAGGAATTTGTCTATATCAAGCCTCTATTTTCAAGTGTTTTTAAGTGTCAACGACGGTTGACACAAGGCAGAATTCCCGTCCCAGCACCGGAGAACTGATCTGTTGCTAGTAGAAAACATGTTCGGTTTGTGGTTGTTAGAGAAAAGGGATTCCGTGGCTAGTCCAATACTTTGCAGAAATTCTTGATGGAAAGCCGATTTTGTGTTGCCCCGTGGCTGAGTGAAAGCCCCATTTTAGGAGAGGCATCGCCACCATGTTACCCCTGTTTTTTCTCATGGTTTTTAAAGTTCTCTTCGTGCTTTGGCTACTCTTCCAGTTCCCGCCCGGTGACTGACGGACAAGAGGGCCGGACTGACCTGGCAAGCTTGCGCGTGGAAACTTTGATTCAATATAGTTAGTCCCGTGCTGGAGTTTCGAAAAGCGCTTGATCCCTTTTTCAAGACAGATATCTTTTGTCGTGACTTCGGGCGCAGTTCGACGAGGACTTAGAAGGCTTCCTTAGGTACTCTCTCTTTTGTCACGGTATTTCAAACTCCCCGGTCTCCAAGCTCTGCCTGGAGACCGGGGAGTTTCTTTTTATCAGAAAAGCGCTTTACGCTCGATACCCTAGTGAAGACATGTCCGGCACTGAGTGAAAAAAGTTTTCACCTCAATGTGTACGTCCGAATTCCGTTTGCCCCATCTAAGAGACGCGCGACGGTCTGGACTGTAGCCATGGAAGATGGAAGATGGCTACAACATTCGCCAACATCCACGTTGCTGCTGGATCAATTGGGGTTGTAAACGTCCGCAGAAACTTTCGAAATTGCTGCTGTGAATATAAAAACCTACGTCGTGGAGAACCTAACGAGCCCAGTGGATGCCCTAGCCAGTAAGGGAATGAGCAATACTCAGCAGGGTACACTCGCTTCTGCCCTTGGTGTTCACAAACGTCCGCTCAAGCGATATTTTTCGTCTGTTCTCAACTCCGCTTAGAGTAGTGAAATGTCATGTGCCGTCCGATAAACCTTACCGGAGTGCACTGACATTTAGCGATTTTTTTGAGGCGGATAGACTATTGAAAAACAGTATAAAAAGAATGGATGTCCGGTTGAAATTCTTCGAAAAAAACAGGTCCGATTGCTCGTCAGATAAACAGGACCGATAAGAGTCCGATATTCAATCAATGTTAATCAATCATCTTCAGTCCGGGTATTGAATCATGATTACTTCTTGCCATGGCTCGCAAATCATGAATCGTCATTACTTCTGCAACTGACTAGCTGCCACTATCATGTAATGATGATGATCCGTTTATTCAGAGCCCACTACCCTGAGAAGCGAGAGACAAGACGCTGATGACGCGCTTCTACAAATAAAGCAGCATTTGAGCGCCACAGGGTCAAAGAAAGCTCCGTGAGCAGACTATCTAGACGCCCTGGATCGTTGCGAAAGAGACCTCGCAGCCAGCGAGAACCTACACTATCTATGTAATCATGTAATGAATGATGATTATGTGAGAACCTCCTTCAGGTTTATTCAGAGCCTAACTACCGTGAGAAGCGACAGACAAGGCGCTGATAACGCGCGTCTGAAAACAAAGCTGCATTTGAGCGCCACCGGGGCAAAGAAAGCTCCGTGAGCAGACTATCTAGACGCCCTGGATTGTTGCGAAAGATACCTCTCAGCCAGCGAGAACCTACACTATCTATCAAGCCAAAGCATTCAATAATGGGTGACAAACCGGTATGTCACCGCCGAATTGCGAAAAGTAGGGTTTGACATCACTGCCACGTACTGTGATTCTTTCACATGCCGCGTGGACCGAGCTGCAGCTCCTCGACGCCGAGCGGAGGCAGGCAGGTACCTGGTCGCCTGAGGACAAGGGATGCCACTGGGACGCGCGTTTAGGTCAGACACAACGAGATCCGCCACCCGCTGAACCTCCACTGACAGCTGTGTAGCCCGTCTATGTTTTAGTGTCAGGCGCCTACTTTTAGTGTAAGACGTCAATGTTTTAGTATCCACTGGTTCCTACTTTACTTGTCAGGTATGTTTTAGTTTAAAGTAACGGAGACTATCTAAGGCCTAGCTTTGCTAGATCTTGGGACCTAGAAATGAGTACAGCACAAGTTGGTTCGCTGAGTTCTAACAAAGTGGACTCATCGCCAAAAGAGGAAAAGAAGGTTGATGAGCAAGTGACCGCTGGGGAAAGAGAGGAACCAGATTCGAAAAAAAAAGAAAGCAAAGGGGGAAACAAAAGATGGGAACGTTCGAGATACCGAAACCAGAGAGTTTCGACGGGCGACGGGACTTCCTAGTGGTGCAGACGTTCGTGGCTTCATTACGAGGTTACCTGGAGTTCCACAACGTCGCAGGATCGGGGCGCACCTCGGTACGGTACGCTAGTCTGTTCCTGAAGGGCCAGGCCCGCGCATGGTACCCCGGCCTTCCTCGATCGGCAGATGGAGTACCGGAGACGATGGACTCCCTCGAGGACTTCGAGCGGAGCCTGCGAGCACAGTTCCACCCCCAGGATCATGTAGAGCAAGTTCGAACGCAACTCCGTTCCGCACGACAACGCGGCCAGGACGTCGGCCGAATTCGTGGACTACCTCGACGAGTCATTCATGCAACTGGGGGACAATATCAGAGACTCAGGGAAGCTTGACAGATTCAAGGCGGGCTTAACCGGCCGAGAACGAGATTTTGTCTACTACAGTCAACCCGGCACGTACGTGGAAGCAAAGGAGGAGGCGGGTTGACGTATGCGGAAGCGAAGGAGGTGGCGGGTTGACAGTAGTAGACAAAATCTCGTTCTCGTCCGGTTAAGCCCGCCTTGAATCTGTCAAGCTTCTCTGAATCTCTGAAATTGTCCAAAGGTTGCATGAATAACTCGTCGAGGTAGTCCACGAATTCGGCCGACGTCCTGGCCGCGTTGTCGTGCGGAACGGAGTTTCCTTCGAACATGCTCTACGTGGTCCTGGAGCTGGAACTGTGCTCGCAGGCTCTGCTCTAAGTCCCTGAGGGAGTCCATCGTCGAGACAGGTTCAAGGCAGGCTTAACCGCACGAGAACGAGATTTTGTCTACTACAGTCAACCCGGCACATATGCGGATCGGCACGTATAACGAGCAAAGGAGGTGGCGCTCCAGCACTGCCACGGAGCAGGCCTCTGTGCAATCCCAACGCAAACCTCCTAGGTCTACGTCGATCCGACCGAGCCGACCCCACACTTTGAGTTTAGGCTTCTTCACGGTCATACCTGCGTATCCGCGGTTGGCGCTTACCGATCTCGAACTTCGTGTAAGCTTACGACTGTACCTGTGGTTGCCGCAACCCCCTTGGCCTGTTGAGCGGGATTCTAGATGTGCATTGTGCGGGGCCAATGTGCCTTGGGGTGATTGTGGTGCGCAGTTGTTGGCGTCTTGTGCGGAGGTTCAAGGGGCCCGGACCAGACGCCATACGCGGCTGAACCGATTGCTTTTCCGCTACCTTCGTTCTCAATCGCTCGGACCTCGGTACGGACTGAGAAGTGGAGTATGAAGTCCCTCTGGCGGTGGCAACGGAAATTGCTGACGAGAGTGACTAATGAGGGGGACGCGTCAGCGTCTTGTCTCTCGCTTCTCAGGGTAGTTAGGAATAAACCTGATGATGATTGGAGGCCGCGTTTCAGCAGTGTATTGCCCTGCCGAGTGGTACACAGGCCCATCACAGGTCCTGGGGGGCAATTCTGGACTCTTTGGCGCTCCTCGTTCGGGGAACACTGCAGCCGAGCCGTGTCTCGGAAGTGGTGCACACCTGGAACCAGCAGCGGCTGGGGTGAAGTCGTTTGCGCTGAAGATGATGCTAAAATCGACGTTGTCGACATGCCGTCGAGGCCGCCTGAGGAGTCTGTTACCCGGTCGGTTCCGGCGGCCCCTTCGAGGACTGATGTAGGACAAAAAACCCTGTCCTGGGACATACATCGGGACTCGTACGCCACCTTCTGAATTCGCCTTCCTCTCCGCCTTCGACCTTGACTCGCCTCCGTGGTTTAGGATGGGTAGTCTGAGCTGTCGCTTCTGTACTTTTTATTGAGAAACTAACAACCCCGGGTGGGTGTCCTACGATAGGGAACGGGGAGTCACCAACAGGTGACAGCAAGCAAAACTACCTACCTACCCAAAGCTATTAAGGGCAACCCAGGCATTGCCCCTTCACAGGGTCCGGTTAATCGAAGCGAGGGCTCTGTTGAGGACGTTGCGGTCGGAGTCAAGGTGCCTGGTGAGGCTGCGAAGTTCGGTCATCGTACGAGTGGCGAGTCGTCCATATGTTTCCATGCCATCGGGATGAAGTCCTCCGGGTCGGCGAAGGCGGCGCGGTAGTTGTTGGGTTTTCGTTGAGCGGCAGTGTCGGCGGAATGGCCAGTGCGATTGGCGGATCTTTGCAGGGTGTGTGTCCGGAAAGGACTGGTGACCACGGCATCGAAGATGAGCGTCCGGTGCGTCCTAGGGTGTGTCGCCTGAATATCAGGTGCTCGATGGGGCTGGTCCTCATTCATGAGGCCGGGCTCGACGACGACATCCTCGTAACCCCACTCTCGCAACGGTCGCGCGACGGTTCTCACTAGCGCGTGGTGGCGATGTACGCGCATGCGTATGGAGCGCGGGCAGCGGTGGAGCAGGTGATACCCGTAGGCGTCATGGGTGGTGCGGCACGTGGAGCAGGGCGCCGACGGCGGTTGATCAGCAAGCGGTACTCCGAGAAGTTGTCGTATGTTCGCGACGAGCTGTTGCCTCGTGACGAAGGTCGCACGAGCTGTGGGAATATAGCAAAACCACGTGCCGCTGGCGCCTCCTGTGGCTGACCGAAGTCGGGCTCGCACGTAGACGGGGATCGTCGCCGCGTCGACAATGGCGTCGTAGGCTGTCTGATGCAGCGCATTGGAGAAGGTGCGTCACGTCGAGGTCCGTTGCGTAAGTAGTATGACGTAAGGGGCATGCTAACAAACGTCAAGGGTCATGGGCGAGGGGGGGGCACAGAGTCGGTACGTTCGAGATCCGCAACGTCAAGATCGTCAGCATCTTCAAGGTTTGCACCAAGATCATCAGCAACATGTTCAGCGTGCTGCATCGCCAGTGGGCCGGGGTCGAGGGCAGCGGTAGACAGGGGCTGGTTTGAGGGGGTTGGAGCAGGGCCAGAGCAGTCGCTCGTGGCCGTGGAACTGGATTCAGTCTCACAAACAAGGGCAGATGTCTGGTCCACCTCAGATGTGGATTTAGGCCCAGCGTTCAGGGGAGGCTGGGGTGCGTCAGGGACAGCGTCACGTTGCTCCGCCGCGGCCAGATATCGGGAACGATCACCAACGAAGGCAAGCACAGCACCCCGTACCTCGTACGGGAGGTCGAACCGGCGTGCAATCTGCTCGCGAATACGGTCCAACTGTCTCACGGCATATTGGAAGACCTGGGTCATCATATTCTCCGGAGCCAAGGTAATCATTTCCTGAATCCCAAGGAAGTCATCGGGGTGAAGATCGCGACGAACGTGCACGGTGATTGCGTTCGTCGGGGAACGCGAAGCCAAAGATCCGAAGGTCCCGCTGCGAAACAGGCCTCGAGAGACTTCCGACTGGATGATCGGCAACGCTGCGGGGAGGCAGATCAGATGCGCGTGTGCTGCCCAGAAGTCAACATGGACGATTATGTGTTCGGAGACGCCCAGGGACCATGTTAGGAATGCCAGAAACTCGGACTTGGTGAGTTGGGTCTCGTTTGATGACCTGGCGCGGGGCGCCCGAATATTCCGGATGGTGACGAGGACAGGAACGGTGTCAAGGAGCCAGGCAGGAGGCGCCACTGCAGCTTGTAGAAGACGTTGGGCTTGCGTGCGTGACAACGGCGGGGTTTTCGGGGCAACAGTCCGGGCCGCTTGAAGGTATGGCCCGGGAGCGGGTACGGGAACACCAGCTGTTGGAGGGTTGGAGATAGCGCGGGAGCTCGTTTGATTGGTAGATAGTGGCGGGAAAGAAATATTCTCTACGGTACCAGGAGCAGGGGTCGGCGCACCAAAACTTTACTTAGTCTTTCCTGCCTACCCGCGGTTGGTGATGATAGACTTCGAGCTGCGTACGAGCTTCCGCGTGTACTTTGGGTTTTACTGTGAAGCCAACAACCCCGGATGGATGTCCTACGAAAGGGAAAAAGAGTCAGAAATATGTGACGACTACCGGGGAAAAAAAAATAATCACCAACTACCTACCTAGTCCTGGCAGCACACACTCTCTGGGCTATTGACGGCAACCCAGGCATTGCCTCTCCACAGCGTGCGGTTCATAGCGGCAAGGGGCTCTACTGACGGTGCTGCGGTTGGAGTCAAGGTGTCTCGTGAGCCGACCAAGGTCTGTCATCGTAGGAGTCGCGAGTCTTCCACAAGTCTCAACGGCTATCGGGCTAAAATCCTCTGGGTCAGTCACGGCGGCGCGATATTTGCTGACCTTCCCTTGAGCGACAGTGTGGACAGCTAGGCCAGTTCGTGTAGCTGTACGTCGCAGGAAGGCCGTCTGGAGAGGGCTGGTGACTACGACATCGATGAATAACGTCCGGTGCGTTCGCGGGTGTTTCAAGTAGATATCAGGTGCTCGACGAGGTAGCTCCAAGTTCACTGGTCCTGGCTCGACGACAACGTCCTCATAGCCCCAATCTCTCAGAAGTCGCGCGGTGGTCCGCACTAGCTCGTGGTTTCGATGGATCCGCAGTCGTAGGGAGCGGGAGCAACGGTGGAGGAGTTGATAACCGTAGAAACGTCATGGGTCGTTCTGCAGGAGGGGCAGGGCGCGGGCTGCGGTTGGTCAACGAGCGGTACTCCAAGGAGTTGTCGGATGTTCGCGATGAGTGGCTGCCTTGTGACGAAGAGTGCGCGTGCTGTTGGAATATCGCGAAGCCAAGTACCGCTTGCGCCACCGGTTGCTGAGCGAAGTCGAGCTCGCACGTAGACTGGGACCGTCGGCTCGTCGACTACATGGCACTGTACGCTGTCTGATGCGGAGCGTTGGAGAAGGCGCGTTGCACGTGGGCTAAAGGCCGTGTTGGTTTGTCTTCGGCGGTCTCAGTTGACGGCATAGGGCGTTGCACAGGACTCCGGTTCAGGAGTCCGTCCCATGTGGCGGCGCCGGCGAGGGAATGCGAACAATCTGCGGGCAAGTTCTCCGATACAGTGCTGAGTAGGTTCTGGATCTCGGCAGCTAGCGGGTTCATTGCGTAGACGTATCATCGGTGCTCTTCAGTGCCAAGTGGGTCGGGTTTTTCGCTGTTTACGACCCAGATGTGGTTAAACCGGCAAAAACAGGGGGTTTTAAGGGGGGGTCGTAAACAGCGAAAAACCCAACCCACTTGGTAAAAAACCCAACCCACTTGCCGAAAAATCCGGCCCACTAGGCGCAACCCTACTATTTGGTCCGTTTACTATGTACTATTCCTGAATGAATCTGTTTGATAGGGTTGCACCACCAGCAGGCAATTGGAATTTAGTACCGGTATTACCGGTAATTGCGAAAATGCAAACAATTTCGAGGGTTTTTTCGGTCACTAACGGCAAGAGCAGCTCGGTCCACGCGGCATGTTAAAGAATCGCAGTACGCGGCAGCGATGTCAAACCCTACCTTTCGCGATTCGGCCGTGACAAAACCGGTTTGTCCCCCTCATTATTGAATGCTTTGGCTTGATAGATGATGATCCGTTTATTCAGAGCCTAACTACCCTGAGAAGCGAGAGACAAGACGCTGATGACGCGCGTGATAGATAGTGTAGGTTCTCGCTGGCTGCGAGGTATCTTTCGGAACGACCCAGGGCGTCTAGACTATCTAGACGCCCTGGGTCGTTGGTCTGGTCACGGAGCTTTCTTTGACCCTGTGGCGCTCAAAAGCTGCTTTGTTTGTAGACGCGCGTCATCAGCGTCTTGTCTCTCGCTTCTCAGGGTAGTTAGGCTCTGAATAAACCTGATGATGATGAACTAACGGTCTTGAAATTGAACGTGAGAAGCCAACTCCTGCCTTTCGCATGCTACCAGAATGATAAACGCCGCGTGGCTAACCTCGTGGTCACCTGTAGCCGCCGTACGACGTACGTTCCTAATCCTCAGGCTAGTCGCGATTTGCCGGCTGCGCTAGAGCGCCGTGGATTTACCGCTGCCAAAATGAGACGTCGCAAAGAGTTGAAATACGCGGGGGCCTTGTCTTCCCAATGCATTCGTGCTTCGGCTCTAGCTCATCGCCTGGTACCACTGGTCATTGAGTGCTTTGGGTTTATGGATTCCGTTGGTTCTCGTTGGCTTCGGGAATTGTTCCGCGAACGCCCTGACCATCTGTCCTCGTTGTTTACCCGTTTAAGTTTCTTGCTGTGGCGTATGAACGATGCTTTGATGTTGGAGGGGCGCGATCTTCGCCGCTGTTAGTCCTTTTTTTCCCGTGGGGATTCTTTTCTTTCAGCCTCCGATTGAACAAATTAATTCAATTAACGGTAATCTCGGCAATATCGTTAATGGTTTCCAAAATAGGCCCTAACGAACCCAAAAACGTGGAAAACGAGAAAATTATAAACACCGAGAATTACGACCAACTACCGGCCCCTCTAGTAGTAGCAAAAATCAACCTTTTTTCGCCTCCCAAACGGTGGCGGAGGTCCACCCTGTTTCTTAGAAGCTTGGAAGCGTTTTTGACGGGTTTATTGATGACCCGTTTATTCAGAGCCTAACTACCCTGAGAAGCGAGAAACAAGACGCTGATGACGCGCGTCCGACAATAAAGCAGCGTTGGAACGCCACAGGGTCAAGGACAGCTCCATGAGGGGGCTATCAAGACGACCTGGGTTGTTTCGAAAGAGCCCACCAAACCAACGAGAACCTACACTATCAACTAAACCAAAGCACTCGATGATTCAAGTGCGGGGCGCTTCTGTGCCTGGGTCGTAGGTGTGCTCCAGCTTGTCATTGCCCGCGGGTCCTTCAGATTCATGGACAGATTCATCGTCAGCTTCTTCAGACTCAGAACCATCGTCGGGCAATATTTATCGTGGGGACAGACTTATGTTCCCGAGCAACACCTCCCGACATGCTTTCGTTGGACGACTCCTCCGATCCTTCCGCTGATGAGGTTGCCCGCTTGTAGTAAGTCATTGGGGTTCCTGTTTCATGCTCAGGGTTGGTCTTTCCACCCTGGGCCCAAGGATGTAAGTCCCAGCAGAGTTTGTTTCCAAGTCAGCCATTCGCTTCTGTAGCTTGCTTAGGAGTCGCTTCTGCTTATCGTCCGCTGAGGTTCGTACACCCTCATTTCAGAAATTCAACTTCCTAAGCTTCGCGACCGTCATTCTGTTGCGTAGCTTCGTATGACAGAGCCACGTCGAAGACCACAATCGCTCACAATCTGAGCCATGTGGACAGAACTCTGTCTATACACGCCCCAAGTTCGCGATTCTAGAGCGTCTTCTTTCGTGGAGGGACAAAAGCTTGAACTGATCACGGACTATGTGGCCCCACCAGAAAGATTCGGGAGGAAACCGCAATATTCAGATCAACCAATCCCGGAGCTCCTCCCTCCAGGAACTTTCGCTTGTTGCTTGCTCGCTAGACAATTCTTGGTACAGATTCGCCACGACCAAGCAAACACGTTCTTCCCGTGGACATGCCCACTCCCCTCAGGCGGTGATCCAGCATCCAAGAAACGTATGATACTGGACGAAGTATGTCCCTCATCCGCTTCTCTATTACGTTTAAAATGGCGGCTTGATTCTCCCTTCCGATGTTTACGTCCTCTGTTAGTATATTCTATGTTGAAGGGGGGCCGATCAAACCTGTATCAGCATCAGCCTGCCTGGTACTGCTGCGATATTGGTTGATTCTCTCCTTGAGAAGCTTGCACCCTCAATTCCAGCCCCGAATCGCCTAATGTGATGAATTGAGAACCCCTTTTGAGGTGGCAAAACCGAGGTGTTTGTTCGGGCCAGACCCTCGATTCCGTTGCAGAACACCTGTTTTGTTCTCATTGAAATGAATGGGTTTAATCGGAGACTGAAAGCGAAAAAAAACTGAGTGGAAAAAATACAATAAGCGCCGCGAAGATCGAGCTCCTCCAACATCAAAGCAGCGTTCATACGCTACACAGCACCAAGAAACTTAAAAACGGCTAAACAACGATTAGTGCGACCCCCGATTCCGCTACAGTAGAAAAGAATGCAATTACCGTTTATTACGGTCATAAACACCGCTTTTTTGATGTAAAACAATCAATTTTTCCCGCGAATCGCTGTTTGTCTTGATTAATATCCTCGATTCCAGCTCATACGCGCCGTGTTTATTTTCAGGTATATTACCCGGTAATTGTAATTAACGGTGCGGGCAATTCCTTCTTTGAGAAAAGTGTACTATTACCGCCCTAGTATTAAGTGGTGGTTTTGCTATAAAAGTTGTACTGTTTGAACTTATCTAATGGGAGGCTGAAAGAAAAGAATCCCGAGGGGGAAGAAAAGACTAAAGGCGGGTAAGATCGCGCCCCTCCAAGGTCAAAGCATCGTTCATAAACTTAAACGGGTAAACAACGAGGACAGGCGGTCAGGGCGTTTGCGGGACAATTCCCGAAGCCACGAGAACCAACGGAATCCATCCAAAGCACTCAATGACCAGAGGTACCATTCGTCAAAGCATCGTTCATAAACTTAAAACGGGTAAACAACGAGGACAGGCGGTCAGGGCGTTTGCGGGACAATTCCCGAAGCCAACGAGAACCAACGGAATCCATCCAAAGCACTCAATGACCAGAGGTACCAGGCGATGAGCTAGAGCCACCCAAGCACGAATGCCTTGGGAAGACAAGGCCCTCGCATATTTCAACTCTTTGCGACGTCTCATATTGGCAGCGGCAAATCCACAGCGCTCCAGCGCCGCCGGCAAATAGCGTCTAGCCTGAGGATTAGGAACAGCAAGATCAACGTACGTCGTACGGCGGCTATCGTCACAGGTGACCACGAGGTCAGCCACGCGGCGTTTAGTCATTCTGGTAGTCTGCGACAGCCAGGGGCTTCTCACGTTCAATTTCAAGACCGGCTTGATCCTACGATAGACCGATGTTCGCTTTATAACAGGTTCGAGATCCGCGTATGTCGTCGGGTTCGGGCGCCTTTCACAGCGGGGCAGCTGGCGAGCAAGTGGGCGCCAAAATCCGCGGTATCTTCGTTCTGAGAGCATAGAGGGCACGGCGAACCCATCTCGGGTGGCCAGGGCGGCTGATGCAAGCCGAGGTATAAACGCAGAGATGTGCGCATTTCGAAATCTGTCAGTGTGAGTGGCGGCAAAGCGGGGACGCTCATGAGCCACTGTGAGCTGGTTAACCCTCCAAGACTACGCAGGCGGGCGCAATCTCGGGAAGAAGAGACCATCTGCTCTCGAAGTCGGCCGTAGCAGCACGGTGCAAGTCCCAAGAAAGGGTGTTTTCAACGCATCCGTGTGTGAGTTATACTGAAGTGGTAATAGTAACTATAACTCAAGGTGTAACCTCAAGACAGGCTGGCAGTGGTAGCCCAGCAGAATCTCTCGCACCTTCCGATCTCCTTGGCGCTGGCGCAGCCGACATTCTGGATAAGGGTCTTCTCCATTATTGCTGTCCAAGATTTCCTTGTATCAGGAAATTCGGTTGAGAGAATAATCCTGAATTTACTCAGGTGTTTCCAGTTGGGCGTGGGCATCTTTTTTCTGCACGGAGCCTCTCGAGGACGTTGGGGAGTCATCCGCTATGGACTTCAGTGTCGGTCCTGAGGTGGACCCGCTCGCCATTGAGCCGAGCGCCCCCTCCCCCTTGGCGTTCGGGGTAGGGTTTCCGGCTCCTTGGCGGATGTTTTCGCGTCTTTGTCTTCTTTGCGTGCCCCTCCCATCAAGCGTTCCCTCTTGACGCCAGTTGAGGGGGAAAATACTCTTGCCCAAGTAGGGACATTCATCCACAGGCCTGCCTTGCGCCCAATCAGAAACTGGCGAGAGGTTTCGTCTCGCGTCGTATCCCTAGCGAGGCGAGGGTTTTTTGCGGCCCACCCAAGTCGATATCGGCTATTCAGGTGGCTGTGAACTGGTGACTCGCATGCTGCAGTTGGATGGTCTCAGGGATGAGCCGCTTGGTACGCTCTCGGTCGATTTCGCAAACGTTTTCGCAATGTGTCGTGTACTCGCGCGTGAGGTGGTTCGTCAGCTCTTCGCATCTGGCTTTCGTTTCCTGTCATCTTGGGTGAAGAGAGCCACACTTTCGTGGCACATTTGGGTGTTCAGCGGGGAGACCCCTTAGGGCCTTTCCTGCACACGTTTGGATTGCAATTGGCGTTGTTGCGGGTGATCCGCGTCAGTTCCTGCGGGTCCGAGTCGTCGCCTTCCATGACATGTTCGCAAATGGCTTGAACGGTTGAGTGAGTATACATACGCCCCAGTGCGCACGGCCCAGGGAGCACGGTCGGCGTTTACCTCTTGATGCTTTTGAGAACGCTACGCGCAAGTCGAAGCTCAATATAGACATCCATACCTAAAATGGACGGTACTAAGCAAATCTCTGCGGTCAATAGCCGCTACTTACATCGGCACTGGCAGATCCTCAAATAGTCCCACTTGCTGAAGCCCCCGCAGAACATTTCGAGGATGGCCTTGGTCTACCTGCCGCACTCGTCAGGGAAATTTGGAGCATCTATCCTACCACATTATCCGACAAAGGACTGTTAAGAGCTACCAGTGCCTAGGCTCCCAAAGCGCTTAGGAGCCGCAAACCAGGAGCCTTCCCTACTTGAAGCTAGATGCGTTCACTCTCAAAGCGTTCTTTAGGGCCACCAATGCCGAATCTTGATCGCGGGAAGTCTGCTCTATTACGTAAGCCTTCTTATTCCAATCTACTCCGATGGAGTTGCTCTCGGCTGCAGGCTAAATGGGTAAAAAGCAGCATTTGCGATGTCCCCATGGCCTTTCAGGTCGGCGCAATAACAAACTGCTATTCGTGAGACCGCACAGACATCCTCTCAAATGCGGTCCGGAATTACGACCTTGCCTCCATCGAGCTTGCACTCAATAAGACGCCTTCCTTGAAAATGCAATAAACAAGGCGTCTGTTTCACAGTGCTCTCGACAGGAAACAGAGAGTCCCAGTCTGTCAGTCGCACGTGAACACGGGCAACTGATGTTGGTGCTACCCCTGCCCACGCTCGCCACACTTGCTAATGAAAGTTTTATGCTCCCCATTCGAGCGGGGTCATCGTTAGGATGGTCTAAGGATGATCGTACTTGCTTCAATGAATGTGTCTACTGCCTAGTGCCTTGCCAAGCTTGTTGGATTTGTCGGTTGGTTTGGGACAGAACCCAATCCAAACTTCCAGAGACCAGAGCGGAATCCAGTGCTATTCGCATGGGTTGCGATTGTTACAACCATGCTTGGCGGGTTGAGCCGTCCAAAGAAGTACTGCTGCTGCAGTGAGTCAGACTCGAGGCGGACCGAGCCCAAGCCAAACTTCCAGAGACCAGAGAGCAATGTAGTGCTATTCGCATAGGTCACAACCCTGGTGTTGATGGCTGACGGGTTCACTAGTCCTAACAAGTACTGCAGCTGCAGTTCGTCTGAGATTCGACCTGGAAAGCTGCGTGGAAGAGTGTTGACCAGGAGACGGGTGGACATCTTTCGATGTGTGTCAAGAACTCGGCAACGTCGATACTCCCATTTCCATCCGCGTCGACCTCACTGATCATCATCCTCAGCACTTCTTCGGATGGAGTCGAGTTTGTGTTGGTGCGGGAGAGTGAGAGAGATAAAGTACTCGCAATTACTTTTTTGGGAGACGTTGAGGCTGCGGGGGGTGGCAAGCCGATTCTTTCGGAGAGCTGTGAGATTTCCTGGGTTTTCTTAATTTCCTGAGAATTTCCTGAGAATTTCCTGAGAATTTCCTGAATTAATGGAAGGGAAGCAGATGAAGGAGCGGACCAGCTCGGGTAGACGAGCGCTCATGGAGAGAGGGAGGGACGTGCAGCGGGATGGGAAGGTAGGGGGAAGAGGGGGTTGAGATTTAACGAGCTTAGCTCTCATATTCGTTTGATTGGGACTGGAAGGAGAGGGGTCGGAAGCGTTGAGTTTTGAGGGACACGATTTTAGTAACCACTAGTCTTGTGCTTGGTTGTGTGTTTTTTGGGGTGTGTTTTTGCACGCTGCTGAAGTATTTAAGAGGGGCTGGAGGGAGCGAGGGTCAAAGTGATGGGTTAAGAATGTAGACAGACCCGAATGGAGCTGTTGTAGATTTTTTTCGTTTTCTTGAGTTTGGTCGTACGAGAGTATGAATCTGACTATGCTTGAAAGGGTGTTCAGAGGCGGGTAATACAACCGAATGGAGTGGGAATGGCCGGAGGAGGATAAGCAGCTATTGCAGCAGCTGCAGAGAAAGCAAATCCCTGATCCGGGCGGTAAGCATGCCCGTCAGGATGACAGCGGGGTTGATTTGGATTTTGTTAGCCCTGGAGAGGTAAGGACGTCATCAGAATTCTCCAGGCATCGCTCACTTATGTCTCACTCGGAGGAATTCTTGCTGACGTCTCGTCCTCTGTGGTCGTCCGCGTTTCCAGTATGAACAGGCGTTCAAAAGGGATATGCTTGCGTCAACTGCACTCTCCCATGCGCTGAGGAGGATAAAAGCTAAAACAGCCGGTGCAGCAGTGCCCAAACTGTTCCGACAGCGTCAAGATGCAAACTCCAAAGATGTCGGGGAGAAGGCAGCAGGGAAGAGCAGAGTTACCCTCCAGGAGCTTAACGATCACAGCAAGCAAGAGCCACTCGCTGATCGAGAAGAATCTACTCCGGATGCGATTGTGAGCAGAACCCATTTCCAACCATTGCATAACAAGCGATACCTGTTTACGTCCACTTTGGTGCCTTCGTTACTTCTAAACTGGGCCTTTCAATAGCCCCAGGGCTGCGTGTCGGTTGTTTCTTCACCTCATTTCCCAGCTCGGTTTTTAACACGCGGGCATCCTGCTTCTGTTTGTTGCTGTGTGTGATCATGCAGGCCTTACACGAGGCAGCTACGCAGGAGAACAATGACCGAGATGAGCGAGGTCCTGATTACGACAAACCAGTCAATCAGAGAACCCCAGTGATGCAGTGGTCCATAAGTAGGCGTGGAGGTCCAGGTCCGAAGAAGAAGCAGAGCCAGGCGGGGCCCTTTCTCCAACAAGCTTTGGAAGACGTACCGATTACATCGGAAAAGGTAAGCGAGCAACTGTGCGGTAATAAACTGGAGGTTGGTTGAGCGCTTCTGAGGAAGAGATTTTGCGGCAATGCCAGGAGGAGGACCCTGGAGAAGAAGCTGAAGAGACACCGGAAATTTCTATAGCGAGCTTACCGGGGCCCACAGCTTCAGCTTCACCGGAGAACTCGACGCCTGTCCTCAAATTCAAGAACGTCCGAGGAGCGTCCCTGGCAAAGCAGCTCAGCATTGCTTCCGACAGCAGCGAAAATCCCGAGAACTCCTCAAGTCCTAGAGGAAAAACCGGCCGAGACAAGCCCCGAGTTGTGAACGGAAGAGGCGCAAAGGAGCAGCAACCGCAACGAACCAAGCTGAGCCGGGGCAGAAGGGCACGGGAAGTAGCGTCCAAGGTCTCGACACCTGTCTTATCAAAGCTCGATGTTGTACCGTCCTCAATTACGCGGCAAGAGTTTCCTGAGGGTGACCTATCGCAATTGAGGAGACTCTCTGAGGCGCAGATGAATCCGGTTGATATCGCCCTTGTAAGCCAGACGAGACTAGACCACCACATGAAAACAACGGAGTCGGTGCCGCCAGAGCCTCCTCCAGGGCATGCTCCGATGCTTTGCTCTGTGCTCAATGTGGCTGTTCGTTTTCTTTTTCTTATGATACTGTAGACTGTAGATCGTGAGTTGGATGCTGTGGTGTATTCAGTGCTACCAGGAGGGGACGTGAGCGACTCACCGGGAGCGAAGGGTAACCCAGCAGTGGATGATACGCGACGACGGGGGATTAGGCGAGTAAGGCCACGACGTGGAGGTACGGATGGCTTTGAAGCTTTTTGACATGGTGCTCTTATTTTGATCCCCCTGAGCCTTCGTCTTCGTCTTTTGTGCTACCAAAAGGTCGCGGGAAGGATCTACTAAGCTTGGATCAGAACGGAGTCGCTACTGTGGATTTGTCCAACTTGAGCAGGGAGGAGCTGATGGACAGGCTGGAGTTCATGTCGAGAACCTTGATGGAAACGGAGGCTAAATGCGAGCGGTTGGAGCGCGAAATCGAACTGCAAATAGACAGGTCGAAAGCACTGGGCAATGTCACCTCGGAGGTGCAGAGGATTGAGAGAATCCAAGAGCTGAAGTACGTCGGGCTCCATACAGCAAGGCTCGACGGGCCCGATCTGGTTAACTCCAGTGAACGCTGCTCACCTCCCTCCCTTGATCAAAAACTTGTTGACAGGTATCAGAAGATTGAGGCAGACTTACACGAGAACTTTCGAATAGTTGGCTTACTGGAGAGCCGACTGGAGGAAATGCTCGTCAAGCACACCCATCTGAACCGTAGGAGCTTTGCAAGCAGATTTCTATGGGGCACACTTGACATTTTAACAAATGGTACGCCGAAACATCACTGGGTCCTCTGTGCGATCGGGCCGCGGCTAGGATCGACCCAGACCTCATGCCTCACACCTCGTGCCCTTGCTAAAGCCCCAGTCTTCACGCTTTGCTCGTTCAGTCGCCGTTTTCGCGGTGCAATATCTGGTCGTCAAGCCGTACAGTTTCCTGGTGACCGCCACTCAGGAGGGACCAAATGAACGACTTCGGAACTGATATCTCAATCGAAAGAAATGCTGCACTCGGGAATACACCCCGATTCCGCCCAGCCCTATCCGAGAAGGAAGTCTTTTATTTTCTGCCAAAGTTTAGTGCCTTTGGTTTTGGCACGTGTCTTGAATTTACTACATAGCCAACTACCCAGAACGCCGCCCACGCTCTGCTGTTCCCGTGCGGATTGCCTGTAGCACGATGCACGATATCCCTGGGTCTGTATATTGAGGTGTAAACGCACCATATGAATAGCCAAGTCTCATTATGTCGTTCAGCTCACGAACCCAATTTTCATGGTCCATCGCCCATGGGTGACTTGGGTGGATGAGCTGCTGATCTAGCGTCACCACACAACCACCGACCACCACCCCCGCGCCCACCGCACACACACAGAGGGCACAGGTGTGCAGACGTGGGTGTGACTTTGGTGCTGCCTGGACGTACTTTGAAGAGTTCTACACTTGGGACCATCCAAAAATTCGATCGACTAGCTTCTCAGGCACCGGCTAGTACAGTGCATATCCTAAGTGAACTTGCCGTGAAGGCGGACGACCATATTCCCAGTCTCTACGGCATCTGGTGTTTGAGGGTTCACTTTCTTCTCTGAAGCACATGTTCGAATTCGGTAACACTGCATTCCTGCTTAAGGTCCTCGTCGTATCCTGCTTGGAAAACGGGCGGAGGTGTGAGAAAAGCATATGGATTCTTAAGGAGCAAGGGGTCCAAAGAACATTCGTGAAGGGACACCTTCGGAGTGTGAACTTCAGGCCTTGTTCGCCCTTTCATTTTCGTGATTCCTGAAAGGCTTTTTGCTAATTGCGTACCGAAGAACTCCTGGTTTATAATCTCTGTGTCTTCGAAGATGAAACCGCGCTGTCCCTCGATGGTGAGAGGCTCTATTATGTTCCATAAGGATGGACTAGTCCCGCGGCAGTCCAAACCGACAAAGGGTTTGAACTCTCCGCTGTCGGAATAGACGTGCGGTTCGACCAGTAGAGTCACGTCCGACGTCCGCTCGCAGAACTTGCACTTGATAGTCAGCGTTACCTGCAAAAAAAAATAACAAAGGACGTGGGGAGGAGCCAGGCGCGGGGAGCGTTTCAATTGACCATGAAAATTTCTTCCTTCTCCCAAAAGGAATGACGCAGAGTTTCTCCGAGTCCAGGCGTTCCCACCTACCTTTGCTCCTCTGATCAAGTCCACGCTCATACTCTCATCAAACGTCACCGGCTTGGGAGTATTCTCCCCGCACGAACCACATGTGAAAACAAAACTCCACGAGTAGTCCGAAGGCGCGCTTACCGAACTCACTCGATCCAACACAGCCCTTATCTGCACTTCGAAAACAGGCATTCTATCTTCTTCAAAACAACCAAAGCCACCTCCGCCAATATTACAACTAGCAAATTGTCACCGCCGTCCCATCCCCTCTTCCCCTGCGAAGCTCATCACGTACATCTTCTCTTAACAAGACGGCAGCAATCCAGTCCCGTTCTACCCACGGCTAACGTTGCCCTAGAAATCAATGCTTCTTGAAAGACTTTCCAATGGTTACGGATCGAGATATGTCTCCCTCTTTCGACCAGACTTGAGACTGCCACCCCTTCTCCACCACTGCCTGCGAGAGTTTCGCATACTAGTATACCTTGTCCCGGTGGAAACCTGTTTGGTGGTGAAGACGGAGAGTGCATCCACGGTGAGCTCCCCTCGACGCCGGCTGCTATGGAAGCTGATCGTTTGATATAAGCCTACCCTGTACTACTCATTCTCAGCCTCGCCAGGGTATTGGATCAGTTGCGGCCGGGCCAGGACTCGAAGAAGCAGAGCTGAATTGCTTGACGAAAGCGCCCAAGTTTGGGTTCCCGACATCGATCAAGCGTACACTCGCCTGAAGGAGCGCCCCACACAGCACATAACTCGCACCAGCCAGCGAAAGAGCTCGTTGAGGAGTTCTCGGGAAGTGACCGGAACGGCCTGTCAGAATTTCTTCCTTCACTGCACTCTCTCTTATCTACTTTTGCTCTGCTGTTAGTTCTGCCGTCGTTGGCTTGTACCTTTGCGGGCTTCTTACTGGCGCTCAGATTTTGCAGCTGCTACCTCTCCGTGGTGTGCCGTAGGTGTCGGATTTCGCTCAGGTTAGCCTATACCCATGCGAGTGGGGCGGATTGGTTTGCCGTCTCGGCTCTTGCTCATTAGTTTGTGGATGCGCTGATTCCTGAAAGCTCAGCCGCGTCATCAATTTTGTTGAAAACAAGCCGCAAAGGATTCAGCTGAGTCCTTTGTAGGTTCTCTCCCGAACGACTAGCAGTGGTGGTCACGAGCGAGGCACCGACACTCAGTTAGCCCCCTTCGTCAGGCCCGATCCCATCCAACCCAACATTTCAGGGAGGCTGTCAGAACAGTTGCGACTGCAGTAAAGCTAGTTTGCCGGATGATCCCCAATGGCTTGGCTTTTTCCGAGTCGCGCAGTTCGTACGTACCCTTCGTATCATTTCTAAAAACGAAACACGAAATTGTGCAGATCCATGGGAGGCCGAAATCACATGCGGCCTTCTCTGTACTGAGTCGAGCGCAGGAATGAGACTCCAAGCGGCACCCTGTGGAGGCGATGATTAACAACAGATCTGCTTCCAGTTCCTGAGTTTCAATCACCCCGCGACACGGGGTTTGCCGAACTTCAGCACGAGTCTTGGGGGGGGCCGGAGATATGTCCGTGGACCTCCTTCTCGAGCAGACAAAGCTAGGTAGCCGTGCATCAATTTGCGTCAGACATTTCGCAGCTGACGTTCTTTTGGCTGACTCAATGAGAGCGACAGCGCAAATCCAAGTACTAGTTGAGAAAGGCCTCCACTGTGCGGGGGACAACAAGAGAATGCTTCCCGCGAATTGAGAACACGAGCTCGGGCAACCCCAGAGCGTGAGCATGACTTCTCCGGACACTGACGTGTCTACTTGCTGAGCTTACTCGTCCGAGTGAGCCGGAAAACCAAAACGAAGGCGGAAAAGTTAAGTCGCAAGAAGTGCTTCAGGACATGAGAGGATCGTGAACAACTTTTTCATCATCATATATTCTGGAGAACATTCCTGGACGTTGTGGTCCTAAACATGGCTCCAGCCCGTCCAGGTTCAAGTGCTGGATTCCATGATGCCGCCAGCCATTTTGTCTAGCAAGTCTCAAGACAAAATCCGCTTCGGCTTGACTCACTATTTTCCACCGGACTGGGGAGGTTGGTACGCAGTACACACTTGCGTTTGGGGAGTGCTGATTCTCTGCTGATAGTAAAGTCCGGAGTTTCGAATGCACCAAGTACAGAGCACGCTTGAATTTGCGAAAGCGCTGAAGGGTTTTCTTCCCTGGGCAGGCCGTTGCCTGAGTTTAGGAGCTACTCACGTCGTGAGGGAACCCTGATTGTTCTGCGAAGGGCCTCCCAGGCAACGTATCCGTATTTGTCTTCGCTTGAACTCGTTTGAATTCGTTAATGAATAGCCCTTGTTTGTACACCAAAATTGTCCACGACATGTCGTTTGATCGCGACGAACTGTACTGCTCGAAAATCGTCCCAACGCACGATTTCTACCGAATATGTGTCCTGGATTGGGTGAATTCTTCTTGCTCCCGGCATGAACTCACTCGCTGATTGATCTCCTTCATTGCGCCCTTTACCCCGCAATGGAACCGCCTAGACGAAGATAAAGCAGTTAGGCTTTTGGAATACGCAAGATTTTGTTTGTTGCGGCAACGAGCTACATCGACAGCTGCAAAAAAATGCTCGCACAAAACGACTGATGGACTTCTTCACAAAACGACTGATGGACTTCTTTTTGATTGAAGCCAATCTAAGCAGGCTTCAGTGTGTGTCCAAATCTATCGTTTGGCCCAATGAGCCAAGATGGGAGTCCTAGAAGAGAAAGCAAAGCAAACGCAGCCGTGTCCCAACTGTGGGTCATCGTTCGAGTATGTGGGAGGACGACGTGTTCCAAGTCATCTAAACGCAGGTGTTGGTCCCGGAATGTCCCAACTGCCGCAGCGAGTGAATATGGTTGGGTCGGATCCCCGCTCAAAAATGTTTTTGCAAAACGACAATGAAAATCCAATATTTTTATTTGGCCAGGAGCGGCCAGGACCATATCGCCCTAAGATTGCTGAAAGCGAAATGATCGGAAAACGAGCTTGCCGTGCCTTTTTCCGTTTGATTCCGTGGCGGGGCGGAACTATTCCCCTTGAACGATATTTATTAGATCGATATGGGCTATGCTGAATTTTGGGCGAAGTAGGCGTAGCCAATATATCATGTATCATGTAGGTTCCTATATTTTGGGGTGGGGGGGGGGAAGGTAGACTGAGAGGAGCGGCGTCTGTAGGATACAGAATCAGTTGAAGAGCTCATTGGATTAAAAAAAAGTAATATGGAGAAATTCTGAGCACAGGTGTGTAGCCAATAAGTGTCTCCTGACAAACATACTATCCAATCGTTGTGGACTTCCGGAATGATAGGGTTGAAGTAACAGAAAATGGGCAATATTCGCGAATCAGATGTGACTGACGTGGTCTCAACTGATTTTCACAAAGCTACTTTTTGTTTTCCCCAGGAAACTTTTCTTATGAACGGATTCTTTTAAATAGAAATTTTGAGGTTTCTAGAATAGTAGTCCTGTTTTGAGCAAGAAAAAAGCTTTCTCACTATTCCGGAAAAAATCCTCGACCTCCGATTTTGCAAAGCTGGTTCTCATCCAATTATGTTTTCTTTCCCAATTGTCATCACTCCTCAAGAAATGTTGTCCAATGCCTAACATACTTACACAGTTTTTTGGAAGAAACTGATAATATCCCAATATAGTGGCTTAGATCCACGATTGCCGATCCACCGTTTTCCGTTCACGCCATTCCCAGCTGGAGCCACTTACACTAACAAATTTCAGCCAAAAACACGACAAACAAACGATAATGGGGATTTTGGTTGGGTCAAGGGAGTTTTCGCACATGGCTGCGGTGGCATGAAGCGACCTGGCCCCCGGCCCCCCGCCTTCGCCCACCCGCAATACTCGGGATGTGGATGCGCTCGTTGTATTCCTAGTTCCCTACCATCCCAATTCCTATGCCGTGACTGACCTCCTTCGCTAGTCGTGGCATTGCCGGACAGCTGTCCAAGTGCTCTGCGCTACTGGTTCTATCACTATCGAAGGGGGGAAGACCAGAATACCCTGCTACCCTACCCTAGACTCTCGGGACCAAGCCGAGCGTGGAACATGATCCCAGGCAACGCAGGGTAATGGAAAAAGTGGGCTTTACATGTCCCTTCAAGTTTTATCTTGCAGCTGAGGAAACCAGCTATTAATGAAGCAGATACAAGTACACAGTGTGGGAGATGGCTTTCGTGAATCACTCCAATCTCTCAGGAAAATTCTACACGAAGTCTCTAAAAGAGACCACGACAGATAACAGTACACTTCCGCGTCGTCTCCATCCTCGTCCTGGACACCTTCATACCGCCACGGAAACGAGAACGCTTGCTACCAGCTTCCGACCCGACTGAATCGCCTTCAGCTCACTGTGACAGCATCTCCGGCTTCGTAATAATTCAAGGGGGAGCAGCGCGCAACCCATAAACTCACGAGTTGGGGACTGCGGACGTCGGAGCTTCAGCGCGCGCCTCATCAGGGGCGACCTCGCCTAACAGAATGAAAAATCAACATCAGAACTCTAATCCAGTCTACTATTCGATGTGGATCTGTCACTCACCTCGTCCGTAGCCGTCAACCACGACCGCATCGAAGAATCTGGAAGAAGGCACAGGTACTCCTTCAACGGAGACACCGCCCTCAGTCCATTCGGAATCAGTTGTTGCCTCATCACGATCAGTGACCACGACGTAAACGATGGCAAGGATCAATACAATAAGACCCAGAATTCCTACAACGATCACGGCAATGATTCCAGTGCTCAAGGATGCGGCGCCTCCAACGGCGGCACCACCGGCAGCTCCAGCGTACACGACGCTCCCTTCCAGAACCTTCGTGGCCTCAATGAAATCGCTGTCGTCCTTGAGCGTGGCAATCTCACCGGCTCCGTTGCAGCTGACGGTGATGGCAACGCGGCTACCATACTGGCGCGTAGCGCTGTTCATCGTCAGCCGGCTTGCAACATTCCTAAGTGTGCACATCATATCCGTGCACTCCTCAGCAAGTCTGCTAGAGCCGCTCATCTCCTCAACAACTCCAGTGTATGCTACGTCATCAATGTTCAGCGCCGCCTTCACAGCATTAACGATGTTGTTTGCCTTGGTCACACCGATGATGCTCGGGAAAACACCACTAATGATAACCTCCTGGGAGAAGCCTTCTGCAGAGGCAACGGGTGCTTCCACAGCGGGCCCGTACTCGGCCTTGACACAGCTTTCAGTCTCCGAGACGACATCTACCTCGATGGTGCCGTCCGCAGTGCTTAGGGACAGTTGTCCTCCTGTCATAGACACGGTCCCATCTCCACCTGTTGCCAGACTGGACGACGTCTTCATGGAGACGGTCTGGTATACTTTTCCGACTCTTCCGTTCACGGTCTCCCACGCACCATTGGAGGGTCCGAAGTCAAAGCTTCCATCGAAGCCTTCAACGTCTCCCTCACACCTCCACAGGTTCATCGTATCCATAGACACGTAATCAAGACCAAAGGCATCTACTTCAACAGAGTTGCACATGACAACAACTGGAACCTTGTCGGCATCAGTGTATGTGATCATTACAGCTGTAAAGAACGGATCACCGCCATCCACAGACATATTCGGATCGTGGATCGCAAGCTCAAAGGCACCACATCCGACGCGGTAGTCATTCAGCTTCATCACGAACTTCGAGCAGTCGTTTGAGAAGTACACCTGGCAATCTTCATCCATCTTACCGTCCGCGGGGGCTTGTGCGGGACAGCCAGGGGCATTGTTGATGTAATCAAGATCGTCCTCGTTAAACACGAACACGTTATCAATCGATGCGAAGGCACACCAGTCCGCAGACCCGTCCTCGCCGTTGTAGTAGGCAACATCGAAAGTGTATTCTCCGTTCTTTTTCTGGTAATCGATCACATCCTTGTACGTTCCTGGAGTGAACATTTGACCGGAACCCGAAACAATGTCAACAGTGTCGTCATCCTCAGAGTAGACGACAATGCCCTTGGCAACAATTGGAACGACGTATGTCTCCACTGCTTTGCCTCCTTCGCTAACGTCCACGGTCATCTTCGTCATTCCGGGCATGGAATGAGCAACAGCGGACATGGTCATGTTAGTCATGCACGCGGACCCTGCAGTCATGGTGATGACAGCGTCATCCGCATCAAGAACCATCGAATCGGAACTCTTAACCTTCACACTAAGATCCCCACACGCGGGCACCATCATGTTAACGTCAATATCGGCAGCTCCATCGCTCATGAGGACTTCCACGGGGTCCATTTCCACAACTGCGACGGCGAATGAGCACAGCGCCACCAGGGCTGCTCCAAAGATCTTAGCCCTCATTTTCCAAAACTAACCAATAACCCACAAGAAACGCAACTGTAACAAGTCCCCCACTCTAAACCCAAGTATCACACAGCACTTGAAACCTCATACACGTTTTGCCTAACCACTCAGTCTCCCTCCCAAGGCGCAAAAGTCTGCGCTAATACAGGTATAGAAAGGTTACCAACACACATGCTCTCCTTCCGTGCCTAAGCGAGGCTCTCAGGAGGTCGTTGCTACCGATGCAGTATGATATACAATACGCATGCGCACAGGTAAGCGAACTCGTCTAATAAATTCACAGTTGCTCCACTTTTTTTTACCACAAATCTAATGCCAAGCAATCCAGCCCTCCTCGTGCCATATTCAAGCCCCCCCCAAAGCTGAAAACTAACACAGGAATGACAAAAAATCGGAAAGAGTTTTCACTTCCGACAATCCAATTCATTATTAAAAAGAATTAGACGATTCGACAAAGAATTTCAAGGATTTTCCGGAAAGATTTTCGGTAAGCCCGAAAGGGAAACAAATTTTTTTCTTCTGCAGTTGCGGGTCACACAACAATTTCGGTTTTATTAACACGGGGGTTTGATCAATCGCCGACTGCCCCCTTTCGTTTGGCCAGAACACCAAAATATGTGTCTAAACGAAAAATGGTCGGGGGTGCCTACAACTGAAAAAAGGTTGTAAGTAACAAAACGAATGAAAATTCGATCCCCCCCAATCATGCTTCTGCGAAACTCCAACACGCGAGCGCTTAGAAAAACGTTCTATCCGGCATGAAACAACAGTACCTACTACCTGCTAGAAAAAAACGGTGAGAGGGGGGAGTAGTGACGGGAGAAGGAACAATTAAGGAAAAATGAAAACGGCTAATTTTCTCATCCAGTCCCATGGAGTGGTTGGGCAAGGGGTAGAACCAACTGCTTCTTACTGAATGTCACACACCCATAATGCTTGCTCTAGGAATGTTTTCTCAGAAGAATTTGCATTAATCTGCTCGCAGCTGTCGTGCGTGAACCAAATATTACAACCCTTTGCCGGAATTATCAGCTAAAAAGGGGGGATTCTTTACCCGATGCAGGCGCTGATCCTGCTCGAAAAAATTTCAAGGCCTGGTAAACACGTAATTTCTGCACACTCTCCATATTTACCGCACAAGGGGAGGGGGGAGCTCAGCAATTGTTTTGACACTGGACATGAATTTCGGATCAGGATAAGTTGACAAATTTCCTGTCTCTGCTTTTTCTGTATTACCTGTTCTGAACAGGTCGAAACGAAGCTCAGGCGTTAAACCGAAGCACCGCAACCGTACATGTGTCATCGCTTACCCCACGGCAAGACAAACGAACTCTGAACAAATCTTGACAAATACCAACCCCTAAGGAAGCCCGCTAAAAGCAAGCGGAGGCCAAAAAGATGAACTTTCAACTTGCGGATAATGGGACCTCTGCTTATAGTTGAAATTTCAATGTTTATTGTTCTGGTGAACCTTTCAAATTCGTTCGCCAATCACAGACACAACCCAGTCCCATAGATTTTTATAATTTTTATAAGTGTTTTTGGCGAGAGAAGATTTGTATTGCTATCCGAAGGGGCGGAACTCATATCAAAAGTCGCCCATGAAAAACAAATATTTCAGCTCTCAAATTCACCCAAAAAAATAAAAACATGCTTAAATCATTCAGCAAACCTCCTGTGCGGATATTCCAATTGATTTTGACACGATTCTTGCCGGCGCAGGGGTGGTGGGTTTGCAACGCGCAGTCAGAGATTTGAATGACCAGTTATGAATTCTTGGACGTTCCCCGTTTTGATAACCGTCAAAATTTCTAGAAACGGGTTTCAGCACCGCATTATCCTTTTAGGTCAAAGGAAAATACGCCCTCCCAAAAACCTTAGATTTGGTTCTATCGATTCTCTATAGCAACTGAACAATCAGCTTCAAAGATAGGAATATTAGCTGAGCTATTGTTGATAGCCTAGTTTTAACTGATGGGTTGTTCTAGCCTAGAGATTCCATGCCCATTTTCGCAAGTTGGTAAGGGGGGGTTGTGGTCCCGAATCGTAGTACCCCAAGCCCACGTAACGTATCAATTAATTTTTGTCTGTCTGTCCCATCCACGGCCGGGTTTTCCTTGGAGACCAACCGATTGTTGTCCTTTTGTATATTCCCGCGGAGGGTGGTGGATTTTGCCTTGAATATGGCACGAGGAGGGCTGGACAATTCGTCGATGTATTAGAGAAGGCCAGTCTTTGTCGGTCGGGTCAATTCCAGAGAACGAAATATTTCATAAATAAGGACACTTGGATTCCTCCACGAGATTGTTTACCCTCATAGACAGTGTTTCTACATTCATGAATTGACCAGATTAAGACAACAAAGGAGCAAGATTCTAAAAACCCAACTAGATCTTGAACTTTTGGCTGCCCCCCTCATCATCCCCCCCCAACGACTTTCCCGACCATAGCAAACGCTGAAAAGGAAGAATCCAATCATATCTCGTTATGATTAGACCTGACACTGGCTGCACCAATCACTACTCTGGTGTGAATGTGGATATTTCATTTCACCACAGGCCATTGGTCATAACAATCGAGCACTAGGAACGGGTGCATTGGCAAGCGTTTCCTCGCAACAACGGAGTGGTGCAATATCCCCTCCCCCCCCTCCCCCAATGCTCATGCGTGGGGTGGGGGTGACGGAAAGGGTGGGGCATATCGTTCCAGTTCAATTCTGGCGACGGAACGGCGCTTAAGCGTTGTTCGTTCTCAAGTGCCCGAGAGAGAAAATTTCTCCTTATTATGTGCTCTGGTTCCAGCGAGGAGCAACAATAACAATTTATCATTCATTGTGCAGATAATTGAATTTTACTAATGTTTGGAGGGTGTTAGTATGTTTTCGTCGTGTCGACTCCTGGCGTTGTCTTTCAGGGCGGTCTACCAGTCCTTCAGGCAATGGTTTTGTCAAAAAGCTCCCAGGGTAGGGTGGACTATCGCTCTTCTGGAGTCCCAACTTGTGCTTGGGCTGACAATCTATATTTGGAAGAACCCGCGAAGGGGTTGTGTGGAGGGGGTTAAGTGTTGCTGGGATAGATTGCTCATTTCAATGTCAAACCATTCCAACAAGACCGTACTGGTGCTCAAAGTTTCACGAACCCTTACAACATGCCGCCAAAGCATGGGACAATACTAAAACGACTGTTGAAGAGTTGTTTTAGGCTTTTTAGGAACCGGGCAAGTTTTCGGTTAAACAAAATCTGTTATTTAAGGAGAAGGACCAAATATAGGTAGCTCTGTGAAAAGGCAGAGATCTAATCGCTGGTTCCTCCTCCCAAACGAGCAAAACGAAAATTTCCTTAGCTCGTTATCACTGCGCGTTGTTTCTTCAGCCACGATCACCAATAAAAGGCATCGTCGTAATCTCTTATCCAATCACAAGAAAAAAGGGAGGAGATGGTAGCTACGCTATCCAATCATTTACGTTTAATAACCAATGGTTTTCTCTTTAGTGCAAAAGTCAACCTAAATTTGGTTAAAGTTTCGATCCCAATGCGTTCCATTGGTGAAAAGTATAGATTTTTTCATAAAGTTGAGGATCCATAGGCTGGTGATCAACAGGTTCACCCGGATGTTCAACGGTGACAAGAATGCCAGGGAAGATCCGTGCCACACTTGGTCCATTCTAGAATGCATTCGGAGAGAGCCGGCGGGTTGGGTTGGGTTCTTGTATTGGATAAAATGCTGGGTGGGAAAGCTTCACGTCCTCACGTGGAGGCTACTAATGCTATCATCATTCGAGCGTGAAGATATCTTGGGGCTGCCTCAGGGGCTGCTGGTCCCCTCCTCGCAATGTCGAGTGTGATGGGGACTAGTAAGTTGCTTCCGTCGGCAGGGGATGCATATCATTTTGCGCGCACAATTTTATATATATTCTACGTGCCTGGGAGCAAAATGCCACTTATGCACGTCCATCCTCCATCCGCTTTTCAGCCACCTACAAAATTTTCGCCTTAATTTGAAGCGTTTCGATCCCTTGAGATCGATGACTTGCTTAGTGGTCCGGCTGTGGCAAGCAGTGGCTTAAAATCAATTTAGAAGAGGTGTTTGTGTGCCAGCGATACTTTTACGATTCACGTGAATGCGTGGCAGCAGCTTGTCACCAGTCCGGGGGGACGGAGGGCAAGTGGAGGGGAAAGTGTTTTAAGTGGAAATCTGCTGCTAGCCTTGGTCACAGCTGCTGACGGTTGTTGTCAACATGTAGTTCTACGAACGAATCACACGCTGCTGGTTGAGGAGATTTCGGTAATGGTGAAGGAACTCATTTTCATGAGCGGGGTGCAGCTATCAAGAGCTATTCTCAATTTTGCTTTTAAGTCGGGCGTATGCTGCCTTCCAGGCGCATCCCTTCGAGGCGCAGTACGTCTCGTTTCACCTTCGCATTGCTCTGTGGTCCCACACGGTACATGGTTTGCTAATGAATATCGGATTCCGATCTCGTGCAAATGCACACCTCGAAGATGCCGGGATTCGGGCCGACGAGGCTGAAGTTCGAGCACTCTAGTCCTGAGCGTCAGGTGACCTTGAGCGAGTGTCCAATTTGCCTCCGACCTCTGATAACCAGTCCATCCTTATCAAGAAGCTCAGCCATTCAGTCTCGCAACTGAATGTCCGTGAGTGAGGAATTTATTCATTTTCGACGTACCAGCAGCTAATACCGGCGTACGGAGAACTCGGTCATCCTGCCCAACGGTTTCGTTCGATTCGTGAGAAAGTACAAGTTCATTGGTTCATGCCTTGCATCAACGACAAGACCAGCTTGTACGAGCCCATCACGTCCGCGTAATGAACTCCTCGGGACCAACTATAAAGAGAATTTCATGGCAGGCAATTTTAACCGCTTTGTTGCATTGTAGAACGATTCTTAAACGAGCAAGCCTTGCTCACATGGGCATATCCTCTTTCCTTGATTCCCGGAGACGCATGGCAGACAGCAAGGAGGCTTCCAGGTGCTCCGAATCGCGCCCACCCATCTACGTGAACATGAGGAACAGCACTACTGTGTACAAGAGCGCAGTCGACTACAATTTCTGGGCAGAGCAATGCGAAACTAGTGCAAGGCGTTTCACAAAGATCGATTCTATCGTCTCCACTTTCCTTCATATTTTAGGCGTGAAGGATAGGCCTCTACGGGGAAATGGCCAAGCTCCAATGCTGCGATTGTTGGTAGACGTGCAGTTGCTCTATTCTTTGTGTTCTCGAAGCCCTCGATCGACATTCGCAATACCTCCAATGTTTGTGTATTGTTACCCCGCGATAACTGGCTGGGCAATAGAAGCAACCATTACAGGCGCTACTCTTTTGGGGTGGACTATGTTCCTGGTCCAGTCTGGCAATAACGCTTTCGTCCAGTTGAGCGGAACGGGGGAACCCTTCCCAATATCGCCCGTCGAACAGTACCGTTTCGCTGTACAGTAACCCCAGCGGTCCCAGCTGCTTACCGCGTCAAACGGAGAACTCGATGGGAGTTGCGGAGTAGGTACATATACAACAGCTCGTCAACGCCTGAGCAGACGATTAAAAAAGAAATCGCCTGTGCAGAGAACAGTGCTTGGCAGTCTTGCTAATCCAGACGCTACCCAGACGAACCTCTTTGTTGCGATTCAGCTAGAACCAGCACCTCTGGGGCAATCTACCGTTGTTGTTGTGTTTACAGCAAGCTTCGATCAGACCGCCTTGGATACTCAGACAGATGCAAATCCGCCCAAGAACGAAAAGCGTCGTAGACAAACCCTCGCAAATGGAAAACCGACCAACTGAACAGGAGACGGGTATCGCTTGCTTGCTCGACCAACGAAGCATCCGCCTACGTATAACAGGCTCACCTCCAGTTCATCTTGATGCGAACCGCTGGAGGGGTCTGTAGTGAAGTCCTTATGGATACTTCAGAGCGTCAGTAAGAGAATTGCTAGGGCATATCCAGACCCTACAGAGTAAGATCCACTACCACGTTCACTGGTTGTACATGAAAATATTATACAAATGTTCTCGGACCGTTTCAAGGATAGACAAAACGGTCCGCCCAGTTCTGCCTGAGAATCGGGATGCCCATCTAGTGTTGCAGTTGCGCGCGGGCTCCAAATTATGGAGACGTGGAAAGGTTTCGCGTGCACACAATATGTCGGTATGCACAAATGATCCTCATGTTCTCGAGCTTTCGCAAGAGACCACTTTTGTTTCTGCCTATGTCACGACTGTCCCCCATTCAAGTTGCTGTTGAGTCCAGACCGCGAGGTCTGGACGAGCCAATTCCCACTCCTCCAGCGCGCGAACGCGAATAAGCTCAATCAACTTGTAAAAAAACACAGCGGCGTCTTCCTTAGAGGTAGCTGTTCTTGAATACTACTGTGACTGGGAGTGGTACTGCGAGTGAGGCCTCAGTATACTGTTCTGGCTCTTGCGGATTGGATTCTGTCTGTTGAGACCGCGAACGGTTGGAAATGCTGAGGCCACAAAGGAGGAAGGAAAAGGGCCAGAAAATCTCTGTTTAATTGGCGAAGAGATCCTGTACCACCCTAGTGGGGAGCTGATCTGCTCGAGCCAGCATTTTTTTCAACGGCGCTGGAAGGCTTGAATCCGAAACCTTGGACAGGATCCTATAAGAGCTTAAGCGCGGGATGCGCCCTATCAACCTCTGCGTGCTCGCTCATTGCGCCGGTTTATCCAGAGTCTTGAGCCCGTGGAGAGCCGAGGTTAGTGTAGTCAAGAGTAATTAGGTCGACAACTGAAGTTCTGCCCTCGAACTCCAGGGTCAGTTCCCACTTCCCCGTCTCCGGGCGCCTATGAGATATCACTTGCTGACTACCTCTTCCATCCAAGCCTGGGAGTACTGATGTTCTCCCTCTTTCCAGCGCGTCGATCAAAAGATCTCAACGGGCAACAAAGTACAGATGGAGCTCGGCGCCCGGACAGACGCAAGCGATGATCCCTCAAGCATTTTTATTTGTTTTCGTTCAAGTATGTTGAGAGAGAGAGGGCAATACCCAAAGTCTTCGGAATATTTGGTGTCGGGAACATAGAGCGGGTTTCAACGAACGCCCCAAGCGCAGTCTTGGTTATCGCGGTGGCCATGCATAATACTGTACAATTGTAGCTTTGGCAAACCATCGTATTCTGTACTAGGAGGCAAACGCAGGTACATAAAAGCTGCGTCCAGTTTCTGAGCGGATGATGATGAACGTCGGGTTCTCCCATAGGTTACCAATGAGACCGTACTCATTACACCAGTCTGGAATGAGCCTATCTCGCACGCCATCTCCGTAGAGGATGGTCAATGCAATGCTCTGCAGCGGGTCAAACACCTGATCAATCACCGTCGACACGAGACATTGGCAGACTATATCTGGTACTCGCCGCTCACATGTCTCCTTGACCCAGGTGCGATTATCACTGAGACTGATTGACAAGCTCTTAACATTCATGGAATGAAGCTGAACAGCAGTCGCTTCCATTTCCCGAAAAGCGGTGGCGAGCGCCTCCTGGCGTGCGTTGAGGTCGATCAGCATCAGAAATCGATCAACATTGCAGTTTCCTGCAAGGAAGATCTTTTTTGCACATTCGGGTGTAATCCCCAAAGACCGTAACACAGCACACCGAAGGGCGTACTTCTCAAACCCCAACCTACCTTCCTTCAAGACTGCGTCCATGTCAACTCTCTCCAGCGGTTCGAGTTCAACATTTCTCTTCACACGAAGAACGTTCTCCCTACAAGAAGCATCCATACCGCCTCCTCCAGGAAACACGTCCATGGAGTCCCTATGGTACGGCCTCCTCTTCACTCCAAGCTCCATCATCCTGAACCAGGCAAAAAAAACACCAAAAGCCAACACGCTTTTCAACCCCTAGACTAACGTAACCCCGTTACCTAACCTTTCACAAACCAAAACCCAATAGCAGATGTGGTTCTCCTCCCCTCTCCGTTCCCTTCCCCCCCTTTACCGATACCAACGCTCCCGCATCAGCACCCGCGGCACCCACTCAGCCTTTGTAGGAGCCACACTGAACCCCTTTTAATGCACTTTCTCGTAGTCCGTTTGATCTCGCTTTTAATCCTTCAAAATTATTTCATAATACAATATAGGTAGAATCCGTACTAGTTTGGCGAAGAGGTTTGTCACCTCTAAAAACCGAGTGCGGGTACAAATACAAATGTCGTGTGTTTCTTATTTTAATTTTACTTTTTGGACGGTATTAATACAATCATAATTTGAGCCGGCGTGGAAAGTTCGGGTGGCCACCCCTTGCTGGATTCTGCGTGTTCGAAAAAGTCAGCGGGAGAGGGGATACTTGAAATCCTTCTGATGTCTACCCTGAACTAGAAACAGATGGGTAGAAATACTTTCTTCAAACACAGAAACAGATTTGGTTAAAATATATTCACGGGAAAAAAGGACTTCTGCGATATTGTGGAGTAGGGGTCGATCTTCCTCAATATCTTTAGATACGGGTTCTCGGAATGAACGGAAACCAGGGCAAGGGTTGGGGCGGGCGTGGCGGGAGTCGTTGAAAAACTGTTCTCCGTTCAAAAACAAGGACTCTGAGAAGTTGTTTTCTTCTTGAAAAAGTAAATACCCATGATTTCGGATTTTAGCAGTTTCAGAATATCCTAACTTGTCCCTGTTGATCGCGGGTGGGTTGGAAGGTCTACTTTAGCCTAAATTTTCAATTAACCGTAGTAAAAAGTACTAAAAAGATACCCCACACGACCATTCCTTCCATATCAATGATTGGACACATAAGTTTCGAGACAACCAATCAAGCGTTGCTTAATCCTTAATCAATCCAAGCCATGGAAAAATTCTAAAAATATACTTGAAAGACAACTATGTATCTCCTGACCATTTTGTTTTCGGAAGTTTTTTGACGTTTCCCATTCCTATCGATTTTATCTCCAGGCGAAGGAGAGTTTCCTGCCTTCTATTTCTCATGGGGGATGCTAAAAATAATAATAATAAGATAAAGAGAAAAGGCGATCGATCCCCCTTCCAAACCGAAAAAAACAACAATTTCAACGAAAATCTTTGCGGAGAAAGCACCAAAAAATTGGTCCTTTGCATTGTATTATGACGCACGATTGTATTCCTCCAAAAACAGTCGAATATTATATAATATTTTACTATATATTCGTATTGGCGGGAACTATCGCTGTAGGAAAAGTATACGCCCGAAAATATATGTTTTTCAATATGTACTCTATTGGCTTTGTTTTTCCCACGGTTTCTGGTTTGTTTTTTTTTGGCTCTGGTTTATTGTGTTTTTTTTGGAATGCTTTTGAGGGTACTAAACGTGGATGAAGGCTATGCTTAGGGGGTTTCTGCTCGTGTGCCCCCTGGCGGGCTAGGCAGAGGGTAATGTTCTTAACGGTTGTGTGCAAAACGGTTCCTGGGGGGCGAATCACCGATTCCAATTGTTATCTCCGGAACGGTCGAGCCGCGGCATCGGGTTCCCAACATTGAATGCGGTCGTCGTACTAACGCAGCCTCAAAACGTGGCTTGGGAATTTCCGAGGCGTAGGGCGTTTTTAAGCATCTTGAGCGAGTTGGAATCATAAGGAGGGGTTGCCATTTCACAAGCGTCGCGGTGGGTATTTTTGCGAGTGCACAAAGTCCCATTTTCATGGCCTTGCAACGACAATACATATGTGCTGATGCCGTTCCATAGGCTCACAGAGACTCTCCTTGGGTTTCGTCTCGGTCGCATCCCTTGTAAAGCCCACACCGAAGAGCAACACCGTGGGGATCTCTCAGGTTGTCAGCAAGAACGGCAAAGGAAACCCTTCATCAAGGGCTACTCTTTGGCTCAGTTAACGTTCCTAGTTCGCCCTATGCCAAGGTCATGGAACTCCCCCCTCCCCCGCACAACGATATCACGAATCGAATACTGGTTCCGTCCTTCCGCGTTAAAATCATTCGGTAGTAGCAAGTCAAGCGCAACGTCTGCTAGAAACAAGCCACATGGCTCCGATACTACACAGCGCGCTCTACAATCGGATGGACTTCGACCCAAACAAGAAAGTTTCGCCTCGGCAACGTCCTCGTTCCGCAAAAGCAGTGGAAGATGTAGGAAAGAAAAAGCTCGTTTTGCTTGTCCAGTCAGTTTCATGAGAACGAACAACTTGAATCCCGGCCCGCTAGTGGGACTGTGCTAGCGGATGCACTCCGTTTGAAGTTGCCTCTGAGCAGACGCAGAGATCCTGTTTGCTTCTGTCACGGATTCACTACACATTCGAGTGAAGACGAAGCTGTTGGCAGTGCCGGCATTTCATGTTGATGCGCGCGGCCAGTAGTTGGTAGTTGCGAACACGAGACCATGCTACCATTCAGGTAGAAGTATATGATCTCGCCTCAGCTGCATATTACCGCATCCGAGGTCCGGCGTTCCTGAAAGAAACATTTGGCGATGCGGTGGAAACTGAAGCGGCAGGGCAGCCTAGAAAGGATTCTTCAACTGTAATCGATTTCGGGGCTAGAACAGGCGTTGGTGTTCATGTACAGTGAGATGAAATCTCAACTCGTTGATGTTGATGGGCATGTACACTGAGATGTAATATCAAACTGCGTCCCTTGACCAGTACACGATGCGTCCTAACATGCCATCCGGTTTCTCTGAATGTGTACCCTCAGCGCCATTTCTACATAAGTGAATCCGTCATATGCGGTATCTGCCCGTACTTGCCTAAACATAGGCAACCTCTCCCGGTACTCCACTGGTTGCTAAAACGGTCACAGCCAACGAGGGCAGCTGGACCGGTGGGGGGGGGGGAGCGAACACAATAGTGTCAATGAAAGAGAATTTGTTCAATCAGGGACAGATTTCATACACACCCAGTGGGACTTGTTGAACGTCATGCAGACGCTCGCTCGCTAAGAGACCCTTCCTATCACAATCCCACTCTCTCTCCTCTGGTAACAGCTGTCACTAAATATTTAAAAATCGTAATATTTTCCATGGAATCTTGCCGGAATTCGAATCATGCAAAAACTAGACTATTTATATGGGAAAGAGTCCGGGGTCGAGGTAAGTGCTCAGGATCTCCGGGAAATTGAAAATAATTTCCATTTTATGAGGAACCAAAATTTCGCCCCGATTCGATCCCCACCCTTAGTTCACTGTACTTATCCTAAAAATCAAGGCAAGGAGAAAGCTTGGTTTCTCCCTTGATTTTTCCTGCAAGAGGATACGTTCCGTTTCTCTCCCGTAAAGAACTACATTTTTTCAGTGGTATTGGGGTTCATTTAGTTTGAAATTTTGGGGGAATCCTGGGATTCCTGTGGCTGTGGGGTTCTTGAGCCCTGCATATTGATTGATAATTAGTCATTAAGAATTTCGATTTGATTGAGTCATTTCTTTTCAGTGGATGTGGATGGATAGATTGGGTTCATAAGCGTTTTTGTGAGATGGAAGCGCGGCCGTTTGGCAGCTGGGGCGCAGATATAAAGGACTATCTCCTAAACAAGCGTGGGGCTAGGGCGAGAAGCGTTGTTCTGTTCTGCTGAGGTGGAACAAGGGTTAGTTGTTCAGTTTTTTTTGCTTTTATTTGTAGGTTGGGAAAAGGGGGTGGTTTCGTATTGTTTGTTTTGGTGGAGAAGATGATTGGGTTTACGTTGAACTTCGGAGCTGCGTCGAAGACGAGGGGTGCCAGGAGGGCCTGCAGGTTGCGGAGTTCCGATCATGGGATTGAGTACGTAACTTGTGATGTAGATGGGACGCTGCTTAATAGCAAACACAATGTGGACGGTGCGGTAGCCAACGCTGTTGTACGTACTCTGGAGAACGGCGTTAAGTTTGTGTGTGCAACGGGAAAGTCTAGGCAGGGTTCGCTGAACAGCATTGGTCCGGACTTGGAGAAGAAGATTCGGAACGCTTATGGAGGGGAGGTTCCTGGTGTCTTCTTGCAAGGGCTTATTGTGTATGGACTGGACGGGAAGGTTGTTCACGAAAGGCTGCTTACTTCGGATATGGCGCAAAAATTGGCAGATGCTTCTCGCGAACACGGGGTAACTGTGGTTGCTTATAGCGCCGATCGTATTCTCTGCGAGGAGGAAGATGATGAGACCCGGAAGTTGAAGCCCTACAAAGAACCTACCCCAGAGCCGATCGGGAGGTGGGAAGACGTCATTGGAAAGTTGCCAATACACAAGATGATGTACCTCGCTCCCGTCGCCGATTGCGAGAGATTCCGACCTGTGCTGGAGAAGATCGTGGGTGACGAGGCAAAGATCACACAGGCCATGCGGGACATGATCGAAGTTCTCCCGCCGAATGCTTCGAAGGGATTTGGGGTCGAGAGGTTCCTTGAAAGCTTCAACGCCGACCCGGGGAAGCTACTCGCCATAGGGGACGCCGAGAACGACCTTGAAATGCTGAAGCTCGCCAAGTACGGCGTTGCCATGGGGAACGGATTCGACAGTGTGAAGGCAGTTGCAGATGATATCGTCCTTGATAATGACAACGCTGGCGTGGCGGTCGCTCTCGAGAAGTACGTACTGGACGAACCGGAAGATGAGAAATTTCCCGGTGAGGATTTCCCTGTTACAAGAATTGAACACTCCGCAGCAGCTCAAACCGCATGAGTTCGGCCCAGGTAGAGGTCCCACACAAGTTTGAGGACGAGGAGTATGGCTCCTTTCGTTGCTTGAAGAGTTTGTAATCGAAACCTTGACTTTCCAACTCTTGTAGAATATGATTTGTACATTCGATTGTAGACAGCGGACTTTTTTTTTTTTATTGTAAGTCGGTAAAATCCCTGTTTCATCAGTCGATTAGATGCACCGCCCACCCCCCGGAACCCTTCTCTCTCTCTCTTACACCTGAGAGTGGGGGTTTGTTGCCGCTGAGCACGGTCTTCTGTCCCGCAGAGAAGCGACAGGCATGTCTGAATTCGCACGGAGCAATGTTCAGATAAAGGTAGACTTCACCGGGTTAAGCTCGATGACGTAGTGAAGCAGGAAGCAGACGGAAAGCCAAAACATTGGTTCTTCGGCGATCCCGTTGAAGCAACCCAGTACGGGAGACCCACGGAAGCGATGTTGTCTAGATAAACGCCTTCTCCCTGCGCCTCACGTTTGATCAGTTTGTAGACGCTTGAGGAGCAACCGGTCGGTGCTCTCCAGACGCTGCACCTGAATGAGATGATAGGGATTACTCCCCATTTCGCGACCCACGATAAATGACTTCTTCGAGGGAGAGAGTGTGGTTCAGCATACTTTGTACTGCTGTCAACTCCAAGGAACCCACTGGGCGCACGGCCTCCACGGAGACGGTTAGCGCCCGTTATCCGTGGCTGACCAAATCCATCAAAAGATTGCATCGACCTGGTCAATTTGGTAGGCTGAAAGCCCGACAACCGATAACCTTGAGCACACGCTAGGAGATCCACAAGAAGAGTTTCGAATTGTCCACAAAAACTGGCCGCTGGCTCTCTCGTAGAATTGCGTTTCAGGACGTCACGAGGGGATGTGAGCCGTTCGCACTATCGACGAAGTTCCGATTTGAGATTGTTCAGGGACGCTTGCTAAGGAGACCTTTGCGAATCCGACCGGAGAGCGCCTACCTTGGCTACGTCAACGTCATTAGGGAGGAATTTGAAAGCTGGTTGGCATCGCCTGCGAAGATTAAGACATCTCTCCTCAGTCGAAAAAGGGGTTTAGGAAAGGTGAACTTTCTTGGTGTGGAAGGCATCGGAGTATTAGGGAACGCGAAAACCTTGTTGTTCGCGGATCTCGGAAGGAGCGGTTGATAGACTTTGCGAGCTTCCAGGATGTTGTTGTCCGTCGTCAACACTTAGTGCGTAAGGTGAAGCTGATTCTCTCTTTGAAGAGGCTGTAGAGCTAGCTAGTCCGTGACGGAAGCTGTGGGAAGGGAGGAGTTGGATCTGTGCGGATTAAGATGTCTAGTTTGATCAGAAGGGCATGTGGATGCTGGAGTCAAATCGGGGGACGGAGAGAATTCGCAAAGATAGTGAAGAAGAAAAAGAAGGACGATACGAAAATAAAGGATCCACACAAAGGTCTTCCAGCGGGATGGGATGCGTTGAATTACCTAAAGGACGGCCAACCACCTGAAGAAAAGCCGGATGAGGAGTACCCGGAATGGCTCTGGACGTTGACAGAGCGGAGACCAATGGCAGGCGAGCTCCGGAGACGAGCATTGTCCGCATTTGAACACGGAGGTAGGTCAGAATGAGTTGCCCTGTTCTGTGCACCGGTCAACCTTTATCGCGCTGGCTCTATTCCTGAATATTAACCTGCTTCTATGCCCTGGATCCTCTGCGCAGGCGCTGCGGAAGTTGTCGCCTGTCTCACGGCTGAAGAAAGGACACGGCTTTGGAGGTTTGCCAGGAGAAGTTTGATCAAACAAAACAACGACGTTCTTCGACGGAAGTGGTTCAGAATGAAACCAAAGTACTGATCGCCAAGCGGCGGTATCAATCGTCGTCGAAAAAAAATTAGGAAGAAGCAGATGGTCGACTTTGTCGGACAGGTCTGTGAACGGAAGCAGTTTTCAAGTGGGGCGGTCGAAGGATCGTCCGGCGGGACGAGTTGCAAGATGAAAAGAAGTCAAGTCTGGGGACAACCCCACGTAGAACACGGGTTCGGGAATCTTTCATCCCTTCGCATGTTTTTCTTTATTTTGAGAGAAAGTTCACGCCTTGTGCAGAATCCCGGCAGCGGGAATGAAGAGAAGCAGCAGTGTCCACAATCAGATGAGAGGTGCCACAGTAGGAGTAGGCTGCTCGGTTGATATTGTGATGTTGAATTTTTCGAGATACACGGATCGCATTTTTCAATGCTTTGATTCTAATTAGCTGTGTGTGGCCGTGTACCAGTACAGAAACGCAGCATGGGCATTCTGAGTTGTCACTGTTGGAGTCAGCCGCTGCTAAGCTGAACAGTCGTTGTGTCTAGCAATGGGGACAGAATCCGTGTCCATCGGATCCCAGTTTTCCATAGAACGAACGTTGTGGTACACCTTGAGTGAGAAATTCCGAGAATGGCTCCAGAGCGTGTGGCGTTTGCAGCGAACCATTTCTTTGAGCAAAGAAATGACAGCGATTCGCTGCTGATGCGAGAACCAAGTCTGTGACACATGGTTCCTCGCCACGCGCCTTCGATTACACCTTGAGTGAGAAATTCCGAGAATGGCTCCAGAGCGTCGCGTTGGCAGCGAACCATTTCTTTGAGCAAAGAAATGACAGCGATTCGCCGCCGATGCGAGAACCAAGTCTGTGACATATGGCTCCTCGCCACGCGCCTTCGATTGGGCGTGGGCAATACATTCCGGTTGTGGGCAACCGGCCCTTTTCGGTTGGGCCAACGGCTAGAACGAGCAAATATTGTGCGATGCAACCATTCCAAGTTTGAAACACCCCGTCTTCCGATGCAGTTCACAATTCAGTGCAACGGCTCCGACTAACGTGAGCCCATGAACCGCACTAGTTCGCCACATCTGCTTGAAACAAGCGATAAATCTGCGGACGTTACAGAGATCAGCATTGCAACTCCCACCGACTCAGAAACCCTGAGTTCAAGGGGGACCAAAATTTTCAATCCTCTAGCCTTCAGATTCTAACAAGTTGGCACGTCAGCTTTCCCCAACCTTAAACCCCCCACTCCCCCCGCCGTCCATCCCCCTCCGTCCCAACTCCTTATTGACAAGAAGACCCCATCGGACACGTGCTCACTCCAATCGAATTTTGAATTCTCACTAAAAAAACCTCAACCTCAATTAAAACAGCGAAAATAGATATAATGAATTCCATCTTAACGAAGAAAATACTCCATCTCCATGTCCACAACCCCAAAAAATGAAAAAGAGAAGAAACTCCAAACCCTCTGATCATTTTCTATGAAATCAACGCCTCAGTTCCAAAGCTCACTGCAGCTTGGTGATGTCTATTATTTTTTCAATAAATATCCTTGGCCCGAATTGCTTTAGTGGCCCAATGTTTTCAAGCTGGCCATCTACCGGAGTGAGAAGGAGGGGTAGGGCGGGGGAGGGGGGGTTGGAGTCTTTGATCATTTTCATAAGCCATTTGGGGCTTCTAATGGGAGAAGTTGAAGGAGGGGTAAGTAGGTGTTACTGTGATTGTGGAGAGGGTTTTGGCTTGGAAAAGGACGTGTTTTAAGAGGGGGGTGAGGATTTTAAGATGTAGTCAAGCCAAACGATTTTTGAAAGGCTTTTTTTGTAGGGGAGGTTGGGAGTGAAAAGAGAGAGACAGAGTGAGGAGGAGAAGGGGGGTGGGGTGGATTTGTATGTTTTGTGGTATGACATTGTGTCTATGTTGAAAAGGGGGTAACGGAGGGGGAGGAGGAGGGGAAGGGGAAGAGACTTGTGGGGTATATGAGCTGAGTAAGGAGCGTGGTTGGGGATGAGGTTGGTATAGTAGAGATTGTGGTATATATTGTAAGGACTTTTTTTTTTTTTTTTTTTGTATGGGAGGAGTATTTATATGTGGATTGTTACTTTTAGTTAGGCTGAGAAAAGTGAGGTTGCGGTGAAGGACATGTACAACAACCAACAGGGTGGGACGTATAGGCGAGTTGGAAACCCACTGCCAGATTCAGCTGTCAAGTCGGAGGACGGCCTTCTGGGACGTGCCGGGCCGTTGAAATCTGATGTGAGTATTCGGGGCCACAGGCTGACTGGTTTTTCTCGTCTGCCGCTTCTTCCGGAATCTACCGTGCTCATCGTGTGATATGTTCTCCCGGGCTCTGCTTGGTTCGTTCTGTGGGTACAGAAAGCAGCGATGTTCAAGTCAAATGCCCCTTGGAAAGTTGTTGCCTTTTTCTTTATGGGCCTTTCTTTCCTGCTGGCGATGCGGTTGTCGTATACACTTGGACAGGAAAGTGGGTACATCAAAACAGGCGCACTAGGACAGGAAAGTGGGTACATCAAAACAGGCGTGCCCGTCGTACCCGGAGTAAGCGTGAACGAGGGGAACAGGAGTATAGATGACGAGGATCCGATTCTCGCAGGCGTTGAAAGTCTTCCAGCGCCGTTTTGAGCAACGTATGTGCTGACGACGTGCCCTACCCTTCATTTTGGTTTGTTATAGGCCACGGGATCCAATCCAGCTGTCGAACCACCTATTCAGCTTACACCGGCAACGATCCCCAACCCTCTGGACGAACTGCGAAAGTTTGCAATCAAACCGGCACAGGTCGATGTAGAGCAGATCAAGTCACTCCCAGCCGCAAGAAGAATTATTGGTGAGTATCTTCAAGGTATCGCTGTGATCTTAGCGGACGGTCCATTTGCTGTTTTTTCATTGAGAAGTGTTCAAGAACAGAAGGAGGCGTACGACCTTTGCTGGCTTTCCTAGCTGTTTCTAGCTTTCTGGTGCCTTGTTCTCTGTCCTCTTGTTGGTTCTTCTCCTTCTCACAACGGGATACTTTTTGCTTGCAACAGTCTCGAAAAACCTTAGGATCATGTATTGCCCTATCCCGAAGGCGGCAAACAGCAACTGGAAACTGCTGATTCGAAAGTACGAAGGTTTTGAAGACTACGCGGATCTCAGCATAGCCAACGACAGAGCCGCTTCTGGATTCACCTTTCTTGAAGATCTAAGCGCTGCTGAGATTTCCGGAATGCTGAACGATCCGGACGTGCTCAAGTTCACGTTCGCCCGTGACCCATACGCTAGAACGCTTTCATGCTACCTTAACAAGTTCGGTAACAAGGACAAGTCCGGAGAGGAATACAGGATCTACATGGCCCAGCTTTACGGCTGGGCATGGGTCAAAGAGCACGATATTGAAAATGAGGAGAGGTGAGTCCCGTCATCACGTCCATGTAATCATGCAGTTGTCAAGTCAGCGCATGGATCTGACAGTGTTTTCTCCGCTTTTGTGTACCCTCCGTAATTTGCCCCATAATGCGCTCCAGGCCATCGTTTCAACAGTTTGTGAACCAGATCTCAACGCAGGATTTCGGTGAAATGAACGAGCACTGGGCCCCGCAGACTTATTTGTGTGGCGTCGGTCTGTTTCCTTACGATTTTGTTGGCAAACTGGAGGACATTGCAACCCACGCGCCCAAGGTGATTAAGTGGATGGCGAACGGGAGAGAGAGCCATTTCCCAACGCAGGAGGAAATCAAGTTTTCCAGCATGGGAGCCAACGAGCAAATGAACCAGTTCTACAACGAAGAAATCAAGAAAAAGGTGCACGAAACGTTTTCTGAGGACTTTTCGAGACTTCAGTATACTGCATAGAGCACCCCGCCACCATCCGGGCTTGCTGCCTGGCAGGTGCGTTGTAGCTTTTGGTTTGGTACCGGATTGCCTCTCCAGTTTATTTCGTTGCCCGCTTCATTCGTTTTCGATGTGTATTCCTTTTCCTTTCTTCACGTTTTTGTCTCCGATTCTAACGAGTATTTCAATAACAAAACCAAATACCTCTAAAAATACCGCCCAGCCACCATGCGGCGTTTTTGCATGTATGTGACAAACGCGTCCAGTCAAGTAGAGCCGATGCTACTAGACGCGCAGGTCAACCGAGCTCCGCCCGAGGGTCTCCACTTGAACGGGCGTGTCGTGCCGTTGATCGACTCCTAATCGGGGTCAATTGCAACCGCCAAAGTCTTCGCTCCGAAATGATGTCCTTTCAACCCGATCGTTGTCTTTCATCAGGGCTGGATTTTGGGGACAGGGGTCACTGCTCAGCTGCCTGCCGGGGCACTCCCTTTTCCTCCTTTATTTGAGTAGTTTTCGACGCCCTTCTGCGCTGCATACTTCGCGTTGGATTTCACGATCTTCTTCACTGATACAATACGCCTCGTCGCGTAGGCGGTCTTGCCTACGTTGGCCGCTGTGGCTGTACCATGACGCACTGTCTCCTTCGCATTCTGTCCGTACTTTTTCTCAGCATAAGCCTGTCCCTCCTCCTTGCCAGCTTGGACAACTTCAACGTATCCCTGGGCGACGGCATCGCTAACTTCTGCGTACGCCAACAGCGACGAAGCAGCAATCTGTCCATATCGCCATTGCGAAAAAAACAGAAGAAGAACACACCAGCTCGTAAATGAGCAAAAAACAGACTGCTGTGGCCTGCGAGAAGAGTTACAACCGAGAAGCTCATTCATACCTGTCTCATTCGCATCTTGTTATCACTATCGCCTTCCTGAACTTCAATATGCTTGGTCACCTTGTCGCCAAATTTGTGTGACACCTTTTCGCTGATCTTGTTCACGACATCTGACATTTTCTTTGTCACTGTCCTGGCCTTTTGGGCGTTCTTCGCGTAGTTCTCCGGCAAGTCTTCAGATCCTGCTTCAGCTGGTACCTCAGCAATCTTCTTCTCCCCGTACTTGTGGACCTATCTCGTGAGCAGTGTATTGGGCCAGAGAGGAGCAAACGGTCAGGTTTTCACTCCAGTTCTCCGCAAGGAAAAATGGGAATTCTTGTGCTTTCGTGATCTAGGCCTCACCGTGGACGCCGTTCCGTGTCCTGTTTTGACTATGGAATGACAAAGCCAGCCTGTCATCTTCATGATGCTCTGAGACGTCTTATCTTGGGGATACATATCATCCCTCGGGATGTTCAGAAAGTCTTTGGCGGTCAACATGGCATCCGGATCCTCTTCTACAAGGAAGTTCGTGTTCTTGTTGAGGAAGCTCTCAAAATTCCAAACAGTCTGTTAGGCCATGATGACAGATCCCAGAGTTAGCTGGACCAAAGATTGCCGATAATTGCAGTCTTGTTATCTCCGTGGTTGCTCACTCACGTCCTCTTTCGGGTTCTTCAGCTCTAAACCGAGGCAGTCTTCAGCCATCATGAACAGATACATATTAGGTGAGATTCTCACGCAGTGATCGAAAGGCTTCAGGTAGAATCTGAGATCACCGCAGCTCGCTATGAGGCTCACTTGGTCCATATTTTCACCAGCAACAGGTGACATGAACTTTACAGCGCCTTCAGCGAGCAGTGTTCCCTTCCCGTACCGCGGATGGACCTACATGTGTAGAGAGAATCACGAATAATAAGGGATCAGATCCCTCATAAGCGAGCAAAGACTCAGCCGGTGGATCTTTCCACCTCAGCGTGTACGAAGGGGCGACTTTGATCCGCACTTGATACAAACAAGTAAGCGAACGAGCTCTCCACGCACCTGGAAAATCGAAGCATTTCCCTCAAAGAGGGGCTTGGCGCTTTCATTCGCCCTAGGAAATACCCGCTCAATTGATTCACGAACCGTTGTGACCCCATCCGCATAAAGCGTCGCCTCTGGATACACCGAGCGATCATTCAGCTGCATAGAGTCTATTTTCGGATAACTTGAAACTTGCGCCATATTTCCAAAACCACCTACCCAAACCACCACCACCCACAGTCTAGCAAGTCCTCAACTGTCCTCTCAACCGCACCATCTTCCAACAGCTTCGCACCTACTGCTTCATATCGTAACCTCCACAACGGTCCCCAAAGCCTTTACACAAACATATATATATAGTATTATTAGAGCGTATATAACATACATAATATCGCCTATAAAGTATATACGATAAACGTCGACAAACTATTCTACCAAACACACACACCCACACACCCCGGGGAAGGAATAAATCTGTAAGCCAACCAAAAGAAAACTAAGGCCCCTTATTTACTGACATCTTTCCAATCCAATACTGGTGGAAAAGTTCATTAATTCCTCAATAGGAAAATCTCTTGTGGAGAAACTCCCCCCCCCCCCCCGGCCCCCTGGAGAATTCCCAGCTTCTCTATGGCAGAACCCCTCCTGGTGATATTTGAATTCAATGTCGAAAAGTATCTGACGTCACAGTTACTTATTAACGACAAATGTATTTTGATTGTTTTCAATCAGGATTGAGATTGGGATTGGGATTGGAATTGGGATTGGAATGGGGTGTGTGGGGGGGGTACTTGAGTCAGGTATGGTATGGAGGGTGGAGCGTGTGAATTTAGAGGCTTCGGTGTTGCTTGTTTCTTCTTCGGTATCGCGGGTAGGCGTTTGCTACCCACCTAAGGCTGTGAATTTATGTTACTGAAGAAGACCTTTTGAGCAGCGGGTTTTGGGGGGGTTGTAGGACGACTTGGGTTTTCCAGACAAACAATAATTTTGCTCTTGACAGACATCGCGCTCGCTCAACTGGTTAGTCGACCCAGCAAACTTTATTTTGAGAAGACCCTGGTCAAGTCCTCAGTTTTCTTGTGCAGGATAGGTTTTTGATCTCCTAACAGTATTCAAGTCATCCCTCTTCTCCACAGGCCTGAGTGAGTATTCCATGACCAACCCAAGACCAGCAACCTCAGCATGGCCTAGTATCCTGGAATCCAGCTGAAGATTTTCGCGCGCGTGTTAAGTGGAAAATCCAAATTCAAGCAGATTCCCCCATTTTGATCTTTTGTTTTGTGGGAGGACCCACGTCAGCGTATTCCCGCAGGGTTTTTAAGTTGACCGCGGCTCTTTGGCAATATTCGATTCTCGATCGATTTCTCATACCGAGAGATGACGTCCAAAACCGTATCAAGAACGACCTCCGGCTTGTCCCACATCACCCAGTGGCTGCAATCCTCGATCAAAACAAACTTTGAATCCGATGAAAAGCTGTGGAACAACAAGCACAAGATCACAGACGTCATCGTTGGTGGTTAGAAACTATCAGCCCCAGCTCCAGCTCCAGCTACGTATTCAAGAGCAAACGTCCTCTCTGTGGCTTTGTGTTCGCTTACTTTGCTGCATTCTTCTGGGCTTGGGAGATCTTCTCAAGGGTTTCGGCAGCGATCAGCTTATAGTGGAGATAGAAGTCCGGCATAAGGACCGCAATCGGGATATCGTCGAGGCAACCTTCGCTTTCATGGACGAACTTTTCAGTCACCTGATTCTCTACCAGACCATAACACTCCATACAGGATTCAAAGTCCATCTTGAAGCTGGAGAACCACTCCCATTTTGTTGTCGTCCGTACGAGTTCAGGAAGAAGCTCTCGAGCGTAAGCCCCTACCGTAGGCAGCTTACCCAGATAGGTCAGCAACCGAAGGCCACCAACATGGCTCAGGAATTTTCCCAAGTACCCCGTTTTTGAGGCATTTTTCGTGGGCGGCATTTTCTCTGCCATTAACTCAGCTCCTCCGCTAGTCATGGCATCAATGTAGACTACTCCGGCCATTCTCGGTTTGTTTTTCACTGTGCAAAGCATACAAGATTCGGGAGAATGTGAGCTGGCACTTGCAAAGCTTTTTGCGAAGAGCGACACAGCCCGAAAACGTGCCCCGGTCAGTAACTGAGCGCTGGACTTCTCTTACGGGCGAAGTAGGTTGCTGAGACGCCAGCCAGGGAGTGTGCTACGAAGAGAATAGGCTGATCGATTTCGAGCAGCTTCAGAACCGTTTCCAGGTTATCTACGTGATCAACGATCCTGTTGGAACCATCATTCACGTATGAGCTGTGGCCGTATCCATATCTGTCGAGTGCAAGCACATCCGTGACCTCCGCGAACTCTTCCAAGTGCATTCGGAAAACGAGCGACCAACAACCCAGACCAGCATCGAGTATTAAAATCGGTCTGTCCTTCGATTCGGATTCTGATGTGCACTTTCTGTATACGTAGTGAACAGCACCTTTGCTAGTCTCCAAAAACTTTCCTGTAATACATACCCGGAGTTTCGGAAAGTAATTCGCTCGATGTCAGACTGGTGTGCCCCGTAATGCTGACTTGGCCCGGAAGACCATCACAGCCGTGGAGCCGATATGCGTACCTGGCGGTTTGAATCTTTTCTCTTCCATGAATCTGATAAACGACTCGAAAAGACCAGCCAAAGCCAGCGATGATCCGATCGCCGAACCCGCTGCGAGAGCAATCTTCGCCGCTTTCGGCAAACTCTTCAATGTTGCAATCACTCCACCATCTTCGCCGACCTCACCACTCATTTTGCTGTTCTTCTACCCCCTCAAAGGGAAGCAAACATCGCCTTGTACAGATCACAGTCCTCACAGAGCGCTGCTAACCCCTATTCTATTTTCTTCTTCAAAATTGCCAGTCACGTTAACCGTCGCTGCTCCAGATTTTATCATCCACTCCCCCAGAGGTAGGTCTTCCGCGCCCGACTCCTAGCACACACCAGCGTTCCAAAGGCGAAGTTTTCATACATATCTGCCCGTTGTTTGCACATGGCACTAACCTGGGCAACAGGGTTAGGGCTAGTGGTGTTGCGCATTCGCATATATATTAGCTCTAGTGTTGTTGTGACTAGGATTGTCCGATCGGTAGGCAAATAAAAACAAAGACCGGCCGAATCAGTAAAACGAGGAATTTGACCCAACAATTTCGAGGGTTCGATTTGTATTTTATTCTCAAAATCCCGTTGCCTAGGCTCATCGAGCCTGAGTGCAGTTGTCTTTTCTATATCGAAGAAAACGTCACCCTTGTAGCAGGCTGGAGCCATTTTGTATCCTCCGGGCGAGGCAGATCTTCTGGCACTGGCCAATAAACCACTGCTTAATACTAGCATCCGCAGAGCGGTTGCCCTGGCGTGGAGAACTGCCAAAACACAATGGGGGAGGTAGGAAGAGCCCCCTCTTCGGGCAGTCGAAACTCGGAACGCCATCTTTTATCCCAAGCGTCCGAATAAAATTTCTGTGAAAATCCTGCTAGTGACATAATACCCGAACACCTCTCAGGCAACTTAACCTTTTGAGAGCTATTTGCAGTACGTTCCGCTAATTGCAGCGTCTTCTAACACTTAGCTTATCTGCAACCTCTAGAGCAACCGAGATTACAGCAATTAATGTCAACAAGGGTTTCCAAACCAAACGACCGTTTCTCCTGTTTAATGTTCCTCCAATATTTGCCGTCATCTTCGCAATGGCGCTGGCAACCAGGTGCTGCAAACTCCCCGCTAACTCCTGCTTCCTATTGCTCGGAAGGATACTATCAGGAAGTAGAAGGTTTTCTGAGCAAGTCTTCTATTTTGTGACCGAGGAACGGCTTAATGGCTCTTCAACCATGCGAACAACTGCACCTTCAGGTTGGGGGACCAGAGGAGGCCCCACGCTACTGTTGATGCTGACCACAAATGATGATGCTTGGCTCACTTTGGGTATGTTAGAATCCCTTCCGCGGAATTCTCCTCATCAGTAACTGAAGAAGTTACTAAGGGTTCTTCAACCACGTCAACAACGTCCTGCTTCGTCGCTGAGTCAGAACTTGCCAACTTGTTCTAATCGCTGCCACGAGCGACGACGAAGTGGCTTTCCATCTTGCGACCTAAACCCTGCGCCACGAGTCTAGCCTTGAAGAACTCCTCTTTTCCGGCATTTCGTGAAGAATAGATGTCGAGCCTAGCATTGCGCTGTACACAGCTCGACATAATGGCAGTATTGGAAAACACGACGTTTCGTTCACTCTTTCAAGTCTGTTTTTACCTGTTTGCTACATTTAGTTCCATGTTCCAGACGCTGATGTCCCAAGCCAAGATGAACCTGACCGGTACTTTCAATTCACCAGCATTTATCCAATGAATAAATCCCCGAGGAAACGAGCTGGCATCGCGGTATTTGTGACGTAGAAGAGGGTGGAAAAAGACTGAACAAAGCACGCTGTCATGTACAACATACCTCTTCATTCACAGATGTTCTGGTACACCCCCGGTTTGAAGGGATGCAGGCGCATGTCAGATCCTGTGCGTGCGGACCCCATCCCCCCCACCAACACCCCTCAACTCTGTACAGGAAGAGGGCTGGGGAGTGGCGGCATTTCAACAAAGTTGCAGCTTATATAGAAGACGGCGGAAAAAGAGTGAAGAAAGCACGCTGTCATGTAGAACATGCCTCTTCATTCACATATGTTGAGGTACAGGAGCAGGATCTGACATGAACCTGCATCCATCATCCATATTCTAATTGTCTATGTACCATCTACCCACAGATAGTGATTGACTCAAAATCAAATTCTAGTCATATTGACTGAACTCATGGTCGGTCCTCACGTAATTCTTGCAAGGTTTCCACCAGATTTGGGCACCTACCACCACCACCAATTCCAGGGCAGGAATCGAGCAAATTTGAACAAGGAATGAGAACCCCTCCAGTGGTAGAAAGACGAAAGGTATTTGTGTAGGTCGTACCCTCAATTCCGTTACAGAATCGAGGTATTTGTTTCAACTTAAAAATCCTCGATTCCGCTAGGCAGAATAGGGATTTTGGATACACTGCGATTTTGATACCAAAACGTTGGTATTCTTGAAAAACTCGTAAAAAAGAAGAAAATAAAGTATTTGTGCGACAAGGTTAAATATATATACCATTCAGCATATGGAACATACTGGAATTAAATGGAGGAAACAGATAAAAATAGAGTTTCATAGCGATGAATTAATAACATTACTAAAAGAATTTATATATTATTCAGCATATGGACCATGGAGTTAGGTAAACGAAAGATATGATCGAAATGGACTGTGTAGAACAGCAGAGTTGCAAAGACATGCGCGCTGCCGTGAAGGTTCTTTCCTCGGGAGGGCCTAACAAGCTTCTTGACATCAAACCGTGACAATCATATCAGGCAAAAACATGTGGTAGTATTGCTAGAGAATGTTATATATCATTCAGCATGATGAGAAAAAGTTTGCGCTGGGAAGGTCCTTTCCTCGAGAGGCCCTAGCAAGCTTCTTGACATCAAAACGATAAACAATCACATCAGGCAAAACATGTGGGGTGGTGTTACTAGAGATGTGTATGTATATCATTCAGGATTGTGGAACAAGGAATATACATATATATGTGCCCTGAGACGTCAGTAGAGCTTTTTTTTGCAAAGGCATAACCCTGAACTGAACGCTGAACTGTTGATGAGTTTTAGTTTTCCTCGGCTTCTTTTTCCAGTTTGTAATTGATGGAGGAGGAAAGAAATATGGCTAAAAGAGTTGGAAAAAGTTTTTCGAAAACAGCATATATCTTGGGATGTGGTTGGAAGTTGGGGAGTACTGTTGGATTTAATGTGAAGCGCACTTGGGGCTTGCGGAGGAGGACATTGTTGTTGGGGGAGAGGGGAGGAGTGGGTTGGAAAGGATGGTATTGGACGTACGAGAGAATCCTTTTTTTGGGGTAAAGAAATCATGGAAGGGGTTAGTGTGGGGTTACTAGCACTTGGTGCGATAATTGCATTGATTGTAAAGGTGTTTGTCCTGCCCAAGTTGTGGTATGCGGATTTCCCGGGTCCAAAGCCGGAGTCGTATCTGTTCGGCAACACTGAATTCGCAGAGGCGAGCAATCACGTGATCCAGCTGCAAGAAAAATGGATGAGGGAGCATGGAAAGACGTATCAGAGCTGGATCTGTCATCGGAGATTGGTATGAAAATCTCTTCGCCATAAAACCTCTTCATCCCAGCGCATGACGCAAACATCTGTTCCTATTGGCCTGACGTGCTTGTAATACGTGGCTTTCTGATCTGACAGATTGTGACTGTCGATGTGGAGAATGTTCGGTTCTGCCTGTTAAAAAAGAAACTGCGGAAATCAGACGCTGCGTACCAAAATATCAAGGTGGTTTTCGGCAGTGGACTCCTTGTCCAGCCCGATCCGGCACATCGTATAAATCGTCGCGCACTCTCGAAGGTATTTCACGGAGAGTTCGTCCCGAACTTCCACAAGGCCATTATTGAAGAACTCGAAATCCTCTGCAGCCGCTTGGACGCCGCTGCAGAGAACGGGGAGGTATTCGAGCCGGAGGCCATCATTAGCAATATGGTAGGGGATGCTACTGGGAGGTCTCTCTTCGGACAATCCTATGGATACCAGAGCGGGGAGCATGCCCTAGTGAAGGATTTGATTGAAATAGCCAACGAGGAGGCATGGTGGGAAATCTGATTGTCCTCAGAAACTTTCTTCGTGCTTTTGAAGAAGACTTCTGAGGGGTCCATGGGTTCGTTTTTTTTGTCAGGAAATTTATTTTATACCCGATTAGCAAGTTGCTGCGCCCATCAAAGCAAAAGCGTGAGATTTTGGTTGAGTATAAGAGGAGAAATCAGGCTCTCCTTGATGAGCGTCGACGAGAACATGAGGAGCAGCAAACACCCAAGTCCAATCCGGATCTCCTCGACGCCCTCATAGAAAGTGGGCGTCCTGATCGTGAAATCCTGGGCGAAATCGGCATCTTTCAGTTCGCGGCGTTGGACAGTAAGTGACTGCACTTACTTTTGTGGCTTGCTCTTCGGAATTCCGCTTCCTAGTTCTTTTCCTGTACGGAAATGCCACTGACAGTTTCGATTTCCCGTTCTTTGCGAACCCGGTTTTTTTCGTCCGTCGGAAACTTAGCAACCTCACGCGCGATCTCAGCGGCTCTCTTCGAGCTTTCAGGGTCCCAAGACGCGACGTTGAGTCTGCAAAAGGAAGCGGACGAGTTGATAAACGATTCGGACCTAATCGTTGGTTTTGACAAGGTCGACGAGTCGCCGTTTAGCCGCGCAGTATGGATGGTGGGTGAAGTGAAATTGCTCGCAACACCGTTCTCTCATCCCATCGTTGAGACCCCAAACCTCATCATCGAGACTTCCAATTTTTGTTTTTGCAGGAAACACTGCGGATGCATAGCCCAGCCGGTCACGGCAGCTATCGGACCACTGACGAGGATCTGACTCTTCCAAGTGGGCACTTTGTGCCGAAGAACTCCGACATTTGCTTTCCTATGCATTTGATCCACTACGACGAAGACCTTTGGGAGCAACCAAGGAGCTTCAAGCCCGATAGGTACGGCGCTCAAGCTGCCCTCGGGTCTACGAGTTTATGTCCTCCGCTATTCGGAATTCTCTTCAAACGTTAGTGAGAAAATTTCTCCTCCTTATGAACAGGTTTTTGCACCCAAGCTCAGGCCGAAGACCGCTGACCGGATATCAACCGTTCAGTCAAGGCGAGCGAAACTGTATTGGACAGTTTCTAGCAAACCACGTTGGCAGGGTTACACTGCTTACGTTGCACCACCGGTATGAATGGAAGCTCTTTGGAGACCGGGCCAAGTTCGGCGATTTTGGAGATTTTGGTCTCAGACTGGCAACCGAAGATGGGTTGGAAAGTCCTCGTATGACCATCTCACGACGTCATTGAACCGAACCACTGTTACTCATGACGATAAGAGGAGGATGCGAGCTTCTCTGATGCTAGCGCGGTGCAGTTCAATGCCCTGTTCAGCCGGTGTTCCGGGGGCGTGACCAAGCACTCGAGTTTCGGGCAAATAATCCATGTCAGGAGCTCCGGGTAGCTTCTTCACGAGTGTCCTTTCGTTTTGAGATATGAGGACTGTGTGTGTGTGTGTGTGTGTACATTCTGGCCTTGGCGAGGTCCCTCCAGTCTTCATGCAGAGTATATTTTCCACACAGGAGTGACCAGTCCACAAAAAAAACAAAGCCCTACGCGGCATCTATATCCGGGATATGGAGGGTTGAATAGCCCTAAGTTAGTCTTTTGCAGATGAAGTTGTTCGAAAACAGAAATTCTGTTGTTGTTTTCTTTTCTTAATTACAAAAACCATGTGCTGCCTATTATTCTAAACTACGATGTGTTTTCTGTGCAAGGGTCGGCGTCCAACCCTAGCGAGCGGATTGAGGTTGGACCCTAATCAGTGAAGGGACATTCGCTTGGACTCCGGGGCCCAATACGGCGCTTGCGGCCGTATACCATACCCCTACCGAACTTCTCCAGGGGTCCGTCCTCCACACGGTCGAAAGCGATGGTCTGGCGCTTGCGGCCGTTTTGGGCAATGCATATGATGTACCCCTCCCGAACTTCTCCAGGGGTCCGCCCCCTCACACGGTTGAAAGCGATGGTCGCCACTACCGATCCTTGGCTATGTTCGAGTTGTGCCTCGCAATATCTTGATCGCTGGGTGCCTTGTCAAGAGGTCTGTACAAGACTCAAAATTAGTCAGCAAGAAATCCGCGTTCCTCTTGTGGGTATCTGCAGATGAAAAGTATAAAACGAAACGCTTCTCCCTGAACCGTTGTCGCTCCCAACCTTCAGCAGGCCAAGTTAGTTCTCGATGGGCATAATTTGGGTTCCTGTGAAGTTATGGCACAGGTTTAGGATTTGTATGAATACAAAAAGAATTTTAATTGGATTCTATGGCCAGCGAAAATTTTGTTTTTTGGAAACAATTTGATGAGCTGGTCTTGAAAGTACGATGGACAATTAAAGGGCTACTTTCGTCTCGGATCTTCGAGGTCAGCGTGGGCTTGAGGTTGTGGATGGAAGCGATGCTGGTCTTGATGAAACTGAATGATTTCTGATTAACTGGAAAGGATTTGAGATGTCAGAAGCACCAACGGATCTTTCGACCAAGTCAGAAAGATCCTCAGGTAAGAGAGGAAAAGGAGGTGGCGGAGGTGGTAGCGGTCAAAGTCGACATCAGGGAAAGGCGACTGGGCGTGCAAGAGTACAGTTTGACGACCCATCTCGAGTGGCCAGGGCTGCAAAAGCTCAGATTACGAGCAGAAGCATTCAACAGAGCGATGTTCCTTTTCTACAGCATCTTCCTCAGTATGAGGGAAACACATCGATCTCCAGAGGTAAGAAGTGATGCTTGATGGTTGAGTTGGAACGGATTCTTCAGCTAGGAATCCTTACTTGGATACTTCGACGGTAGGCTCGGGCTTCGGAACGGGCCAAGTTCACCCGGCAATACAGGCGCTCGGAGTAAAGTATGCTCAGGGAGTAATCACCGGTGGGCATTCCAGATGTCTCGCTTTTGTGAATGCGATGGAGGAAGTCTTTGGGGATTTCGTCATGACGGTAGGTGCTACGTCACCTGAGACTGATTCATTCAGTTTCGACTACCCCTAGAAGCAGAAGTACGAATCCTGCGAAGAAAATCATTCTCAGCACCCAGGACTCCGCCGTTTTTTGTTTCCCCCGAGCAGGACATGAACAACGCTCAACAGATCCATCGAGAATCGAGCAAACTGCTGAATCGCTGTGTACAGTTTGTTGTCGAGTGCCGACCGTTGTCAGTGTCAATGGGAAACTTTGTTCGATACCTCAAGGAGCAGATCGCGCATCTTCCACTCGTCCTGTCATTACCGGAGGTGACGAAAAAAATCAAATAACCTCCACGAAAAAATCTCCGTCATCAGCAGGTAGTGTTAACCAGCATCGCGATCTGAAACACGCGTTCATCAGGCAAGGAAGCTGATCCTCGAAGCGATCGATTTGTTCAGGGAGAAGCGATTGCTTCTCCCTGTGAACGAGATCGCGGATATTGGTAGCAAGCTCATTGGACGAGGAGAAAAGATCGTTGTCTATGCATATTCCGAAGTGGTTCTCAACCTGTTGAAGCAGTACGTCTCTTAGATCGCGCTCTCCTCCATGCCACAATCAGAAACTCTTTTCTGACCTTGCGGGTGATTCCTATGCGGACGACCAAAACACCATACTTCTCAGGGCTAGGACCATGGGGACCGACTTCCTCGTGATCGTAATCGACTCGAGACCTCTATACGAAGGCCGAAGGATGGCAAAGGCATTAGATGAAGCTGGAATCAACACTGACTATGGCCTTTTGAATGGCGCGAGTTATTTGATTCACTCCGCGACCAAGGTGAGCAAGTGTCACCAGGAATTGTTGGAAACGCTCTGTTCGGCGACTGAAATCTTGGGGGGGGGAATTCACAGGTGATTCTTGGAGCGCATTCGATCATGGCGGACGGATCTGTGACATCTAGGATCGGCACTGCTTCAGTGGCGCTGTTGGCAAAATCCTTGCATGTGCCGATCCTTGTCGCGTGCGAGGCGGTCAAGTTCTCGGATAGGGTTCAGCTGGACTCCATCGCCTTCAATGAGCTTGGAGATCCTCTTCAACTTCTCCCAAGTGCCTGTGAGCGATCTGCCGACGCTTCTCTTTCGGAATTGCGAGACAAACTCCCCTCCAACCTCCGAATGATCAACATGCTGTACGATGTGACACCTGCCGCATACATTCAAGCGGCAATATGTGAAGTCGGCGTTATTCCGACAACCTCGGCCTTGGTCATATATCACGAGATGAGCGACTATACAACTAGTTATTGAACTGATTATCATGGTACTACTTTCCCGTATTGCCTATTGGCGCGGCGCTGGTGCACAAGAGAAGCAACCTGTACAAAGTAGGCATTCTTTTGGTACTCGCTCGGGTTATTGTGCTTTTCGTTCCTGTTTGGAGGAGAGACGACAAGCTCTAACGCAACAATAAAAAGGGCGGTCAAAAGGAAGCACAAGCCACACTCCTATTCGCGTCCCAAGTTGTAGTTTCAGCCTCCCTCATTGTATCTTTTCGAGCCGCGCTGCTACGTTGTTGACCCCCTTGAAACGTGATGGTACCCGATTTCTCCAAGCGGCAGTCAGCATCACCAGAATTCATATATGAAGGTTGGACTGAAGACCTAGCTTCTTTCCCGGCTTCCTGTCTCCATCGGTAACCTCAATCGAGACGATAATCAGCAAATCAACCAGAGGCGTACTCAACAGTGGTCGCCTTAGCTCGGCTCCACGCCCAGCAGCCCACTATCTAGTAGTTGTGGGATCTCGACGACCCTCAGTGCTTGAAATGTTGTGCTAGGAAAAGCCTTTATCCTCTTTGAGGGATGTTGAACATGTCGACGAGAACCAGCAAATGCCGCCAAGCCACAGAATGGAGTTCCGCATGTCACGAGGTCGCACAGTGCCTCTGGGTGAGGACAATAGGAGGCAACAATGTGCACAGCGGCGTGAAACTTTGGCGTTCTGAAAGGTGTTCGAAAGGCTGGTGGTCCCCATGCTCAGGGGATTTCAAAGTTTTCAGCGGTCATGGGCGAAATCTGGTTTGAAGTGGGTGCCGGGCCTGCATAATTGCCCATTCCTTCTCCGGTTTTGATTGCAAGGTCGACTTCTTTCCGCTTGCTTTCATCGGATAAGAGTTCGTATGCCTCGGAGGCCATTCGGAATTGTTCCTCCGCGAGATGCTTCGGAAGCCTGGTCATATCCGGGTGCAGCTCTCGGGCAAGTTTTCGGAAAGCCTGTTGTTTTCGGGAAGAGAATTGTGCATAGCCGTCAGGCCCAGGTCTGTGTACGGGTGTGTGTGCTAAAGAATATCATACCCGCTTAATAGCGTCCAGACCAGCATCCTGGTCTACCCCAAGTACGTGATAGGGATTCCATCTCAAAAAGTATTCTGCCTTTTCCATCTTCTCCTTCCACTGCTTCCTATATCCTTCCCATTCAAAGGCCCCACCTCTCCACGCCGTCGGGTCCATTTCCAAATCATCAGGTTTATCCCAAGAATACATCGAAAATCTAGAGTGATACCTGTTACTCGCAAAACCGCCATCCCCTTGTTCCTCACGCCGTTCCTCTTGAAGTCCAAACCGACGCTTTTTCTTTTCACCTTTCCTCGCCGCCTCGGCTTCCTGAACAAACTTGGAATATAAATCGCCCAGCGGCGGCTCACTCGCCATCAAGCACAAGCTTCTACATCCCCTCCTTCTCAAGTCGTACCCAAATCCCTTTACACATCCAGAAACAAATCCAATCTCCATTTTCAATTGAGAGAAAACCACTCGAACCTCACCCCAAATCTCTCTCAACTCAATCACTCCCTCACTAAGCTAAGAGCTTCTCAGACTTGACTTTTACACCCAGTCAAGTTATCTCCAATGCAGTTCCTTCTTCGCCATTGCCGTTGCGAACTGGAAACACAATTCATGTGAATTGGTATTACCCACCATCCTCCATTGAGCCGTTGTCGCTAAGCTTCATTGGGATCTGATCTCTGTGCGAAGACCTTTTAGGAGATTAGGTACATATGAGCAAAAAGTATGCACGCTCTACTGGATGAAACTAGGACGACGCCGGTCAAGTCTGCTGGTAGGAGACTTTTTCAAAGCTTTACTTTGATTTTCAAAACTCGGGAAGACGCAGTGCACGGAGGTTACTGTTTACCTGAATCTGGGCGCTTCCAAATGTAGCAACTCATTGGCAGGTGGGCGAATATATATATATATTCTTGTTTTCAGAACGGAGAGACTTTGCATGTTCCAATGCTTCCCTTTCCAATTCCCAAGCTGGTGAATTGCTCCATGAATCCTCTTACACATAGCTGAACAAGAACTTGACTGGCGGCGACTTAGTCAGCAAAGGTGGAGAACGAGAAGAACAACACCAGATATCAAGTCGATGGAAGCACTGAGGAGGTGTTGAGAGCTCCAGACGTGCAGGTTGTGTACCCTATGCTTCGATACAAAGCTGAGCAATCTGTTCATAGACAATTATCCATCATCATCCGATTATTCAAGAGCCGAACTACCCTGAGAAGCGAGAAAGACGCTGATGACGCACATGCGACAAAACAGCAGCATTGGAACGCCAGAGGGTCCAAAGAGAGCTCCGTGACGAGACTATCAAGACGCCCAGGGTCGAACGAAGCCAGTCATCCGCGTTGGAGTTGGAATTGCATAGAGTGTCGAAAGATCATGATCTAGGAAACATTGTGGTTGTTGAGCGCAAGGTGTGGGACTGAGAAATGAACCTGCGACAATTGGAAAGTCTTGTTGCGCCAAGCGGAAGTCGATTTCTAAAATTTTGGCTTCAGGTCTGCGAATTAACAACCGAAAACCAAGGCACTGAAGTGATGGTACATAGGTGACTTGACTGGTCATCTGAGAAGCTTATCGATTGCATAAGTGTCAGCCTTTGGGGTGGTTGCAAGAAGGAGAATTTCAGAACGGGGTGCAATCGTACTCAGGAATGGACCTCAATCGTACTCGTGCTACTTACAAAAACTTCACCGCTGAATTCGCGTTCAGGACTGCTGCAAGAACAGCCAGCATTAAGTCCGAAATACGCCATCTGGAACTGCCAACACAGTTGCAGACGTTGCAGACCGATTGACGTCAGGCGTCCATTGAGGAGGAGTTTTACACTGAATCGACTCAAGTTGTATTTAGTCGCCCACGGTCATGCGATTGCTTCTTGCAGTAGCTCAGTGCGCAATGTGCAACTTGGACAACAGTTCGCAGAATGCTTGCAACCAAAACGAGCTTGTTTGCTTGGATGATATCGCAAGAAGGAAACAAGCCAGTGATTGATTCCCCGAGCGCAGAGAGTAAGAGAGACAGCGCTGTGCACTAATCTGCAGCCCAGTTACAAACAACCATGGCCATACGTACATAATACAAACTCCAGATAAGAAAACTATTAGAATATGCTTTCGGAAAACTTATCCGAGACCGCCCTCGATGGCGCGGTATCTGGCTCTGAAAACTGTTTCCGCGGCACGAGAGGATCCGGTTCCGGTTCTTCCGCGTACATCCTGGACATCAATGCTCTCCCGGAGTTCAAAATCGAAACACATTCAGCGGGCAGCGAAAGACCCGATCGCCTGAGCATGGAAAGCTCGACAAGCGCGTAGGGGTATCTGTGGAAGCAGTTCAAGACGGCGCAAAAAGTTCTTTCCAACATGGGACGCCCAGACCGCTCCATTTTCCTCAGTACCTTCAGAAAACCGATCATGTTTTCGCTGGACACGAGAGCGCAGAGCAGCGCTTCATAGACGTCATCCGATACCCCAAAACCCGCATCCTCCATTTGTCTGATGTACCTCCACCCTGTACCGATATCCTGGCGTCCCTCAATGTGCATTAAGATCATCTCAGCCCAAACCCGCTCGTCTTTGATTTTCATTCGATGGAACACGGCGAGAGCAGATCTCCACTCTCGACATGATGAAAACGCGCGGATGGAGGCAGATCCCCCGTACAAGTCATCGTCCTCAACCTGTGCGGCCAACTGCTCTACCAGATCCTTGTGCTTGTCATTGCCGCACGCCGTTATCACCGCGGCTCGACATTTTCGGTCCAGTGCGACTCCCGCACCATCCAGTTCGGCCTGGAGTCCAACCGCACTTGTAGCACTCGGCTGAGACCGCAATAGAGACACGATGACCCGATTATCCCCGTCGATCGATCTCCCAGCATTCAGAAACGATCTGAGCTGATGTAAGCCTCTATCGAAATCTTCGTTCAGCACCCGAGCTTCAATCATCGCTCCTTCCAGCGTCCATTCCAAGTCGCCAAACCTCGACTTTGCCTCCTTGTGAAGATCTTCGGCAACATGGAGCAATCCATCAGCTCCTGAAACATCATCCAAAAGGCTACCATTAGTCTGGGCGTGCGATGTATTCGGAACGGAGTGCTCAAGCCTTGAAAACTCTTCATATCTTTGAGTCAGCAACGCATGTTGTTGAGGTCTCAACACTCAGCCCGTCAACGAGCACGGAGCGTTACCCGAACTTGTGCCAATGTTCCTACCTAGTGAGGCGATGATTTTTGAGTAGACTGTCACTGTCATGCTTTCCGGTGAGCTCGTCGAGAGCTCTTTGCAGAGGCTTAATGAGCAAGCAGCAGTTCCCTTGACCTGGGATAGAGACGATATCAATTTTGGTACGGACGAGTTGGGCCATGTCCAACCGACTTCTGCCAGCCATTTCAATGCCCTTTCTGGAGCGACACGATCATGTGGCTTCTGGCATAGTCTGTCGATTGAAGCCAGCAGCCCATCGCCGATGCTTGGCTGTAGAAGAGAATCTTGAACGTCGAACGGAAGGTCCTCCGGAAGGTACTCTGCTGTCAGATCAAGCAGAGCATCGGAGTCAGATGAATTCTCGATCACACGAGCCACTAACGACCGTAAGCCTTCGGAACCGCCGTCTTCGGCGTGAGAGTGACCGATCGTGGTGCTCGCCGCCCTTCTGAATGTGCTCCAACCACAAGGCCGCCGTGGCCCTAATCGCGCACGGAGTAAAAGCTTAGCCCGACTCATCCTTGAGTACATCCCGAAGCAAGCAAATCTAGCTCAGAGAGCTCCCTATGCCATCGGCTCCAGCATCAGGGCGATTGGTGCGAAGCGATCAAACCTCGGCGGCCCTAGCAAGTCGTCCACAACGGCATTTTCATGGAAAAGTCCACTCCTTACAACTGGTCGCAAATTTTATGCCTCGTTAGACATCGTCAGGCTTTGTCGTATGATGTCTCGTACTCGCAACAACCCACCTCAACCATCTCTGTGCCTCCCTAGCGCCCTCTCCAAACCCAAGAAAGCTCTGTGGGTGTGGTCTGGAACGACGACCCAGTAGTGCCAGTCGCATTGGACGGGATTCCGCTCGGCATCCAGTTGTAGTCGAGCGCAGCCGCAGTGGTGTACAGGAGGCTACTTGAGAGTCTTCATTACTGTATAATATGCATGTCAGCTTATCGCCTGTCTAGTGGTTATTGGACTACGGAACAATCCGAGAATCTGACGTTTGCCGGAGGCTCGTCTTGCTGGCATTCGAACGAGGGAAGATGAACTTGCTCGATCTGGTTGCACTTCAACGCGTCCTAGCCTCGCCTATTCAGATCGGGCTTGGACTGCCTTTGGCATGACAGTGTTCAAGATCGCTGTATAAGAGGATGCATCGATAAGGAACTTTTTTTTTTGTTTAGCATCCGACCGCGGTTGGTCCAGTACCAGGAGCCAGTTTTCTTGCGGGCGACGATGGTAGTGTGTAGGAACATGCCAGCTCCACCCACCTCGAGGAAACGTGTTCTCAACCTCTATCTACGGATGGAGCTGTCCAGAAACACTTCTTCGAACTCCTCGGGCATCTACTTGTGACGTCGGTGAGCCGCAGATTTTCTTGGGGGAACTGGCACAGCCCGTGTTCTCAGGTGCTGCGATGGAATTTTGGTGAAAGTGGGCCTTGCCAGCGCCGGACAAACACCCTTTGAACACTTCGAGCCGAATTTGAACAACCGTTTCCCCCGCTAGCGATCGAGTTTTGCACCGAACAGCCCTGGTTCCTCAAACCTGCTGGTCCGAGATCTTTTTTGGAACTATTTCTTTTTCCCTCGCACCGTTCGCGCTTTTCCCACTAAAGCTTTTTCTGTCTATTTATGTCCACACGTAGTTCATTCTCACGGGGTTCCATCCTTCTGTTCTAGGCTTCTCATATCATAGTTTAGGAGCGTGAAGTCGCCGTGCTGTTTGGTTACCAGCTTCTGTACAGTCCCCTCACTAAAAAGCGTTGAAACGAGATCCTCTTCATGTGAGCCTTCAATGCCTAGTTCCCCCTTTGTCAGAAATCTCTCACTTGCGTGGTTTGTAGCTCGCAGGAGCAGAGAAGCATCAGCTTCCAAGTCCTCAAACCTTCCCACAAAATCGTATGGGAAGCTCCCAAGTCCGCACAGCGAAGCCTGTGACGACCAGTTTTCATACTGAATATCTTCGTTTTGCGCAATGAAGAACAAGAAATTGACATGGTTGTGAGTGTTCTTGATACGGAATTGCAAAGCCTGCGCACCCTCTACTTCCGGAGAAGGCTTCCTCGGCTGAAGCATGGGCAATCGTCGAGGACTGCCAGACGAACCCAGCTTGGTCGTTTTTCTGAATTGCAACCTACTTTCATCAGTCATGGCGAGGCGGACAATGAACTCGTCAAAGCTTGGGCGTCGTGCCTTGGTCACGTCGTTCTTGTCAACGTAGTCCCGCCCGTATAACTGCCCCATGTAGATCTTATATTCCTCGGATTCCTTCGGTTCCTTCGTGAGTTTGTTAATGTACGTTGCTAACATTCTGTGCACGGGATGTCGAACGAAGGTGAACGTCACAAACGATCCGTCGGCTAGGATCTCATCAACCTCTTGCGCGGAAAACTCGCTCAGATACCTAGGAGGGGAGGGGGAGAAGATAGGATTTCAGATCATGAGCGGTTTACTAGAGTCCACCGTAATGGAGCCCGTGACGAGAAAATAAGGAGCATTCATTTGAGGCTCTCTTTTTCCAGTCCGTTAAAACGTACCTCAGACCTGAGGCGGTTCTACTACGCGCTTTTTGGATGTCAAGGTAGTCAGGGAATCCCTCGAGCTTTCTCATGAGGACCTTCCAGTTGGTGCTTGCTGTGGAGGGTATTGGACAAAATATTAGCTTCGACTTCATTGACACAATAAGTCTCCTCGCATAGCTACTCCCTAAGACATCTTTGGCGGTTACGTCGGAGGCCGGGTAGAGGGTTCGACCTCTAAAAAGGGACCTGCTAATATCCGTCTTCAAGTTCGTACGAAGAAGGAGAAGTCGTTATGAAGCAAGTAAGCAGCTGGGTAGATGTTCTCAAGCATGAGCAAGAGCAAATCTCGGAAGACCGGAAAACGAACTCAAAACTCACCCCGTCTTGGAATGCTGCTTCAAGGGAAACCTGTTCTAGCGGGTTCTCCTCTTGCTCAGTTTTCTCTGGTGGCTCGCGTTCCATGGTCTCCATCCCGGCCTTCGCAGTTTCAGACCTGAAACTTTCGCCAGGACGTTTACTGCTCTCTTTGCCTGGGATCCCATGAGTATCAGTACCGAGCTCAGGTCCCCGAATAGCTCCCGGAGAACCTCCCTCACGCGCTTGGATGTGTTCGGAGTAAATACTAGTTTGCGGGTCGCGCAAATAAGGGGATCTTTTGGCGGCAGGTGGCTCTTCAATCGCGCACCCGCATCTTAAGTACATATACAATGCCATTGCAACAGACAGAACAGCCGCAACGGGCAGAAGCTTCTCGGTGTTGATCTTTCTCCTAAACGATCTCTTCCTCGAATATCCTTCAGGAAGAGAGCCGTTGCCTCCCGGTGATTTCTTGGCCAACCCAGGGTATGAATATACCCTTGGACTGTTTGCTACCGGGGGGCTCTCGCCTAGGGCCATTGGCGAAGTCGGGCTTGAGCCGGGTTGCCGACGTCCCCCGTTTCCACCAACTGACGGGTTCTCCGAAGGTTCCCTGAATCTCACAGACGGCTCTCTACGTCCTCCAGACATTTTGTCTTAGATTGGGACGACCGTGTTCAAAGGCGCTCTTTCAGCTACTCGGAGACCGACCGAAAACAGGCAACCAAAAGCCTTAATCAGGCCGCATCCAAAGGCGGGAGTCAACTCAAACCCAAGGACTTCATTGCGATTTCGTGATCAGCTGCTCATACTTTCTTATACTTCTACTCCTCCAGGTTGCCCACGCTAGTCACAACACTCTTGTCTCCAGGTCCCAAGCTTCTCACCTGTGCACCTATTCCGCGCTGGGTATTTGACTTGCGGTGTCCCATCCTCGTGAAGGATGAAAAAACGTCTGCCTTTGCACAAACACATCTGTCCCATTTCTTTTTGTCCCACAGCAGTGTTGGAGTGTCAAAATTGTTGAATTCGATTAAATAGCCGCCAAAAACCCCACCTAGGCTTGTTGTTAATCTAGAACACAGAGCTAAATTTATATCCTCTACGGACACAATATTCTCCTTTTCAATGAAAATCGTTTCCGTATTTCCCAAAAAAGGTTCCGAGGTCCAATATTTGTCCTCTCGACCCCACCCCTTGCCAGGTATCTCCACAAATTCATAGAAGCTTTTTTGTTTTAAAGGGTTGACAAGAAGTGGTCTCGCGTTCCGATCTGGAGTGGCGGGATTCCATGAGGCAGAGCAGGTCAATATTATTGCATGTAGCGGTAGCTTTTCAAGTAGATCTTGCGTCCTGGATGATGTCAACATCCGAGCCAAGTCTAACGCAACGAAGCGAACACAAGGCAGCCATTTAGCGTTCGCCAAAAGCGTAAGCATTGGGTTAGTAAAAGCATGAAGCGGGGTTCCCGGAGTTGGTGCCCCAGGACAGTTCGTTGCTCTGGTCGACAATTGCGTCGCTAGTCTTGGAGTCATGCACCAACCGGCTACCCGTCAGGTTTGCACTCTCCTCACTGTATTTTGGCTATGCCACAGTGATCCACTCAGGGGAGCCGTCAAGACGGCAGTACCGCTCAGCAGGGTAATACAGAGCTGAGCAGAATCGTGAACCAAAGTCCAGACTACCGGCCTCCGTTTTGACTTTCTTAAACCATCCATCAAGATCGTAATGCTCCAATGCGGAGAAGACTTTTTATGGCAAACTGAGAACGTCGTCAAGACGTTCTCGCTCCGATAGGCGCTTGAATTGCCCCCGAGAACATGCCGAACTGGTGAGAGTCCCAAAAAACGGATGGCACCAAGACCTCCACACAAGAACCAAGCCAAAACAGGGCTGTCAATCTCCCCCCCTTCCCCCTTACCCCAAAAAGGCTCGCAAACGACAACCCCATCTATATAGTCATACTATGCATGGGATCTTCCAAATCAGCCAATCGCTGCTGCTCGCAGAACAAGCCTCTCATGAAAGCTGAAAGCAGAGCTTATTGTTTTTTGCGAAATACGTAAAAGCAGAGATAGAAATTTCAAGGTAGCAAATTACGCCGCCATCCCCCCTGGTGAAAATCAACTTTCTCATCTGGGTAAGGACGCGTGGAAATAAATAATTGGAAGATAAATTGATCGGAACACATTGTGTATCTCTATTTGTAAACGAAGATTACATACGAATGATGATTGGTGCTTTATTAACTGACCATATGCACGCGTTAGGCAAATTCTCGAAACCTTTATTGGCTAAAAAAAAGCGTAATACAGGGATGAAACTCCTCGTATAGAAATAGGGGGGGGTAATGAAGCTACCGCATCAATTTTTTTTAGTACTATGAAAACGGTACAGTATTTGAGTGTTTCACGTGTTTTCCTCATCCACGCTTCTGACTACTTGTGAAGGAGGGTTTTGGACGGGCGGGTTTGAGAGCTTGTGGGTGATCGTGAGCGGGAGGTGTCCTGCAGAGTGGAGAGGGAAGAAGATTCAGCTCATGGATGTGTTTTGAAAAGTAGACAAAGTGAAAAAGAATGAACGCTTTGAGTTGTAGTCGAGTTCGTAGACGAGCGGCGTTGGCAGCCGTCCTTCCCTCGCCAAGTGATCAGCATTTTATGCGGGAGCGATTGTCGAGCTTGGCAGGTTTGCCCTCGACAAGGTTGATGAGCTTTGTGGTGATGCCCCTCGTGCTGGGAGCTATGATGCTGTTGAATGGGTTTCAGGAGTATCGGAGGGTAAACGGCCGCGGGAGAAGAATGGTAAATTCGGCTTAGCGAGCGAGTCTTCTGATCAATGCGTTGGTCTGCTCCATCACGGGGCAGAGCCTTTGTGACTCGGATTTTTTTTTGTCGTGGTTGCGCTGTGCTGTAGTTTTTAGTCGTTTTGTAGACAATCGCGTTTTGTTTCCGTTGCTTTATGAGCTACGTCAAGCATTTTGCGTGGACTAGCCTGCCCAAATAGTTTGTCCCCATACCCGATCACCTGATCAATCAGTTAAATGGATGGTGTTTACTTTTTGAATTGCGTTTGTCTCTCCTGCAGAAATCACCAGTCGATTTTCTTTTTGCCAGAGCACAGCAAGCTCTTCCACAACATGCTACTCGCAAACTGGCTGGAGCTGGCACGATACCCAACTTGGGCGATGCACCGGGACTGGACCCATTCCAACCTTCATCTAGATCAACGTGATGAGCGGATGAGCACGTCTGCAAGTTTTGCGAGAAGCAGTGCTCTCCGGTGCGCCTAGTCAGTCGAATCTGAGATATTCTCAGAGGGAATAATTCCGGTCCGCTTGTGACCATTTATTTGAACGCTGCGCCCATTGGAAGCTCACATGACCAGATCGCCTTCAAGACAGGCTAGTCGCCATTTCTGCAATAGAGCACCAACACTTGCTTCCAGTTGAAATGCCTGTTGGAGTGGACAAAGCATTTGCTCACAGGCCAGGCGCGCGCCTGGTAACCCCAAAGCGATGATTTGCTCAAGGAAGCGGGGCCTCACCTAAAAGCTCCAACGCTATGCTCACGGAGCTATCGTTACGAATGGGCTCGTCTGGTTTTTGAGATCACCAAGGAGCTAAGACCCTTCCCTTTAAAGCGGTTCCGCAATCGCAATCACAATCGTGAACGGTTGAAGAGCACATGAACCACTTGATACATGTCCTCGATTTTTGGAATGACTAGGGATTCGCGAAGAGCCACTGCTCTGACCTGGCTTTATGAAATTCGGCTCAAGAGCCGTGCGACAGAGAACGATCATGTAATGAACCTCCCACTCTACGGGAGCACATAGTGCCAATTTCCGCTGGACGAGACTCATCTCTGTGAGTGCGTCACTGGATCGTCGAAGAGGTCTGTCACCGTTTTTCAGAGCAAGCCCAATGAGGTTTCTCCCTCTTATCGCTTGTTATCGTGTAGAATATCAATCCTTATTCATCATCTATACCAAATTCTGTTCAACCTCCCTATCAGGAGGAAGGACTCAGGGCGGCTCCCTGCTGGATTTGCTGGTTCACATCTAGAATGTATGGGACATGTTGATCATCTGGGGTACCGTCGATAATAACCTACCACCAGAACATAATTAGACCCTCGAAAGCACCCCATGAACCCAGGCCTAGGGGTTGGCAGCGAGCACGTCAGTCCCACAGTTTCTGCATCGAACAATAGCGGAACGCCCGTTCTTTCCAAGTCTGTTCGAAACGGACGATATTCTCCTATGCAGATTCGGGCAAGGTGAATTGAAAAGGATAGTTCGCCGTGTGACTTGAGTTTGGGATATGTTTATGTTGTTCCTGAACATCAAAAAGCTTTCAAATGAAAACTCTTAAACTTGACTATCCCCATGAACGTGAAGAGAGGATATCCACGTTTTCTAAGCTGTTGTTTTAGAACGGGCAACTTGTTCATTAGTTTTCCCCCTTTTTTCTTCTTCGCGCTGCTTCAGCTGCTGAGGGGACGTTTTGTGAGAATGGGCAAAATGGATGAATTGAACTTGTCGGGGAAGGAGTCGTTGTTGAGGAACAGGGAGGATTCGGGAAAGAATGTGCTGCATGAAAAGGTAGACAGTTGAAAGCAACAAGCTTGCCGGTGTTCAACCGCTGGCAGTTTGCCAGTTCTCTTTTTGTGGGAGTTAAGAAGTATGGAGTCGAACGCTTTTTCGTTTGGGGCGATGACAATGGAGGAGCCGGAACCAATTTCATTTGGGACGTTTCGCCAGAAATATTATGCGCTTGAAAAAGAATTGGAAGCAGATCAAGGTGACCTAGATAAGGTGACGGAGGCACAGAAGAGGTGTATGGACGCAGAGAGGCAAGTCAATCGAGTGGAGAAGGAGCGAAGTCAGGCGGAGGCAGCTTTGGGTTTTATCGAGAGACAGTGTTTGGAAGCGAGAAAGGGAGGGTTGAGGAAGTTTCTTAAGGGCGGCAGTGATGTGGATTTGGATATGTTGGAGATAAAAAAGTTGAAATACCAGAAGCGACTGAACGAGCTTCACAAGGAAGTTAGAAAAATGCAGGACAAGAAACTGAGGACTGAGAGCAACCTTGCGCAGGCGCGAGAAGAGTTTCTACGGAAAGTCTACTACGGCAAGAGGCAGCGAGTAGCGCTTGAACAGGCGTTTCGAGGAGAAGACGTTAGTACGGACGCTCGGAGACTGCAGCAGAGGCGTGACGTAGCAAGGAAAGATTACAGAAAATCCCTTGAGAAACTTGAGGACCACAAGGCAGCACTTGCACACCTGGAGAACAGCCGATCAAATCTACTGATGATCCACAACCTTCTACGGACTCTGTCTTCCAACCACTCCGTTGCACAGTTTATAGTTGGAGACAGTGGTCGCACCAATAATGCAATGCAGCAAGCGCAGGTGTTGTCAAACAAAGCCTTGAACGAACTCAGCCAGGCCAACAGCGCAAATTTTGAGCTAGCGAGGCGGTCACAACTCGAAGATCTTCTGGGGGAATTCAAGAGCTTGTCCAGCATCGTGAGCGATGGTTATATAGTTGACGCGAGCATAAGGAGGAAGTTGGGAAAGCTTCAGCAGACCGCAGAGCAAGGACTTGCCTTGCTGACCAAAATGCTTGACCTGCAGCGGAATGCTATTTCAGATGCGGAGAAGAAATGCGACAGCCGTAAAGGCGGCCTCGAATCTGTTCAGCAGAGCTTGGAGAAGGAGCGGCTGCGTCTAGTACACACTCCGTATACCGCTATGGATTAGCATCCATGTGTTTTTGTTTTGTCTGAGTTGTCGCCTATTGGGCACCGATTGAGGACCGTGAATACACGGCCCGGGGTTTGATCAGCATTTTATTTATGTCATCTTTAAAACCAGCCTTCAATTTTTCGATGCAGACTACCGCTTCGGTCTCCGGTATCCGGACAGCCTCGCGGTATCTTCATTGCTCGCTATCCCTCCTAGGCTGCCGGCTAAACGAGGTACAATGTTTCTACCTTGTCCACTCCCGCTTACAATCGTTTCGGTTTATTGCGGCGAGGGGTGCTCAGCACACAAGGCTGAATACCACAGTGCTTTCCGAGCTTGCCATTACCTCTGGAAATTGACCCCCTTCCCCCGTCCTTACTTCAAACTCCCCAAGCAGCCCAACCTCCTAGCGATAGTCTACCGACCACGGTTGTGATGGCTGTTCACTACTAAATATTGCAACATTCTCATGAGGCACACAGCGGGGAATGCGACTGGGAGCACTAGCTTGGCTCGTTTTCGACTTGGTCAGCCCATTCACAGCTCCTTGTGCTACCTTAAAGACCGGAAACGACTTGTTTTTGTTCCCCCACCGGAATTTGTGCTACCTTTTTTGTCGCAGGGGCTCCCCTGCTGCGCCCGGGTTTCTTCACTTTGCGATCCATACCGGTCAAGCTGCGCAAGGGTGTCAGCAAAAGGGTTGAGGCCGGGACAGTGGGCCGGTCTTCCGCCCAATCCTACTGTCATGGGAGAGGCCGCGATCGCGAATTCACGATATGTTTCCAGAAGTCTTTGACCAAGGAGCGGTATCACAACTGAAGTAGCTCCCCGTGCTCGAGATCACTCAAGGCCCGGTTGGAATTGGAACTGCGTTATGAGAGGGTAGTGATCAGAACCACCTGCTTCCACAACCTCTGCACCCACACATGTTAGTAACGCAGGATTGTAAAACACGTGGTCGTAAACGGCGCGAAGCTTTAGTCCGAGGAACTTTCCATGCCAGGTATGCGTCCTGGAGCTGCTACAATGCTGAGAAAGTGCGTTCACGAGCCCCATTTCCTGCTCCAAGAACCTTGTGCACAGGGCGTTGGATGTATTGAGATCCCCAAGAACGATCGTTGGAATTTTGCCTTGGTCCTGACCATTGGAAAAGCGTAGCTCCTCGGGTGAATGGAGAAACTTCCGTGTTGCGTAGTACATGCACTCACCTCTAATAGACACTCACAGTGAGTTTGAACTTCCTGCAATCTTTGCTTTTCCACCTTCCAAGGAAGACTGGGAAACGCGGCTCTGAGGTGAAGGTTGACAATCTCCAGTTCTGAGATCCGTTCATCAACGATCACGGATGTTTTCCATGCAGGGTACCAGCCAAAGAAGATCTCCTTCGACACAAGATCTGAGGCCCCGAGCGGAAGTTTCGAGAGAATTGCAACACCGCCATGACGCCAGCGATGGTGCAGGAACCGTATATGCTGGTAAGCTTCAGTAACGCTCTGTTGCTCCAGTAGAAACTTTTCCCAGCATCTGTTTGTCTCTTGGAGGCACACAATATCTGCGCCGCTCTGGGCTATGACATGCGCCGTCTTAAGATTACCAGGAAAAGCCAAGTGACCGTCCTACTCCAAAAAAAGCAAAACTGATGAGCAACAGGTCGAACCGAACGACCTAGCCGTGGATTTCAGAAGAACATACCATGTACACGTTGTATGTCGCCACGGAAATATGTTGCCGAAGCTCATGGTTTTCATCGGGCCTGATCCGTTCATCTTGCCGCATTGGCTGAAGATGGACGCAGGTCACTGCCCGCGCTAAGTAGTTCCTCGCCCGGAGCCACTGACCCTGCGAGGAGGAAAGCGACCTCAGCGGTGGCTTCTTTGTTATCCTACCGTTCGACGCGCCAACAAAGCAAGTCATGGACACCATACAGCAGTGTGCAGGGTTCTCCCAAATGGTTCTCCGATGACGAGTCATGGATGCACGTTCCGATGATCTAGCACGTCCTGATCAGCCTCTCAACAACAATGGCGAAGAACGCAAGCAATCAGATCGAGACGAGTTGCGGCAATTGGGGGGAAGCTATCCGGGATGCCCAGTGGCTAATCATACAGGCTTTAGGTATTATGCGGATACCAATGCTGTTGACTAGCGAACTTTTTCGCCGTGGAGCGCGAGCTCCGGCCAAAGCGAGTTTCCTTTTGTTTACGTGACCAACGGAGTTTTGTTGGTTTCTGCCAACAGTCTTAAAGGTCTGCTGCCGTACCAGTTCGCTGAGCAGAGGCCCCTTGCAAAGCGGCGAAATTCGCAAACTGACTCTTCCCCGTCGCTGTTGGGACTTGATCTCCCTTACCCTCAACGCGGGTTGATTACCTGCGGGCACGCAGCAGCTCAATTGAGATAGTCTTGTATCATTGATGGAGGCTAGATTGTTATAAGTCTGCTGACGTGCTCCCATGGAAGGCATCCCAAGGCCACTTTTTATGAGAGCGCGGCACCGAGCTTTTTTTCGGCCACTCTCAAACACTCTCCGGGTGGGTTGGTTCTGTGGTCTGAGGAATGCAAGCCAGCCACTCCATGAGCCCATAGCAGACAGCCACTAGAAACCTAGGAGAGCAATCGCATCATTCAAGGACCTGCCCGCCGCCATATCTGACGCAATTTCAGACTGCAAATGATTCCAAAAATTAGGTTTATATTAGGTGAATGAGCAAACAAGCCAAACGAACTAGCGAGTCCTTTCAAAAACAAATCACGCGGAAACAAGCCGCGACTGTGCAAAGCCGCTAGCCACGATCGTAGGTACTGAGATATCTGCGCTCATGGTGCAGCAGTGTATTCGCCTTTCTCAGATCGTCTCGGCGATGACGGAGATAGCCAGCTCTCTCGCAATCCTTCCGCTCGAGCCCATGACCTTGCGACCTCCACTCTTGTTGTTCGCGCTCTTCTGTGGTTTAGCCCTGTCCTTCTGAGTCAAAGTGTGCATCTTTACGAGCAAGTCTTCAATGTCCTTGTACCCCTTTTTCGTCGCGATCATCAGAGGCGTCTGTTTTTTGGCGTTCCTGATATTGAATTTCGCCTTGTTCCTGAGGAGAAGCTTAACAACTTCAATGTGATTGTTCTCAACAGCATTGAAAATCGGAGTGGACCCCTTTTGGCTCTGATCCGGCTGGTCAATCACTGCACCGTGTTCAATGAGCAGCTCGGCAACCTTAAGGTGTCCTCCCTCGCATGCAAGGTGCAATGACGTGGTTCCCTTTTGCTCGAACTCTGCGTTGTGATTCAAGAGGAGCGAAACAACTTCCAGCTGATCCGCCTTGGAAGCCTCCTGCAGAGGCGTCAATCCTTTGCTTCCCTTCCAGTTGATATTGCCACCACTGTCAAGAAGTTTGATAACATCCTCGAGGCTACCGTCCCTCGCGGCAGTGCACAGCTTCTCCCTCGGCCTCATAGTTCAATTCCTCTCGAAAAATACTATGGCTTCCTCCAACGACAAAATGGCAACACTCTCCTGCTCCTACTCCCCTCGGATCACTTGCTCTCCAACTGGCCCAACCCTTCCCAAGCTGTTCTATCCAAACATCGACTCCGTTATAAATACTCCTTCCCGACCTCTCCCCCATTGCCCAAGTGATTCACAAAAATATCAGGATCCATCGTGGCGTTCCCTAATCCAAAAAAATAAAAATAAATAGTTGATCGGTACTGCAACTCCTGCCTCACCCCTCTCCTCCCTCCCCAAGCCAAAGCCATATCTCTCTCTCTGCACAACAAAACAATCATCTAGTTGCCATCGACCTTAGACTCCACCCCAAATGGGCAAACAGCTGCTGCCCAACCAAAGCTGACTTTCTCTTCACCATCTACAAAATTATTTCATATTTCTGAGAAATCATTAATATATTTGATAATTATTTAATTCATTTTAAATGAAACGGGTTCTTCAGGAAACGAGTCGTCAATCAATTGATGATTCTTGACGAGATCCTGGAATTCTCATCTGGGGCATTTTTCGCTTTTTTGGGATGGGAAAAAGGGGGGGGGGGGAACCTACGTCAGGTGAGCTCCAGAAATTTGAACGACTAAAACAAAACTTGCCATTTTTATAGCTTCTGGTGACTTGGTACCCAGACCTGGTTAACTACTCTAGAAAGTCTCTCCCTCACCACGAGCAAAACTAGGGATATGGCATTTTAGTAGAACAATTCAATGGGCAAGCCATCTAAACACATATTGTCGGGGGAGCGGGGGGGGGGGTGTCACTCACTGACTACTCGCTTTTTCGCAGTTTGCGGGACATCAATTTTTTTTTTCTCGTTTTGAAGTTATGTCAATCTGGATTTTGGCGCTTCTATGTGTTCATTGGCTAGATTCATGAACCGAGTGGAGTCTTACACAGATACTTTCTAAATCAAATAGGATTCGCAACCACTTCAGTCAAAGCAGCACAATGCGTTTACTTTCAACCCCTGTGGGAACTCACTCCCCTCGCTGTGCTCTCCCCACAGCTGTGAATATGAGCGACCATCAGACCTCGTATGCTACCGTAGGTGGGGCCGGGCCGTTTCGTTGTTACCACGGAGGGTTAGCTTGACTCCTGCACGCTTGTTCGCAATCAGCCCTGCCCATGATCCCAGCCGTTTCTCATTGTTTGCGGAATGCCCAGCGAGAGAACCCATCAATGACTCTAACGTAATCGCCGGTGGGAAACAGCGAATTCTAGTTACAGGCTGAAGAGAGAATGCTTCAAATGTGCCGGATAAGTAGTCGGAAGTCCATCGACTCGTTGTCACGCATGGTCACAATTGACAATGATCCATTACTGAAAGAATTTGCTACGAGAGACCTGCTCCGGCAATCGGTCGGCCAATTAACCTCCACCCTGGACTGGACAGTCAATAGCTCTGCATGCAGAGTTGCAAGAGCAATAGCGTGTAAATACTGATCAATTTTTGCTGTGGACGGTGAGGGAAAATTTAAGAAAGATATCCAAAACAATCGAGGGCAACAGCAACGATTTATTCGGAGCCTATCTATCTACCCCGAGGCGCGGAACGGGAGACGCTGAAGACTCGCGTTCAACAACAAAGGTGAGGAGGGGTACCCGGTGAGGAGGCTGTCAAGGCGGCCGGGGGAATATCCCAAAAATACACTGTTTACTGGCTTCATTAGCTGGCTTTATTAGCTGGCTTTATTGGCTTTATTAGCATAGCCTACAGCGCTACGGCTTTATTAGCTGGACTTTACTAGCTAGCCTAAAGCGCTACGCAAACCGTGAAAAGGAACTAAGAGCTAGGTAGGGAAGCGTGCAAACCCAGGCGCATTTGGCCTCGGCAAGCATGCTGCTCGAATATCGCCACAGAGAGGCCACAAATGTTCCAAGTATTCGACAGGATGCTCAGTGAAACATTTCCGCAACCACTCCAAACCCGCCTTCTCCACGTGACCAAAGCTTTCCACAGAGAAAGGCTGGAACCGGTGGGAGCGACCCTCAGCGCGAGGCAGATTGGCCGTACTCTCAGCATACCGTCGTTCCTTCACGCGGCGAAGGGCCGAAGCAGCTGCTCCCCGGCGGCGGGCGGCAGCCGTGAGATGGGCGCTTGCCACAGGGCATGTAATCAGGAGGTCAACATATGCTGAGCGTCTGGCGGCAGCATCGGAGACGAGGAGATCTGCGATACAGCGGGGCGGTGCCCTATCCGAGACCGATCTGGGTAGTTCCGATTCTACCTCAACTTTATGCCCTACCCGAGTCAAACATTCGCTGAGAATGTACTTGAAGCGAGTGTGAAAGCCGTTTACTTGCGCTTTCCCACGAGCTCTTCAAACGACCTAACTGAAGCGGTTCTCTGCTTGGTAACAGTTCCCCACGAACTCACCACCACTCTGGTCCACGTCAAGATAGATCGAAAGTTGTGCGTGACCTTACAGAGACCAATACAGAGGCTAAAAAAGAAAAAATGGCTTGTCACAACCCCGAGCATCGAGCTGCGAAAAGAACTGTCTCCAACGGACCTCTTGCGTCAGAAAAGTAGGACAATTCACGAAAGCACTCCTGGTCAATCAAACGCATCCAGTCAATCATTATCATGATCTGTGCGATCGGGAGCTGGCAGGGAAGACAATTTCGTTCCGTTTTAGGATGATTCGGTTGAAGAGGCAAGCTATCAGACAAGGTCCTACGATAGGTGACTGAACTGTTTGAATCTGGACTAACCTAAATCATTGACACTCTGGGAGCGCTTACATGTGCGCTCTGGAACGGGAACGGCCTTCTCGCGTTCGCGATTGGGGTTCCGAGTAGTCTGGGGCCCACTCGCCAGTTTGTGCCGCGTGGTCACGAGCGTGCTTGAAGGCGACTTTCAGGCGATCTGGAAAGCTCTTGAAACAAAAGCCTCTGGTGAGATAGGCATCACCAAATGGACCCGAATCGAACAAGAAACAGTAGCGATGGCATCTCAGCCGCGTTTCACGCGCTTCCCGCCGACTTCAGGCCACCAGAACTGGCACTGCGCACAAGGGCCACCTGGTGAAGATTCGCAGGGCTGTTCGCAATGACGCGTTTGAGGAGTCCCCCTTCCAGTATGTTATCGAGGCAGCCCTACAGGCTCCCCTCTCCCAGGACAACGACCCCTCAGGCGAGGTGGAAGGCCAGCCAAGGTGCAGATGCAGGCGTACTGGCGATCGCCCATCTTCCCAAAGGCACTGCTCCGGCCCTAGCGGACTCCGAGCAGAACACCTCCAGGGTGCCAATCAGGACGTCCAGATGGCTATGATTCGCGTCCTCCAGCAACTAGCTACCAAGCCAGAGAAGTTTGGCCCCTTATCGCAACCATGAACGCTTTACAACAGAACTCACTAGTGGAGCCCGTCAAGACTGAACAAGGAATCTAGCTATGCGTCAAAATACCCCTAATGGGTTGTGTGGCTACGTTCTACTAGAGGGGCGATCTCATAGTTCCCTCCCAGGCGCGCCGTCAACTCGGCCTCCTGGAAGGCAAGTAGTGCATTCCCTTTCCACAAGGACCGGTGAGCGTCGCGCGTGCTCCGCTGACTTGTGATGATGGGTGCTGCAGGTGCAGTGTGACAAATTTCAAATACTGATCGGCTTGCTTCCCCATCCTCCCGATCGTTTCCTGGCAGAAGGGCACGAAGATGTCGTCATTATGTGCCCTGATCGCATCCCAGTATTTTGCTCTTTGAACACGTCTCTGCCATGTGTGCAACGTACCCGGTCTGAGAGGACGGTTTATCTGGGCTTATCTAGGTAGGTCTTTTGTAGCGGTGCTGTCACCTTCACGTCGATCACGTACAGCTTCCCGGTCCGAGGGTGGAGAGCTAGAATGTCTGGGCGAAGGTGGCTGCCTGGCTAGTGTCCGGTCGGTTCAAGTGTCACCTCCAGCTCAGACAATGTAGACTCGGAGGGAAAGTGCGGATTCTCGTTTTTGTTATTGGGTGCAAAGCTATTTCTAGTCCGTGTGAGGAGGATTGGTGCTGGTGTGTCCCTCTTGCAAGGCTGCGTTTTCGATGCAGTCTTGCTTCAAGGAGCTGTTCTCGTAGTTGTTGAGTCGAATAACCCCACACTAACGGTGTACCGGCTTGGTTACTGAAACGACAGCACGAAACGCCTTACGCTTTTTGGATGGCGTTCTACTCGCGGACAGGACCAAATCGATAAACTTGACAGACGTTGCAGGCAACAACTGGATTGCTGTAGGGCAATCCACTTGGAGCGGTCTACCATGCTCCCTCCCCGGAGTTGTGACCCCCTTTCTGGAAGCATTACACAATAAAGTCCCCCGACCTAACTATAGTTGCCACCCACTTAGAAATCACCGTTGTGGGCCCGCTCCAGCCGCTGAAGCATATACACCGATTGGGTCAGACTATGCTCCGTGCCCGCGGAGCCCGACTGCAACTGACCAAAAATGCCCTCAATGCGGCAGAAGCCTGACTACTTCTCGACTGCTCAGGCGAGGCATTCCTGGAGTGACCGCCACACGAGCAGGAGTCACGATACATTCGATCCCGCTAGGGTCACCCGCTCCTACATCCAAAGTGGGCGCCACATAATGCAGAACCAACACGAAGGGCTCTTTAAGCAAATCACACAATTTACCACAACAGGAACTGATAGCTGAATAAACTGATGATCATCATCAACTCACCACACAGGTCGCCCTGTTTATGTACTGTGCAGAAACCCGCTTAGGGTATATCATCGACGCTGCCTGGCAAAGGCGGAAAGCCCTTTGGACGAAAACTGGGCTCGCGAACCGGATGCAATGACGAGACAACACCTGGAAAGCGTTAGTCCATCGTCAAAGCGTTCAGGGATACTTGACCTGTCGGGGCTCTGAATAAACGGATAGTAACCCACAGTCCGTGTTCTGAACCACTACGCTGATGTCAACTTGTTTTCTTCCCTCTCAAAAACTATGCCAATTCGAGTTCTGTTGCTCCGGCATACCTTGCCGGAGAAGCTCGTGGTTTGGAGAGCATTAATATTATCAAATACACTTAACAATAGAACTAAATCTAAACAGGTAGAGGGCATTGGGAAGAAGTATAGCAGTATTTCATTTCGCATAGCAAGCAACACACCAGCAAGCAGTATTTCACTTCGCTCTGTGAGGAACTGCGGAAAGCCCTATCGGATGCTGAAATTAAGGACATGGAAGCTAAAACACCGGTGCAGTTGAAGGCTCACAAGATCGGGGAGCTCGATTCCATGAAAATGGTCACAGGAGCAAGTAGGAAGAGAAGGGTGAAAAATTAGGTTTCCCACTAGCAGCAAGGTGCATTGTCATGTCGTAGTTGTCAAGAGAATGAACTGGAAGAAGTGACCAAAGTCTTAATCGTAGTGGCGAGCGGGTCGGGTTTTTCGCTGTTTACTCGACTAAACCACGCTGTTTTCGCGGATTCAACCACTTCTGGGTCGTAACTGCGAAAAACCGACCCACTTGGCATAAGCCTAATAATAGAGTACGGCTAAAAATCAGGATGTCCGCGCTCACCGATTAAATGAAAACAATTCATTGTATTTGTCCATAGCGTTCCGCGTTCCGCAGGGGTTAAACAAAATTAATCTTAGCAACAGAACTCGAATTGGCTTAATTTTTGAGCAGCCCAGGAAAACAAAAAGACATGAGGGTGGCCACCGCCAAGAACGGACCGCAGACATTGGAATGGGCTTTACTGGGCTTTACTACATAGACACTGGAATAGCATCTCTGCCTAGGTGGATCCGGGAGACCAGCCGCTGACTCCGTATTTCTCGTAGCTCGAGGCCCCGGGGTGCGCGGGGTTAAGCGTGATCGCTTCCCTAGATAGTGATCGAACTAGTCTTGCGCTGCATTAGGCAGCCGCCCAGTAAAAAACGTTCATGGGTTGCTTAACCCACAGTCTCAGCAGCACGCTGATAGCTTTTTATTTTCTTTCGGCCTGCTCAAAAATTATACCAGATCGAGTTCTGTTGATCCCAGCTCACATGCTCGGTGTTTACTTCCAGGTTTGTTACTTGGTAATTGGTACTACCTAATGTTGTTCCACCCGTTGGAGCAAACGTGATCAAATGTTCAGGGATGAGCGAGGATATCGCTGCTTTGTTGCTGTGGATGCGCGTCATCAGCGTTTTGCTTCTTGCTTCTCAAGGTAGTCAGGCCCTAACGATGCATAAACGCATCAAATCCGTTTGATCTGATATTCTGATTCCGCGTACCATATTAAATGCATGCGAGGTCCCAAACTTGAAACATTACTTCCCTCTGCAATGAGCGGGTATCCGAGTGTTCGGAGACAAGAAAAAAGAACACAGAGCGGAAGAACAGAACCCACCCCGACGGCTATAAGATTATGCGCCTCCATCATCAAAGCAGCGTTCACAGGCCGGAATACGATTCCGTAACTTCGACTATATTATTATTAAATAAATTAATACAATTTGATGAAAGATGGAAACTAAATCGAAACATCTTCCTAGAAACGCTAGATCGATTTTCTAGCTACGGAAATAGGAAATATAAGATATGCGTTTGCGGGACGGAAATCAAGAAATCTAATTCTAGGCTCGGGTGTAGGCTGACAGTTCCGGCCGACAAAAAACAACAACAATTGATTGACTGTTACGGTTTGATTGAATATTTCACTTGGTTTTAGAAAAAACTGGCTTTTTTTTAATCTGACTGAACTTATCCAATGTCGACGTTCGAGCGGATCGGATCAGCGGAGGCGACACTCCGGGGCTAGGAAAGTGTCGGCAGGGCTTCGAAACTGTCAATAATTCGAAGGCGCTGCCCGCGGGTGTCTGCAAAGAGCTCCGGTCTGCAAATTTAATCACTATTCCAGTAGATTCTTGTGACAATGACATTTCTAAAGGATGTTGCGGCGATGTGATCATGTTTTTCAGGCCTTATCGTCCCCATTCATGGACTCGAGGCAGGTGCAGCCAGCTTGACCACAGCTGGCAGGGCGTTTCCTCTTTATCTGCAGTACATGTCAGTATCAGCAGACAAGGTTTCCGTGAAAGTAGGTCATTGCTTCCCCAAGGTATAAAACAACATACCTTGGCAGTGTAGCTCTTGGGCTTTAGGTTTGGAAAGCATCAACTACAATCAACAGCAGATCGAAGTCTAAACAGGTACAGAACACTGGGAAGAAGCATGGAAAGCACTTTTGAACACATGAGCAGCAGTTTTTTTGCTCTGGAGGAGCGGCGGAAAGCCCTCTCAGATGCTGAAATTAAGGCCATAGAAGCTGAAAGACTGGTCCAGTTGAAGGCTCGCAAGATCGGGGAGCTCGATTCCAAGAAACTACAAGCCGCCCATGGACTTGAGGTCGCGGGTAAGCACCTCAATAGGGCGAAGCGCAAGGGCCTGAGGAAAGTTTTCCGTAGGAGCAAGTATGAAGAGAAGGTTGAGAAGTGGACGTCCAACTGCACCAAGGAAGAGAGTGAACTGGAAAAATTGACTGTGCAAATTGCTGCAGAGAAGGAGGACCAAGCTAAGGCGCTGCAACGGCTTAGCCTGGCCAAGCAAACTCTGGCAGAGAAGAACTCAATCGACGAGCAAATCAAGAGCATACTTGAGCAAGCATTCCAAGGTTTCTCAGGCGACATGACCGAGAACCAATGCGAGAACCGTCGCAACCTCTTGCGGGATCAATACGAGAGAAGCCTCTCCATGGCCAATGACCCAAGAAGGGCCCTTGAGCACCTCACAAATGCCTTCGAAATCATGCAGGAGGCCCATGGGAAGCTCAAAACTGCCCTTAAGATGAACACCTACGACCTCCTATCATCCAATAGAGAGCGAGAGATGTACGGACCACCCGGCCAGCCACTAGCGCCACAACCCATGGGGCAGGCGTTTATGGGACAGCCCTGCAATGCTGGAGCACAGGGGATGAACTTTGGAGCGCAAGGAATGGACTTTGGAGGACAGGGAATGAACTTCGGTACGCCTGGGTATTCTGGATATGGTGGATACGGAGTGCCTAGGCCCCGTGGTGGTATGTTCGATGACACAAACATGATTTCAGCGTACACCAGCTTGCAGACAAACGAGAATATGAAGGCCGCGCGGTCACTACTGGAGCAAGCTAATGAGGAGTTCACGCGCGCACTGGAGTTCAACCCGAATCTTCCTGAAGCGCGTGCGGTCACCGTCGGCCTATCAGATCTCCTCTCCTTCGCGAACGTCCTGTATGACAACATGCTGACCGATTTTATGGTCCGCAGCAAGGTCAAGGAAGCACTGAGAGCAGCTGACGACGCCTTGAGAAGGTGTGAGGCGGCTTACCGATTCCAAATGTCCTGCTGTGAAAGGGCGGACGAGGAGATAAATCAGAAGAAGCTGGCTCTTGAACAAGCCGAGAAGGAGCTGGAGTCCGAGCGCGTGCGTCTTATGCACCAGTGGCAGTTCAAGAACCAGACAAGTGGGGCACCGCCATCCGTACCTCCATCTGTGGTTGCCTGCTAATCAACTAGAAAACTTACACTAACACGCAACTTATGGAAGCACTTTTTATTGTTTTTCGACAAGCACTTCTTTTTTTATAAAAACAGTCTCAATTTTTTTTCTGAAACCCCTCCAGAAAAGCGTTTGTAGCGAATGAAATTATTTAATCGGAGACGGAAAGAGAAAAGCCCGAGGGGAAAAACAAGACTAAGCGTGGCGAATATTCGCGCGCCTCCAACATCAAAGCAGCGTTCATAACCGACAGCAATAAACTTAAACATGTAAACTACGAGGACAGACGGTCAGGGCGTTCGCGGAACACTTCCCGAAGCTGACGAGAGCCAACGGAATCCAGAAACCCAAAGCAGCGCAATGACTAGAGGTACCAGGAGATGATCTAGAGCCAAAGCACGAATGCATGCGGGAGATAAAACCCCCGCATATTTCAACTCTTTGCGACGTCTCATACTGGCAGCGGCAAATTCACGGGGCCTCCCACAGCCGGCAAGTAAGGGCTAACCTGGGACTAGGAACAGCAAGATCACCGTACGTCGTGACGGCGGCTATCGTCACAGTGACCCACGAGGTCCAGCCACGCGGAGTTCATCATTCTGGTACGTGTGCCACAGGCAGGGGCTTCTCACGTTCAATTTCAAGACCGGCTTGCCGCACGATAGGTCAAAGTTCGCGGTATAACGGGTTCAAGATCCGAGCATGTCGTCGGGTTCGGGCGCCTTTCAGAGCGAGGCAGCTGGGGAGCAGGTGGGCGCCAAAATCCGCGGTAGCTTCGTTTTGAGAGCAAAGTGGGCACGGCGAACCCAGCTCGGAAGGCCAGGGCGGCTCATGCAAACCGAGGTATAAACGTAGAGAAGTGCGCACTTCGAAATCTGTCAGTGTGAGTGGCGGAAAAGCGGGGACGCTCATGAGCCACTGTGAGCTGATACACCCTGCCATTTGTTGCATTTGATAGAACCGATACTACCCTTGATCTTAGCCAAAAGGCCGAGAAGATAGTCCTTCCACTATGATCCATGCAGCAGCCGGGGTACAACAGCCCCATGGACTCGTCACCTCCATCTTAACCCTCTTTACTGGACTTTACTAGCATAGCCTGAAGCGCTACGCAAGGCGTGAAGATGAACTAATAACTAGGGAGGGAAGCATGCAACCCCAGGCGCCGATGGCGCGCCTCGGAAAGCATGTCGCTGGAATATCGCCAAAGGGAGACACTTAAACGCCTCAAGAGCGCCAAATATTCAGTAGGATGCTCAGCAAAACATTTCCGCAACCACTCTAAACCCGACTTATCCACGTGACCAAAGCTTTCCACAATGAATGGCTGGAACCGGTGAGAGCGACCCTCAGCGCAAGGCAGACTGGCCATGCTCTCAGCATACCGTCGTTCCTTAACTCTTCGAAGGGCTGAAGCCGCGGCCCCCCGGCGGCGGGCGGCTGCGGTGAGGTGGGCGCTGGCCACGGGGCAGGTAATCGCAAGGTCCACATATGTTGAGCGTCTGGCAGCAGCGTCGGAGACGAGGAGATCGGCTATACAACGGGGCGGTGCAGAGTCCGAGATGGATCTGGGCAGTTCCGACTCAACCTCAACCGTATGCCCTATCCGAGTCAAAAATTCGCTGAGGATGTACTTGAGGCGAGTGTGACGCCTCGTACGGAGACCTCGCAACAGTCCGCAGGAACCCAGGAAGTGGTAGCCACAAGCGTCAATCCGGCTCTCACATCCCTGACAGAAAGACGGCCGATTAGAGTGCCACGGAGCCTGTGGCAAACCGAGATAGATCCGTGCGGCAGAACGGAACTGGAAAGCATCGAGACGATGACTCAATGACGACGGTAGAGTGGTTAACCACAAGTGCGAGAGGTGGCCTCCCATGCCGCGGAGACGAGCGGCAGTGGTAGGCGGCGTGAGAGGAGAATTGAGCATGACTGTGTGAGCGGCACTGTGTTGGCCCCAGGTGAGGCTATGTTGAATTACATCAGCGCGGGAGCTCCACAATCGGCTCAAACCCGGGTAGTCTGCAACAGGGGACCCGGGGCTAGCCTCTCCGTCATCGGCAAGAACTCGGTCGAGGGGACAATCCTCAATCGCTTCAGCTCGTCCCCATATCAGCTCCCTCCAGGAATGAAAGCGGGACCGATTTGCGTCCGGCACGGCGTTGCACCTCCTGAACGCGTGTTGAAGACCATCATAAATTGTCAAAAGCGGGGGCGGCAGGGTCACTGGATCCTCGTTGGTCAAAGCTCGAGCCAAGAGGCAGGCACTTCGCATCTGGAAGGTCACCAACGTTCGCAGCGCGGTAGCCCAGGAGGCAACCGCCGCTGGCGAGCATACCAGCCCACGGTCTGCGACGCCGAATCCCCCTAATCGCAACGGTAGAGCGATCTGTGCCCGAATTAAGTCCCTGTCGGGAGCAGCTTCAAGATCGAGGGGCTCATCCAAGAGCGTTCCCCAGTGTTGCAGGGTCATTTCGTCGGCTTTAGCCGCGATCCACGAGCCCCAAGCTGGAGGCAGGCTGCGCAACCAGTAGTTGAGTCTGGGACCGGCACAAAAGCGGGAAAGCAAGCAGGCCGATTGCAGCATGCTGTCGGGTAGGTGCTCAATGGCGTCGGTGAGTTGCTTGTGCCGTGCCAAAACTCGCTCGCAGGATGCTTGGACAAAGTTGTCAGTCCCCAATCCGACGCCGTGGTGTTCGAACCCTTCACGTTCACTGATTAGTCGCAGCGTGGGTGGCAGAGAGTTCAGCGACACGTCCCTCGCGGGGAGAAAGCGACATTTTTCTGTTTCCACAGTCAAACCGACGCGACGTGCAATCGCTTCGATCGCGGTCAGTCCCCTAGCCAGGGTGTCAGGGGTGCCCAGCAATGTTACGTCATCGTGGTACGCGCAGATTCGAAGATCCGAGACCTCAGTCGAAAGACGTAAAAGTACGAGCTGTAGGGCACAGGCATGAAGAAGAGGTCCGCAAGGGTCGCCTTGTTGGACGCCAGTATGTGCTTGAAAAACAGTGCCCTCCGTTGTCAAGTAGGGGAGGCTCTCCCCTCCGTAAATACCCGATAGAAACGGCCACGCCTCCGGAAACACACGTCGGAGCACCTCTAGCGCATGCGTCCGCGACACGCTGTTGAATGCGTTCCGGAAATCAACCACCAAGACTCCCCACTCCGGCCTACTGGCGCGTTCTAGCTCGATCCCATGGGTGATCAGTTCGCAACCCCCAGAAAATCCCACCCCTACTTGCAAGGGCGCCATAAAAGCTAAGGAAAAACAGTTTTTGGTTTCGTGAGGGTGTATGGTGCTGGCTTTTGGTGGTTTTGAGTCGCAATTGTGTTCTTCGGTGGGAGGCGCTTCTTTCTGCAGCCTTTCCCCCGCATCTTCTAGTGGTGTGGTGCGTGCTGGGGGTTGCTAGCGCCCCTTGGAGGTCATGGTGGTTTTTCTTTGGTTGCAAACGTTGGGAACAAGTTCTCTTTTTGGGGGTTTCGTGGAGGAATCGGTTTTTCACACCTTCCAATCGTTATGGTTGGGGTTTCCCCACCCATTCCGGCGGACGGAGCCGTTCTCTCAGCGCGCGTGGAGCTCTGCGTGGGCGGGTTTAGTACCGCGGCCACCCTCACGGACTGCGCTGACGAGTTAGCCCATGGGATCTGCTCGAAACTGACGAGTCTTCTTGTGACTGCTTCCCAGGAACACCGCCTGCCCCTGCTGATCGCCTATTTGGAGCGCTTCTCCGCCTCCGCGCCTGCCCCATACCCCCGGTGCCCGTCCCCGCGGATCCGCACGGTACAGCGGGGCCTGCCTCCACCCGACCCGAGCGCTCCGCTCCGGTCATTCCTGATTCCGACTGGCCTACCCCTATTCAAGGACAGACGCCTCCTGGGCCCGCGTCGGGCCCGAATCCTGCTCCCTCCAGTGCCCCACGTGCGACCTATTCGCAGGTCCTACGCAGGGGCTCTTCTGAACAACGCACGACGGCAATGGTGCGTATGATGCCACAACACATCCCTATTGACTCTTCTCGCCAACTATCTCCGTTCCACTTTGTTTGGATGACGAACGTGCGTCCCCAGACCCCCTCTCGTGGTCGGGGCCGCGCGCCCGTCCACTACCGCGATTTTCGCGACACCATGGCTTCCTCCCTTGGGGTCGCCCCGTGTGAATTCCTATATGTGGACTTCACGGGCCCTCATGCCTGTTTTCTTGTTACTGACTCGGCTTACCAGTTCCTTCAATCGCTTGTAACCACCCCCGCGCCCCAGCGCTCTGCTCTGGCCAACATGATACTGACTCGTCCTCATGTCTCTTTGCTTGTTGAGTTCGATCGTTTTGACGCCGGCTGGGTTCCTCCGTCGGCCTTGCAAAACCTGGATGCCTCGCAGGCTTCGGTTGTCGCGCTACACACTCATGCGGCGCGGCTCTCGCGCATACAGGCGAGCCTCTTCGCGCGTTTTCCTCCTCGCGGGGTCCTCCGCACCACGCTAGAGGCCTTCCTCTCCACTGAGGCCACCCTGCTGGAAGCTCACCCTGCGTTTGACCTTCTGCCGCCGACTCTTGAGCACCCTTCCTCCCCTCGCCTTGTCTCCGAGGCTCGTGACACCGACATGGCAGAAGCACCATCGGCCTCTCCGAATCCGCTGGCTCTGGACACCCTCAGTCAAGACTCCGCTGCTGAAAACCCTGTGTCTACTTTCTTCAGGTCTTTTAGTTCCTTCGTGCGCCCTCCACGTAAGCGTCGTGCGGCTCCTGAGCCTCCCTCCGAGGCACCTCCTCCGGATATTCGATCTGCCTTCCCGACTGAGGGGAGGCCCGATGTCTGAGTCTTCCTCCTCCGCGTGCGTGTCGTCCCGGTTACCCCTGTTTACCGAACGAACGAATGGTTTAATCGGAGGCTGAAAAAAAAAACCCCGAGGGGAAAAAAAGACTAAGCGCGGCGAAGTACTCGCGCCTCCAACATCAAAGCGGCATTCATGCGCCACAGCAGGAAACACCCCAGTGACCGCTCAGCCTGGCATGAGCGTGTTCTCTCGTGGTTTTCGCACCTTGTCGCCTCCTACCCGGACGGTTCCCTTCCCCTTTGTCGTCAGAGCACGGCCGTACGGCTCCCTCGTCGACTTCATAAGCCCCTAGGATTGGTGTTGGATTTTCTCTGGCAGCAGGTCGCCGCGAACCCTCACTGCTCTCTTCGCTGGGAACTCTTGTTCTTTTTTCCCCGCCTCGTGCTCACCTCCTCTACCGTCCCCCTCAACCCACATCCTCGCCGGGTCCACCCTCGCCGAAAACTGCAAATGTTCCTCTCCGGCGACTTTGAGGACCTCGAACGTCTTTATTTCGCTTCTCTCTCTTCCTTTTCTCCTAGTGATCCCTCAGCTTTTAGGTCTTCTCGACAGAATCGGGCGCGTCACGCGGTGGCAGGCGGTGATCTGCGGCGGGCAGCCGGGATCCTCCAGCAGCGGCAACCTGTGGTTCCATACTCCGATGATCTTTCTTCACCGCTCCGTTTGCTCTTTCCCTCGGAAGGCTTCCCTTGGGACTCCTCGTTTGAATCAGTGTTGGAAGAGTACCGCGCCGCGCCACATCCCAGTGCGCGGTTAGTGGTCAATCTGGAGGCGGTGCGTGAGTTGGTTCATGATGCTCCGAAGGGCCGTTCCCCAGGGCCCTCGGGGCTGCGGGTGGAATATCTCCGTTTCTTAAGTGATGAAGGTTTGAAGGCGTTGGCGTGGGTGGTCGAAGCGCTTGTGAATGGTGATCCCCTGTGTGAGTGTGCGTGGTTCTTGGTCGGGCGTTCTCAGTTGTGTCTGCTTTCGAAGCCCGGCCACACGGCCTCGAGCCCTGCTATTCGCCCTATTGGCCTGGTTGAGGTGGTCCGCAAATTGGCGGCGCGATGGTTAGTGAAAATCCTGGTTCCCGAATCCCGTCGTTTCTTTGGGCACGTGCAGTTAGGCGTGGGCTATCGTGGTGGCTGTGAGTTGTTGTCTGTTTTACTCCGTTCGGAAATGGCGTACTCCCCAGATTCTGGGCTCCTCTCTGTAGATTTTACCAATGCGTTCAACCGCGTCTATAGTCCGGCTCTCATGCACGTGGTGCGCGAAGTCTTCCCTGTAGGCTTTCCCTTTGTTAGTAGACTTTATTCTCCGCTTGGTCGTGGGGCTACCTATGACACCCTTGGCGCTTCCTCTCACACGTTTGCGGCGCGCACAGGGGTACAACAGGGTGATCCCTTGTCCCCTTTCCTACATGCCTGTGGACTACAACTCGTCTTGCTTTGTCTTCGCTCCGAATTCCCGCAGGTTCGTACGGTTGCATACCACGACGACGTGTGCCTCCTGGGGCCCCCTGATACTCTAGCACTCGCTTATGATCGTCTCCGCTCCTTGGCTTCGCGGGTTGACCTGGAGGTTAATCATCACAAATCGTTCTACTGGGGAGGTGTAGCTGCACAAGAGCAGCAGGTACCTGCGTCGTTCCAGGATATTTGGAGACCGGATGGTTTTGTCCACTTAGGCATCCCCTACGGGTCGCCGTCCTTCGTTGAAGGCGAGTTGCTGCAGCTCCTCGGTAAGCACAGACAGCTGGTTGCAGAGCTTCGACGGCTACCTCCGGGCTTTCTCCAGTGCTCGTTGTTGCTGTTTCGGTATTGTTGCAGTCAGCGGTTAACCTATTGGCTTCGCTCACTTCCAACTCATTGGGGCCGGTGGTTGGCCACTCGTGCGGATGCTGAAAGTTTCCGTGACCTGGGGTATTTTCTCGATGAAGAGCTGAGCGCTCTGCCGCGACCCACCTGTGATGTTGTGCGCGCCCAGGTAGGCCTCCCATTGCGATTGGGGGACTGGGCCTCTGCAATCGTGTTGTGGTCCAACCTGCAGCCGCAGTAGGGGCCTGGGGAACCGCACTTCCCACTTTGAGCAGCTTGGGTATCTCGAAGTTCCGCAATTTGATGGCGAGCCTCTCGCGGGGTGTCTTGCTTCCCAGCGTACCGGAAAGCGCCCAAGACTTGTTTCTGGAGCTCCAAACCGCCCTGAATTCCTGTACTAGTCTCCCCGAAACCGTTCAACCCCGTCTTCCTGACTGGCGAGCTGTATTTGACCGCTCTCGAGGCTCCGCCCCGGGGATTCGTCCTGCGCCTGAACCTGTTCTAGGGGAGATTGACCCAGTGGTTGCCGCAGAAGAAGAAGTTCCAGTTGATCCTCCTGATGATTCCCAGCGCGCTGGGAGCCGAGCTCAAGCACGCACGGATGCGCTGCAAAATATCCTTTCTTGGGACTTGCACCGTGCTGCATATGGCCGACTCCTCGCGCAGATGGTCTCATCTTCTCGCGCTCGCGCCCGCCTACGTAGTCTTGGAGGGGTTATTAGCTCTCAGTGGCTCATGACCGTACCAGCCTTTCCGCCACTCACACTGTCGGATTTCGAAGTGCGTACTTCACTGCGCTTATACCTCGGCTTACATCAGCCCCCTTGGCCGTACGAGATGGGTTCGTCGTGCCCTCTCTGCTCTCAGACTGAAGACAACGCAGATTTTGGCGCCCACCTGCTCGCTAGTTGCCCGGCGGTGAAAGGTGCTCGAACCCGCCGCCACACACGGATCTTGAACCTGTTATACCGGGAACTTCGGCCTATAGTCCGGCAAGCCGGTCTGGAAATCGAACGTGAGAAACCTTTACCCGTCGCGGACTTTCAAAATGATGAACGCCGTGTAGCCGACCTGGTGATCACCTGTGACGACAGCCGCCGTACCACATACGTTGATCTTGCTGTTCCTAACCCTCAAGCTAGTCGTTATCTCCCGGCTGCGGGGGAGCGCCGTGGATCTGCCGCCGCCAGCATGAGACGCCGCAAAGAGATCAAATACGCGGGGGCTTTGTCTTCCCCTGGTGTTCGTGCTTCGGCACTAGCACATCGCTTGGTACCCCTGATCATTGAGTGCTTTGGGTTCATGGACTCTGTTGGTTCTCGCTGGCTTCGGGAGTTGTTCCGCGAACGCCCTGACCGTCTTCAATCGTTGTTTACCCGTTTAAGTTTCCTGCTGTGGCGCATGAATGCCGCTTTGATGTTGGAGGCGCGAGTACTTCGCCGCGCTTAGTCTTTTGTTCCCCTCGGGGTTTTTTTTTTCAGCCTCCGATTAAACCATTCGTTCGTTCGGTGAAGGCGCTGGCATAGCCACCTCCCGGCTAACTTCCGTAGGCTCTCCACCATCTCGATCGGCCGGAGACGCGGGTGGGCCGGCTGGTGGTCAGGTTTCGTGAGCAAGCAAAGCTGTGCCTGCCGGAGATGTTCCCATGGCGCAGACGCACCCGATACGCCCTGGAACAACTTGTTAAGGATCCTCAGAAGCGCGCTCTGGCCAGGCTGGCTCAGGGCCTGCAATAGCTCTGTTCTTAGTCCGGAGGGTCCGGGACAGCGTCCCCGACGCGAGGTACGAAGCAAATCCTCCAGGTCAGACTCACTGAGCGTCAGATCGATGCGAAACCTGGCCAACTCCGGACGGTCCAAGAATACCTCGAATTCAGGGGACAAATCCACGTCGGACTCAGGGAACAAAGACGACACCGTCTGGGCGAGACTATCATCGTAGGGGAGGACTGGCGCCTGGCCCTCCAAAACCCGCGCCGCTCGACTTAAATCGCCCACTGCTACCAATGGACGTGTCGAAGAAAACCCTTCCAGGCTCTTCGACTCTTTTTGTGAATGATCCTTCCGCAGGTTAGCGGCTATACTAACATATCCTGATGCGCTACAAAAGATGTAAAGGGAAACTAGGGACTAGGCAGAAGAGCATGCAAGGGCAGGCGGCGGTGGCGCGCCTCGGCGAGCATGTTGCTAGAATACCGCAGAGGGCGACACCAAAACGGCGGAGGAGCACCAGATGTTCTTCTGGATGTTCGGTGAAGTATTTGCGCAGCCACTCCAAGCTTAACTTTTTCAGATGCCCAAAGCTTTCCACCATGAAAGGTTGGAACCTGTGAGACCGGTCCTCTTCCACGGGAATACTGGCCATGCTCTCAGCGTACCCTCGTTCCTTCACCCGGCGAAGTCCGCTGCGTCCGATACCAGGAAATCTGCTTTCCAAGGGGGAGGAGTGGTTGCGGAGGGTATTCGAGGCAGTGCCGATTCCACCTCGACCGTGTAGCCAAATCTTGTCAAGTGCCCGCTCACGATGTATTGCAGACGCGTGTATCTCTTCGTGCGATGACCTAACAGCAGTCCACACGAGCCCAGGAAGTGGTACCCACATCCATCTATGCGGGTCGCAAAACCTTGGCAGAAGCAAAGGCGGTGGGAATGCCAAGGGGCCTGTGGCAAACGGAGGTAGATGAGTGCCGCGGTCCGGAACTGGAAGGCGTTCGATCGTTGGCCCTGTGATGAGAGCAAAGTGGTAAGTACTACTTCGATCTCGCTTCGTGCTCGTGTCCTGGTTCCCCGGGACAGCCTCGCATGGACCCGGGTCTTGAGTTCCCGGGCGCTGAGAGGCTCCGCGTACGGCCTGCACGCCTCCGTCAATACCGTTAACCCCTTTATATCCAATTTGTAATTCTACTCCGAAATTCCACCCCTTGACTACCGCAACCGTAACCTTTTACTGGGTAGCTGCCTTATGCTGCGCACACTAATTCGAGTACTATCTAGGGTGAGACGGGCCTAACCCCACACGCTGGGTGCTCTAGCTACGATAAAAAGAAAAATAAGGAATCACTGGTTGGTCCGACTGATTCACACGAAGAGCTGCTAACGCAAACTTTTTAAACCCGGACTAACGTAACCGTGACAACTTCACTAAACCACTCCCTAGCAATCGTGGCCACTCCTGCATTCTCTCGCCAGCGCTCTCCGTTTCATCTCGTCTGGATGACGAACGTGCGCCCCCAGACCCCTTCTCGTGGTCGGGGTCGCGAGCCCGTTCACTACCGTGATTTCCGCGATACGATGGCCTCGTCACTTGGAGTCGCTCCATCTGAGTTCATCTATATGGATTTCAATGGACCTCATGCCTGTTTCCTCGTCACAGAGTTTGCTTATGAATGCCTTACCTCGCTTGTCGCCATCCCTGAGCCCCAGCGCTCTGCCTTGCAAACACGACACTGACTCGTGCCCACGTCTAATTGTTTGTTGAGTTTGACCGCTTCGACGCAGGATGGGTTCCCACGTCGGCGCTGTAGAGCCACCCTTCCACGCAAGCTCCTGTTATCGCACTGGAAACTCATGGTGCGCGACTTTTACGCATCCAGTCGAGCCTCCTTGAACGCTTCCTGCCCCCCGTGGAGTCCTCCGCTCGGCGTTAAGAGGACTTCCTCGCCGCTGAGGCCGCTCTGATGGAAGCTCATCCGGCCTTTTACCTCTACCGAGCGACTCCTGCCCGCCCTCCTCCCCTCGACATGTGGGCGGCCCCATCGTGCTCCTCGAATCCGCTGGCTTTGGACACCCTCAGCGAAGACTCCGTTCCTGACAATCCTGCATCTGCCTTCTTTAGGTCTTCTAGTTCCTTCGCCCGTACACCACGTAAGCCCCGTGCCGCCCTGAGTCACCCTCAGAGGGCCCCCCACCGGATACCCGCAACGCCTCCGCCGCTGAGAGGACGCCTGATGTCTGGGTCCTCTTACCCCGCCCGGGTGTCACCCGTGTCCGTCCTGTTCGCCGATGCCCCCTCCACCTGGCGCGAGCGCGTTTTCTCGTGGTTCTCTGACCTTATCGCCTCATTACCGGGTGGTGCCATTCCCTTGTGCCGTCAGAGCCCAACTGTACGGCTCCCTCGTTGTCTGTACTAACCTTTTGCGTTGATCTTGGACCTCTTATGGCAGGAAGTTTCCGATCACCCTCAATGCTCTCTTCGCTGGGATCTCCTTTCCTTTTTCCTCGCCTCGTGCTCACTTCCTCTACTGTCTCGAGCACTTCGTCTTCCCGCCGTATCCACCCTCAGCGCAAGATGCATTTGTTCCTATCCGGTGACTTTGAAGAGCTCGAGCGCCTCTACTATGTTTTCCTCTCTTCCATCTCTACCTGTCCCCTGTCAGACCTCAAGTCTAGCCAACAACGGGCACGTCACGCTGGGCAGGCGGTGATCTCTTGAGGGCTGGGAGTATCCTCCAGCAACGGCAACCTGTGGTCGAGTATTCAGACGATCTTGCTTCTTCGCTACACTCGCTTTTTCCCGCAGCAGGCTCTGGGTGGGACCCGTCTTCTGACGCGGAGGTGGAAGCGGTCCAAGTAGCGTCCAATGAAGGCGAGCGGCTGGTGGTCACCTCTGAGGCTGTGCGTGGGCTGATCCAGCCTGCTCAAAGGGTCGTTCTCCTGGGCCCTCGGGTTCGCGGGTGGAATACCTCCGTTTTTTGGGTGATGAGGGTATGAAAGCGTGCGCGTCCATGTTGAAGGGAGTCGTCAATGGCGATCCTTTTTGTGATCGTGCATGGTTTTTACTGGACGCAGCTATCTTTGCTCTCCAAGTCGGGTCGCACTACTTCGACTCCAGCCCTTCGCCCTATTTTCATGGCGGAAGCGGTCCGTAAACTGGCAGCTCCTTGTTAGGTCCAGATTTTGGTCCCCGAATCCCTTTGCTTTTTTGGGCACGCGCAGTTGGGCGTGGGCTATCGCGGCGGCTGTGAATTGCTATCAGCACTCCTTCGCTCGGATCTGGCCTACTCACCGGACTACGGGTTATTATCTGTAGACTTTAGCAATGCTTTTAATCGTGTCTCTCGATCAGCCATTATGCATGTGGCGTGCCAGGTCTTCCCGGTAGCTCTTCCCTTAGCTAGTACTCTTCACCCTTTGACGGGCCAAGGGCCAACTTATGAAACCCTCGGCCATTCCTCATACTCCTTTGAGGCGCGGACCGGGTTCAACAGGGTGACCCGTTGGCGCCGTTTTTGCACGCCCGTGGGCTTCAGGTCTTTCTGCTTAGCCTGCGTTCAGAGTTCCCGGAGGTCCGCACAGTGGGTTAAAAGGATGATTTCTGAATCATTGGGCCTCCAGATACCGTCGCGGCGGCGTACGATCGTGTCCGTACACTGGCATCCCTCGTCGATCTCGAAGTCATCATGCGAAGTCGTTCTACTGGGGAGGAGCGGATATTCAAGAGCAGCAGGCCCCCGCGCGTTTCCGAGATAGTTGGCGTCGGGCAGGGTTTGTCCACCTAGGCATCCCCCATGGGTCCGCGTCGTTCGTGGAGGGTAAGTTGTCGCAGATTCTGAGCAAGTACCTGTAGCTGGCCTCGGAGCCCAGTCTGCTGCCTCGCGGATTCTTGCAATGCTCGTTGTTGCTTTATCGATATTGTTGCAGTCAGCGGCTCACCTATTGGTTCCGCTCGCCCCCGAATCGCTGGGGCCGGTGGCTGGCAAGCCGTGCGGACGACGGGAGCTTTGACTAGCTGGGATATTTCTTAGATGTCGAGTTGGGCATCTTCCGCGCCCCAACCGTTATATCGTTGGCGCCGAAGGGGGCCTACCCGTACGCCTGGGCGGTCTAGGCCTTTGTAACCGAGCACATCGCTTGGTACCCCTGATCATTGAGTGCTTTGGGTTCATGGACTCTGTTGGTTCTCGCTGGCTTCGGGAGTTGTTCCGCGAACGCCCTGACCGTCTTCAATCGTTGTTTACCCGCTTAAGTTTCCTGCTGTGGCGCATGAATGCCGCTTTGATGTTGGAGGCGCGAGTTCTTCGCCGCACTTAGTCTTCTTTTCCCCTCGGGGTTTTTTTTTTTCAGCCTCCGATTAAACCATTCGTTTCGTGTAACCGAGCTAGGCCTCTGTAACCGAGCTGTTATCCAACCAGCGGCCGTGGTTGGGTCTTGGGACACCGCCCTCCCGACGTTGAGCGCGTTGGGTGTGTCTAGTTTCCGAAATTTGGAGTTCAGTCTTTCCAGTGATGATAGAATCTAGTGTCCCTGAAAGTGCCCGTGGTTTGTTTCTCGAGCTCCAATCGGCGATGTACCAGACTCCCTGCCGGCCTGCACCCACGTCTGACTGGCTGGCGAGCCGTTTTTCACGGGCTCGCGGCCCCGCGGCCCGACCAGCTGCCGGTGATGATCCGTTTATTCAGAGGCTAACTACCCTGAGAAGCGAGAGACAAGACGCTGATTACGCGCGTCCACAAACAAAGCAGAATTGGAGTGCCACAGGGTCAAAGAAAGCTCCGTGAGCAGACTATCTAAACGCCCTAGGTCGTTGACTGGGGTTGTACCTCCCGCAAAAAATCCTCTGGTTGCTGAGGAAACAGAGGTCCCTCGTGATCCTCTTGATGATGGAACGGGCTCTGGGAGTCTCGTCTTCGCGCGTACCGATCAGATGCAAAACACCCTTTCTTCGGACTTGCACCGTGCTCCCTCGGCAGACTTCTCGCGCAGATGGTCTCGTCTTCCCGAGACCGCGCCCGCCTGCGTAGTCTTGGAGGGTGTATCAGCTCGCAGTGGCTCATGAGCGTCCACGCTTTTCCGGCACTCACACTCACGGATTTCGAAGTGCACACTTCTCTACGTTTATACCTCGGCTTGCATCAGCCGCCCTGGCCTTCCGAGAATAGTGACGATATTGAACGGTAGGTATATCTATCTCAGTAATGCCCATCTCAGTAAGGAATCACAGCGAGCATTCCCTGATATTGACCAGGAGCTTGTATGTTCAGCACCGGGCATCCGTTCTGCCCTCCGCTATTCTTGATTTTGAACTGACTGATTCCAAATCCGCTCGCGTACAATCGATTATTCCAATAAACAATGTTGCTAGCCCCAGCTTGTTCCGACTGGCACAGGGGTTCCAGCTTCTCCTCTGTGATGGCGAAGGCGAATATTGCGTTACACGCTACATAACAAATATCTTGATCTTCGGATAACAGTAGAATATTCAGACCTTCAGCACAAGCAGCAGTGGTTTGGGCTTTCCATTCCAGAGTGTTAATATCCAACCGGTATAAGCTATTCCCAGGCCAACCCAGTGCGTAGATGTCGGCATTCGTCGCGGTTGCTAAGCTGGTGACTTCAAAGTCTAGTAGTTTCTCATAAAACTTATCGTAGTTCTTTGTTGGGTCATACTCAATCATGACTGACCTCCCTTCACCAATCCAATAGGCGACATACAAATAATTGCTGGTCAGGACAGCGGCCGCGGGCGTCAACTCAAAGGGATACTCTGTGGGACCTTGAATCTGAGCAATGATATCAAAGTTCTCATGATCGAGGACCTGGACGAATTTTCCGAAACCATCGATCACAATAATTCGGTCGGTGACAAGGGTGTCACTCGGAGCTTGCACATGGATCGGCCCTGATGACGTAGAGCGCTCGACGTCAGTCTCTTTCAGTTTTCCTTCCGAGTTTATATTCCATCGACGAAGAGTCCCCCCAGAATTGGCCTTTTTTTCCCAGGTGTATGCGTATGAGCCAAACCGAAATATGGTTTGGTATGTGTCCCCTTGTTCTCCAGGCCTCAATGTCTGCATTGTCCTGGCATCGTCTCTTAATCGACTTGCAGCGTACGCTTCAATAGTCCCCCCAATCTCAACAGCAAAGACGTTTTGCTTGCAATAAACCAAAGATCCCATCAAACTCATAAGCACGAAAGCGAACACGACTTTCATCTTTCAAAAGCTTCCCTGGATTTTCTGGAACGATGGTTAACTCCTCCTTTTCGGTGTCTCCCGTGCAATCCTCTTCACCAACCTCGATAGTACAGTTCCCAACGACTAGCAAATGAGCATTTTGGGCTATATCGTAAAGAAGTGCGCCGCCGTCCAGGTCTGCAAAACTTCTTCCGTCCTCAACTACAAGATATCTCGCGCGCATGACCTGAGAGACTGTAATATATATATATAGTATATGCATATAGATATTATATATATTACATAGATACATACTCACAACCGTCCATATGTGTTGTTTGTTTCCCCAAAAGTAGCTTAAGGCCGCACTTAGAGCGGCCTCTTTGCTTTCCAGTCATCTGTGCTCCGGACGCTCGCTCTGTCCTTTTCTGTCCCTGCACGTCACTTGCTGTATAAAGTACCTGTGTGTATATGCATATAGATATTATATATATTACATAGATACATACTCACAACCGTCCATATGTGTTGTTTGTTTCCCCAAAAGTAGCTTAAGGCCGCACTTAGAGCGGCCTCTTTGCTTTCCAGTCATCTGTGCTCCGGACGCTCGCTCTGTCCTTTTCTGTCCCTGCACGTCACTTGCTGTATAAAGTACCTATCTCCCCTCTGCCGCTCTCCGCCGGGACACAGCAGCGTCTGTACGTCGCCGACTAAAGGAACGGCGGTATACGGCGAGCATGGCCAGTCTCCCCTGGGCGGAGGGCCGCTCTCACAGGTTCCAGCCTTTCGTTGTGGAAAGCCCTGGGAATCTGGGCAAGTCAAGCTTGGAGTGGCCGCGGAAATCTTCTAATGACCATCCTGCTGAAAATCTGATACTCCTACGCCGTTTAAGTGTCGCTCTCTGGCAGTGTTCATATTCGAACAGCATGCTCGCGGAGGCGCACCACCGCAGTCTGGGCATGTAGTTTTTTTCCTAGTTCCTAGTTCATTTTTTACGACCTGCGTGGCGCTAGGCTACTAAAACCACCACCGCCAAAGATACACACGTCCAGATATCCGGAACACGTTCAATGAAAAGATGAACTCTCACTATCAAAACGTCCGCCGTCCTCTTGGGATAACTACGTCCCTCGGGTGGGTGTTCCTCTTGCTTACTGGAAAGCGATCAACCCACACCCCGCCGAGCGGGTTTCCTACAAGAGGGGGAAAGTGTGCGACTAGCAACTCATCAATAAACTAGAGTAGTTCTCTAACGAACTCATTCAACTACGAAATGAGTTTGATTAATCGAACTACTAATACTACGTATAAATGAACGAAGGTATGCTGAGGGCATGGCCAGTCTTCCCCGGGAAGAGGACCGGTCTCGCAGGTTCCAGCCTTTCATTGTGGAGAAAACTTTTTTTTTGTGGGGGGGCAAGAGGAAAAGTCAAGCTTGGAGTGACTGAGTGCTTTTTTTAATGGAAAACTGAATGAAAAAATGTCGAGTGGAAAAAAAGACTACGCACGGCGAAGATCGTGCGCCTACAACATTAAAGGATCGTTCAGACGCTACGGCAGGAAAGCAAGCTGGTAAACGACGAGAGACGGTCAGGGCGTTCGCGGAACAGCGTATGAGAAGGGTTGTGGATGAAAAAAAAAATATCAACTGCATCTGGGCTCCCCCTAACAATATCCCTCCGCGCATCATACCACAAGACTGGACCCATCAAAGAGAATCCACCCGGGATACCAACTCCCAGCCAATCACCTCAGTAGGCCACCACTACTGGACTTTACTAGTAGCTAACCGCCTCTACTGACACCATCTTTAATGGAACTGGAAGTTCTTACAGAGCTATAGAGACCCGCGAAGGTTCATACTGTTAAAAAGCCCAGGTGTATGAGTGTTGTTCATCCACTTCCTTCTCTTTTTATTAAGAACCCAAACGTACTTGATGGTTTCTAGGATCGATATTATATACAGTTCTAGCTCTGAGATGCTTGGACTTTTGGAACACGTTCATGCAGATGCAAGTGTGCAAAAACCCTAATCCTACCCTGGCTTGATCCTAAACACTCAGGTAGCTGACCAACCACGAATCACTACTGGCGACTACAATCGCTTTGCGTTAGTAACCCCCTGTGGCGCATGAATGCCGCTTTGATGTTGGAGGCGCGAGTACTTCGCCGCGCTTAGTCTTTTTTTCCCCTCGGGGTTTTTTTTTCAGCCTCCGATTAAACCATTCATTCAGTAACCCTGTGCTAATAAAGCCAGTAACCCTGTTCGTCACCAGAACCAGCTCTCACAGAACAGGTTCAGTCAATATAAGGGTCCTGATTGGTTACCAGTCTTTTCGATTGACCTATGGTAAGGTGGCAATAGGGCCGGCTCTATCTGCCCTATCATATTACGATACTAATTTCAACGGTTTGGCCTTAAAAAAAACGTGATCACCGGTGACGACAGCCGCCGTACCACATACGTTGATCTTGCTGTTCCTAACCCTCAAGCTAGTCGTTATCTCCCGGCTGCGGGGGAGCGCCGTGGATCAGCCGCCGCCAGCATGAGACGCCGCAAAGAGATTAAATACGCGGGGGCTTTGTCTTCCCCTGGTGTTCGTGCTTCGGCACTAGCACATCGCTTGGTACCCCTGATCATTGAGTGCTTTGGGTTCATGGACTCTGTTGTTCTCGCTGGCTTCGGGAGTTGTTCCGCGAACGCCCTGACCGTCTTCAATCGTTGTTTACCCGCTTAAGTTTCCTGCTGTGGCGCATGAATGCCGCTTTGATGTTGGAGGCGCGAGTACTTCGCCGCGCTTAGTCTTTTTTTCCCCTCGGGGTTTTTTTTTTCAGCCTCCGATTAAACCATTCGTTCGTAAAAAAGTGTGCCTGTGAAGAGTTCTTGACAACACAGCAGAGGAACGCTGTGTTCTCAAGAAGTCTTCCGGCGGTTTGTGATGGGTTACGGAGTTGGGTTGGGTGAATTTTTGGTTATCATATTCTTTGCTCGTGGGAGGCGCTGCCTTCCGTCGTCTTTGCCCAGGGTTGTTTGGGTGTGTGGCTTGTCGGCGGACTTTCTCTCCTTCTCTTGGGTTGTGGTGGAGGTTTCGGGGTGCTTTGTATTGGGTATTAGCCAGTCTTTGTGGGGCTTTTGTCGTGAAACTTCTCCTCGCCACACTCTTTTGTGATGGCTGGGGTCTCCCCACCTCTTCCGGTGGCCGGCGCTGCCGTCTCTCCGCCCGTGGAGCTGCAAGTGGGCGCATTCAGCACCCAGGCCACTCTCAGCAACTCCCAATTCTGCTGTACCCCTCCAAATCTCCGGCCAAAACACCCCCCTGAACTTTCCCTGAGGCCGAATCCTGCCCCTGCAAGTGTCTCTCAGCCCTCCTATTCCCAAGTCCTTCGTCGGGGCTCCTCTGAAGAACCCACGACGGCCATGGTGCGTATGATGCCTTCCCCCGTGGCCACGCCTGCATTCTCTCGCCAGCTCTCTCCGTTTCATCTCGTCTGGATGACGAACGTGCGCCCCCAAACCCCTTCTCGTTGTCGGGGTCGCACGCTCGTTCACTACCGTGATTTCCGCGATACGATGGCCTCCTCACTTGGAGTCGATCCATCTGAGTTCATCTATATGGATTTCAATGGAACTCATGCCTGTTTCCTCGTCACAGAGTTTGCTTATCAATGCCTTACCTCGCTTGTCGCCATTCCTGAGCCCCAACGGTCTGCCCTTTCAAACACGACACTGACTCGTGCCCACGTCTCATTGTTTGTTGAGTTTGACCGCTTCGACGCAGGATGGGTTCCCGCGTCGGCGCTGCAGAGCCACCCTACCACGCAAGCTCCTGTTATCGCACTGGAAACTCATGGTGCGCGACTATCACGCATCCAGTCGAGCCTCTTTGCCCGTTTCCCTCCCCCGTGGAGTCCTCCGCTCGGCGTTAGAGGACTTCCTCGCCGCTGAGGCCGCTCTGATGGAAGCTCATCCGGCCTTTTACCTCTACCGAGCGACTCCTGCCCGCCCTCCTCCCCTTGACATGTGGGCGGCCCCATCGTGCTCCCCGAATCCGCTGGCTTTGGACCACCTCAGCGAAGACTCCGTTCCTGACAATCCTGCATCTGCCTTCTTTAGGTCTTTTAGTTCCTTCGCTCGTACGCCACGTAAGCGACGTGCCGCCCTGAGTCACCCTCAGAGGGCCCCCCACCGGATACCCGCAACGCCTCCGCCGCTGAGAGGACGCCTGATGTCTGGGTCCTCTTACCCCGCCCGGGTGTCACCCGTGTCCGTCCTGTTCTCCGATGCCCCCTCCACCTGGCGCGAGGCGCAGGTTGGCTTTTGATAGCGTTGTTGATCGTGTTGCCGTTGTGCGAAGACGGTTGCAGCTTCCGGTAGGGTCGTCATAGTTCGAGTTTCGTCCGGTGTAATAAGGTCGGCTGGCAGGGGTGGATTCTTTCCGTATACTAGCTCGAATGGAGAAATTCGGTTGCTCCTGAGATTTGGCGATTCCACGTAAGTCCTGCCATCGGTAGAAAATCTGCCCAGTTCGACGTTGTTGCATTATATCGTAGGTACGTCTCCAAAATTTGATTTATCCGCTCCGTTTGTCCATCCGTCGGCGGATGATACGCGGTATAACTTTTCTGCTTCACCTTCAAAGAACAGAGATATTCCACCCGCAGCCCCGAGGGCCCTGGGGAACGGCCCTTCGGAGCATCATGAACCAACTCACGCACCGCCTCCAGATTGACCACTAACCGCGCACTGGGATGTGGCGCGGCGCGGTACTCTTCCAACACTGATTCAAACGAGGAGTCCCAAGGGAAGCCTTCCGAGGGAAAGAGCAAACGGAGCGGTGAAGAAAGATCATCGGAGTATGGAACCACAGGTTGCCGCTGCTGGAGGATCCCGGCTGCCCGCCGCAGATCACCGCCTGCCACCGCGTGACGCGCCCGATTCTGTCGAGAAGACCTAAAAGCTGAGGGATCACTAGGAGAAAAGGAAGAGAGAGAAGCGAAATAAAGACGTTCGAGGTCCTCAAAGTCGCCGGAGAGGAACATTTGCAGTTTTCGGCGAGGGTGGACCCGGCGAGGATGTGGGTTGAGGGGGACGGTAGAGGAGGTGAGCACGAGGCGGGGAAAAAAGAACAAGAGTTCCCAGCGAAGAGAGCAGTGAGGGTTCGCGGCGACCTGCTGCCAGAGAAAATCCAACACCAATCCTAGGGGCTTATGAAGTCGACGAGGGAGCCGTACGGCCGTGCTCTGACGACAAAGGGGAAGGGAACCGTCCGGGTAGGAGGCGACAAGGTGCGAAAACCACGAGAGAACACGCTCATGCCAGGCTGAGCGGTCACTGGGGTGTTTCCTGCTGTGGCGCATGAATGCCGCTTTGATGTTGGAGGCGCGAGTACTTCGCCGCGCTTAGTCTTTTTTTCCCCTCGGGGTTTTTTTTTTCAGCCTCCGATTAAACCATTCGTTCGTTCGGTAAACAGGGGTAACCGGGACGACACGCACGCGGAGGAGGAAGACTCAGACATCGGGCCTCCCCTCAGTCGGGAAGGCAGATCGAATATCCGGAGGAGGTGCCTCGGAGGGAGGCTCAGGAGCCGCACGACGCTTACGTGGAGGGCGCACGAAGGAACTAAAAGACCTGAAGAAAGTAGACACAGGGTTTTCAGCAGCGGAGTCTTGACTGAGGGTGTCCAGAGCCAGCGGATTCGGAGAGGCCGATGGTGCTTCTGCCATGTCGGTGTCACGAGCCTCGGAGACAGGGCGAGGGGAGGAAGGGTGCTCAAGAGTCGGCGGCAGAAGGTCAAACGCAGGGTGAGCTTCCAGCAGGGTGGCCTCAGTGGAGAGGAAGGCCTCTAGCGCGGTGCGGAGGACCCCGCGAGGAGGAAAACGCGCGAAGAGGCTCGCCTGTATGCGCGAGAGCCGCGCCGCATGAGTGTGTAGCGCGACAACCGAAGCCTGCGAGGCATCCAGGTTTTGCAAGGCCGACGGAGGAACCCAGCCGGCGTCAAAACGATCGAACTCGACAAACAAAGAGACATGAGGACGAGTCAGTATCATGTTGGCCAGAGCAGAGCGCTGGGGCGCGGGGGTGGTTACAAGCGATTGAAGGAACTGGTAAGCCGAGTCAGTAACAAGAAAACAGGCATGAGGGCCCGTGAAGTCCACATATAGGAATTCAAACGGGGCGACCCCAAGGGAGGAAGCCATGGTGTCGCGAAAATCGCGGTAGTGGACGGGCGCGCGGCCCCGACCACGAGAGGGGGTCTGGGGACGCACGTTCGTCATCCAAACAAAGTGGAACGGAGATAGTTGGCGAGAAGAGTCAATAGGGATGTGTTGTGGCATCATACGCACCATTGCCGTCGTGCGTTGTTCAGAAGAGCCCCTGCGTAGGACCTGCGAATAGGTCGCACGTGGGGCACTGGAGGGAGCAGGATTCGGGCCCGACGCGGGCCCAGGAGGCGTCTGTCCTTGAATAGGGGTAGGCCAGTCGGAATCAGGAATGACCGGAGCGGAGCGCTCGGGTCGGGTGGAGGCAGGCCCCGCTGTACCGTGCGGATCCGCGGGGACGGGCACCGGGGGGTATGGGGCAGGCGCGGAGGCGGAGAAGCGCTCCAAATAGGCGATCAGCAGGGGCAGGCGGTGTTCCTGGGAAGCAGTCACAAGAAGACTCGTCAGTTTCGAGCAGATCCCATGGGCTAACTCGTCAGCGCAGTCCGTGAGGGTGGCCGCGGTACTAAACCCGCCCACGCAGAGCTCCACGCGCGCTGAGAGAACGGCTCCGTCCGCCGGAATGGGTGGGGAAACCCCAACCATAACGATTGGAAGGTGTGAAAAACCGATTCCTCCACGAAACCCCCAAAAAGAGAACTTGTTCCCAACGTTTGCAACCAAAGAAAAACCACCACGACCCCCAAGGGGCGCTAGCAACCCCCAGCACGCACCACACCACTAGAAGATGCGGGGGAAAGGCTGCAGAAAGAAGCGCCTCCCACCGAAGAACACAATTGCGACTCAAAACCACCAAAAGCCAGCACCATACACCCTCACGAAACCAAAAACTGATTCGTTTTACTGAGTATCCTGTTATTATCAACGCAAAATCTCCAACTCCCGGATTCAAAAGTTTTTCCGCCCAGATATGTTGGGCCTTTCAAAATTCCACGCAAAGTTGGCGAAGTTGCGTATCAACTGGAGCTCGGAGGGAATCATCAAATCCATGACGTTTTTCACGTATCGCTTCTACGTAAGTTTAACGGAGCCGAACCAGAAATGACCGAAGTGACAAGGGCACTCTTACCAGACACCCAACAACGCGAAGTGTAGTCAGTATCTCGGTCGGAAACAATTTCTCTGGGTAACCCCGCAAACCTAACCCAATGGCGTAGGAATAGCTCTGCAACCTTCTGCGCAGAAACGTCAGTGGTTGTCAGAATAAAACGAGAATACTTGGTGAAGCGATCCACGATGACAAAGATGGAGTCGAACCCTTCCGCAGTCATAGGTAGGCGAATGATAAAGTCCATAGAAATTGACTGGAACTTCCCATCTGGAATGGGTAGAGGTTGGAGTGTGCCCGCTGTCGATCGTAGAGGTTTTTGTCGTTGACAGACATCACAGTGTCTTAGCATTTGTTGGATGTCGTGTTTCATCGTTGACCAAAAATACTTCCTCTTAATCAGGTTCCGGGTTTTCGTTACCCCAAAGTGTCCTCCGGTTGGCTCTTCGTGATAGGTTCTGAGCAATCTATCGACCATTGATTCAGGTACACAAATACGATGATGTCGATAGAGGACGTTATTCCTCTTGAGAAAACCCTGCTCCGCATATTCTGCAGGTCGCTGATAGATCGCCGCAAACTCTGGATCGCGTAGGTACGTCTGCGGCCAATCCACATCGGTCGTAATCGACGATACAGCCAGTTGCTGGATGGCATGTCTGCTTAGCGCATCCGCAATGTTGTCACTGCCTTTTCTGTATTCGATCGAAAACTGGAAGGGCATCAGTCTATTGATATATCGTGCCTGCCTCTTCGTGAGCTCCTTCTGCGAGTGTAAGAATCTCAACGGGTTGTGATCGGTTCTCACTAAAAATCGGTTTCCCTCCAAGTAAGTTCGCCAGTGTAAGATCGCGGTTGTCAATGCGAAAAGCTCCTGCTCATACGTTGAGTATCTGGCTTCCGCATTCGTAAATTTTTTTGAGTAATAGGCTACAGGATGTTCGCCTGTGTCGAATGTTTGTAACAGCACACCGCCCACTCCGATGTTGCTGGCGTCGGTGTGGACAATGAACTCCCGGGTAAAGTCAGGGCTACGCAGCACTGGGTGTTGAGTGATTCGCGTTCGTAAATTGTTAAACGCTGCCGCTTCTCTGGTTCCCCAATTAAAACTCGACCCTTTCTTCGTTAATGCGGTTAACGGGGCCGCAAGTGGGCTGAACTCTGAAATGTAGCTCCGTAAATAATTAGCAAAACCCAAGAAGGATCTTACATCCGTAACATTGGAAGGTGTCCGCCAATTCCGGATCGCCGTAATTTTGGTAGGATCTGGCTTCCTGGTTCCACTGCCAACGAGATGCCCGAGATATTGGGTCTCAGGTACCCCGAACGTACATTTCCCCTTTTTCGCGTATAATTTGTGTTCGTGGAGTTTCGCGAACACGATATCCAAATGCTTCCGATGTGCATCCAGGTCCGAAGAGTAAACGATGATATCGTCAAAAAAAATCTTGACGAAATGACCTAACTCTTTGAAGAATATGTGTGTCAGAAGTCGAGTAAACACGGCCGGTGCGTTCGTCAAACCAAAAGGCATGACTAGCCATTCATACAACCCAAACGGCGTTGTGAATGCTGTCTTAGGGATGTCTTCTTCTCGCACCCGTAACTGCCAGTAGCCACTGCGCAGATCGATGACGCTTAAGTATGTGGCGGAGTCTAGGGCATCGAGGCAGTCGTCAATGCGCGGCGGGCTCGTCCGGTTTGGTATTGTAGATTGGTTGAGCTTTCGATAGTCAATGCACAAACGCTTTCCTCCATCTTTCTTGTCTACAAACAGACATGGCGACGCGAATGGGGAGGAACTCGGTCGAATCAGCTTCCTCTGTAACAAGTTCTGTAGCTGCTTCTTTAGTTCGTGTTGGTCTGGGAGACTCATGCGGTATGGTCGTTGGGCCTTTGGTTCTGCTCCCGGTCGTAGCTCGATATCAAAGTTAACTTTGCGCCATGGAGGTAGCTCAGGAACATCGTCGGGAAAAACTCCGTCATATTTTGCGGTTATCCGGGTCTCGAACTCTTTCGCCTCTTTCTGGCGTCTGGATCTTTCAGGGTCTTCAGGTTCTTCAGGTTCTTCAGGTTTTTCAGGTTTTTCAGGTTCTTCAGGGTCTTTAGGTTTTAGTGTCAGGGTCTGGTTTTGTAGATTCAGCTGCGCGTTGTATTTTTGCAGGAAATCTCTTCCTAAGTACCCCGGGCTAGTGGCTTCTTCCACAATATAGGGTTGCCAGTTGAAGTTGTGATCACCTAGCTGTAAGATTACGTTCTCTTCCCCCAGAATCTCTATTGATGCGCCTGGGGAAGCGGTGTCCAAACTCCCGTGTTGAGTTGGGATTATTGGAGTGGCGTCTGGTATGCCTCGCAGAACGGAATGGCTACTTCCGGTATCGATCAGGAGGGCTTGCTTCTTCCCATTCAAGAATCCCGTAACCATAAGGTTTCCACTGAAGGGAATCCGAACGCCTTTATCAGCAACAGTGTTGGCGTCTCCTACTGCTGCTCCTCTTTTAACTCCTGTAGCTTCGGGGGTGCGGACTTGGACACTGTCGGGTCCCTATCAGGGTTGTTCCAGCAGATCCTTTGTATATGCCCCTTTTTTCCGCAGTAGTTGCAAACAATGTTGGTGTAGTTACGCTTCTGCAGCGCTTGCGTTCCGGGTTGGTAAATGCGTCCAGACCTGGTTCCCCTGCTTACAGTGGTCTGGGGCGTTGCCATTTTTTGGGGAAATTTCTCTTCCCATCTGGAAGGTTGGCTGGCTGCCTCAGCTCCCTCAATTTTTAGGGCAAGTGCCTGTGCCGCCTCAAAATCCTGCACGTCCTGTATGTAGATGTATTTCTTGACCTCGGGTTTAAGGCCTTCGACGAAGCGGTCGAATTTCTCTGAATCCGAAATCTCTCCCACCTGGATCAGGCATGTGTTGAAGTATGCCGTATACGCTGCGACCGTCGTCTTCTGCTGCGCCTTTGCAAGTTGCTGTTTCGCGCGGATCTTGGCGTCTGCCGGGTAGAACTGGGCTTTGAGCGTACATTCGAAGCCCTCGTAGGTCGTTGGTTTCCGGTCGTCCGGAATCAGTGACCACCAGTATGAGGCGTCGCCAGTCAAATAACCTTCTGCTAGGGTGATTCGGTATTCGTCGTCGTCGACGGGTAGCCGCGCCAGTTTGAAGTATGTTCTTAGTTGATTCAAGAACGTACTTATGACTAGGGCGTCACGTCGCCCGTCATAGGCTTTCGGCTGCGGAGCCTGCATCTTGATGAGTGATGCCATCTGCGGGTTGTCAGGTTGTCAGGTTGTCAGGTTTTGGGCTCCCTTCTGCTGCTCCTTGCGATGAGACCAAATTGATACGTTCTTCGTTAGCGCGTGTCGGTGATCCAAAATACTTTTAAATTCCCTTTTGTTTTTATCTTTTTTCTATCTTGGATACCTCCCTCTACTCTAATCTTAAGGAGGAAGGTCGTAACTTCCGTATTTATAGCCTTCGGGTTCATGACTTGGGTATGTTAGACTACTATTATTAGCCCTGTCCGTACAATATCTTGCCCACTGGGCGCATCATAGACTTACTATATTTTGTACCCATGGTGGTTATTTTTAGCTCACCAATATGTTAGCCAGATGTCATGTCAGGACGTCACAAAAACTGTCTTGCGAGGGACAGACTGTCTTGACAAGCACAAACTTGTGAGAACCTTCCCTGACAGCTGTGTAATCCGCCTATGTTTTAGTGTTAGGCACCTATTTTAGTGTAAGACATCAATGTTTTAGTATCCACTGCTTTCTACTTTACTGTCAGGTATGTTTTAGTTTACAGTAACCGAGACTATATATATATATGTAGGGCCTAGCTTTGCTTAGATCTTGAGACCTAGAATTGAGTAAAGACAAGCTGGTTCGAAGAGTTCTGACAAAACTGTGTTGACGAGGACGGTGACGAGTGGAAGACGTAGCACCCAACAGAATGCCCATCAATCTTCCACTGACATATGAAGTTTCAACAAGTCCAGCGTCCTTCGCTTAAGCCCGTTCGTGAGGCAAACCGACAAGTTCACCGACAAGTTCACCGACAAGTTCGCCGACAGATCGAATGTGTTGCATGGTGATGACTTCGGCTTGGACGAGATGGAGGCAGTCTATATACCTCACGTGCATGTGAGGTCCACGCTTAATGGAGGTTTTTCGCTGGACCCACAACAGAGCTGCTTGATTGGCTACATTCGGTGTGGTAGGTGAAACCCGGGCATATGTGCAGACCGCAGACTATGGTGCAGAGCCATATGATGTCTCTTAAGGCTTCATGAAGAGCCAGAAACTCAGCCACACGGGTTGAAGTTGCGTTCAGTCTGGCGCTGCATTGCTGGACAGCTTTGGAGGTCGGTCTGGGAGTGGACGTGCTCGAAGTCGCATACGCAGATGAGGTACTGTACTTGAAAGCATTAAGGGTTGACTACCAATCAACTAGGCTCCAGTTCGAAAAGATGTACTTCTCTGTCAGGTACCGAGCAGGAGCATGTCGCACGTGTCTACGGAGGAGTACATGTGCAGCTTCCGTTAGATTCATCAAAAGCGGTAACCTAGTCATGGAGTGGAAGGGAAAACACAGCGGGGCGATCGATCATGTCAATAGCAGCTAAGAAGAACAAATGCAGCTGCTCAAAATGGAATTGGAATATTGAGGAAGTCTTGCGGGCTATGGAAACGCGACAACGTACCAGCATTTGGGCAGGACAAATTGGCCATTCAGATTGGAGGACGCAGATATTGTTCTCGTCAATGCATTTTTCTTCCTCATCTAGGCAACAAACGCAGACTTCATTATCCGCTGAGGTTCTGGACACGAAGCCAGTCTAGAGGACGGGTTTACGTCAACCGACAGGTCATAAACCCACCCACCCCAACAGATAAGGTGAAGAAAGTAGAGAAACGCGTGTCAGAGACTTTTTGTCACCTGTAGTGACCAGTTTTCCACTCTAGTGCTTACACCGCACGTAGTGTTACGAGGGACGCACTCGAAGCCGCCGGGTGAGTTTCGGCATGTGTCTGGCGCGCACTCCGGCCGACAAATGCAGTCTCCATTAAACTCTGACCTGAGAGGAATCTGCCATCGAGAATCCGGGAGATAGCAGAGCCACACCGACACATTCAGCTCCTTGGCCGATCACGATCATTTTTGGGTCACAGCGTTCGATCAATACTCACCGCCCCGGGATTGCATGCTACCTCGCTCAGAAACAAGCACTCGCCGGTCGCTTCTCTGCTGCACGTAAGCTCATCGCTACAAGCGCATTTGCAGATTTTGTCTGAATCATCGATATCAGGAACCTGATTTTGGTCGGTCGAATTGGTTAGACGAAAGATGTTAAGAACATGGGGGGGGGGAGGCTCTTCGTAGCTAGATGAAGATGTAGTCAAAGGACTCGATTCTCAAGCACGGGTGGACTAATCCCCAAGGGAACTGACACGAAGGGAATTGACTGTTGAAAATATCCACTCTACGCTCACCTCGGCACCTTCACATTCAAAAAAGTCTCCGAATTCGAAAGGGGAAATGCACCGATTCCCTTCAAAAATGCATGTACCCTCGCCCCCACAACAAGAGCAGAAGTTATCTGAAAGTGAGTCGGGATATGCTACCTGTACGAAGTTGTTGGAAAGCAAAATAAGTCAGCTGATACTCCATGTTCACTGTAGTCATCAATGAACCTTCCGCTGCGAAGAAAGTGCCGTTCGGATCACATCGAGTGCAGGCAGAACCAGGGGAATGAAGGACAACCAAGCACATGCGATTCATTGCAACTTACTGGGAACCCCGCCATGCATTCAAAAGTATTAGTTGGAATACAAACTCCGCCCAATATGCGGCACTCGTTCTCTGAGCATTCCGGGCAGGAAATTTCAACGTCACAAGAAGTAGTGTCGTCGCTGTCCCGCGTCGTGCATTTATTGTCATCCTCCTCAGGGCTCAGAAAGGCTCGAATTATTTTTGCGTCAGGATCGCCTATGGGAGTAACTACTGCGTACGCGACTAACCCGATGGTTTCTCCGCAGCATTCGCTCTCTCCGGTCATTTCATCCGGGCATACAAGAAGTCTCGCTACGGTGACTACGTCCGTGATGTTGTTCTTCTCCTTCCACCCATCGATGTTTCTGCGGGAGGTAAATCGAGCCTGCTCGGTGGGGGGGCTCGTTGAAATGTGCTCCCGCTCTGAGCAGGTTCAACTGGAATCCATCATCAGCCCTGAACTTGGCTCTGATACAGCTCGGATTAAACCCGGGTTCGTTCCTCGGACTTGTCTTGGTGTCCACGCATAATTCGCCGAATCGGTCCCCGGTGTTGTCTAGCAGAGGCCTACAGAACTCTGAAAACTCGAGCGCTCCAGCTTTTGTGTCATCCAAACAAGTCTGAGATTGAGCGAGACCAAGAACCACCACGAACACGAACAGCACGAAGTCGTAGGATCCCATTACTTCTTTTTACTCTCTAAACGCTCTAGTGACAATGTTTTCCTCATCTCTCTCGTCCAAGCCTGCCTTGCTTGTCTCCCCTACCAACTCGACCTAGAGCTTTGCCGACAAGTTTTTCTTGTGTGAGATTCTTATGTCCAATCTCTGGTTCAAGGGAGAATCATATATATACCCAAACGCTAGTGTTCACTTTCTTTTACTTGAGTTGTTTTCTTCCAAATCAATAAGGAGGGCACACCAGAGCGGTGGCCAAGAATGCATCGTTGTGATGTGGGGTAGCCTCCAACACCCGCCACACCCCTGCACACCCAAAAGGTTCACCCTGACATTTAGCAAACGAGCGTAGATTTCATAGCGATAATGGACAGATTAGCCCAACTGATGATCAAGTTGCGCAACAGTGCAAAGGCTGGACCCCCCCCACCCTTTTCACGTCCTCAATCTGGACGGGTTGCCACACCGTGGACAGTTGAAGTTTGATGTGGAAATTCTTCCCTAACGAAGATAAACAGTGCGATGGCTAGGCTCGTAGGATATTGAATCAGTTGGTTGCAAACCATCTCTACTGGACTTTGCTAGCCTGAAGCGCCTCTACTAGCCTGTATTTTTTGTTGATAGCATATGACAGCCTGTCACCCGGTTCTTTCCCCCCCCAAAAAGCTTGAGGATAGACTATTAAAAACATTAAAAGCCATTACTTATTATTATTTCAGTTCGATTGAGAGAATCATATACTCCATTAAATAAACGAATTCATAATATTTTATATTAATTACCGAAATAATGACCCGTATAGTTTAAATATTTATTTTAGACAGTTTTCTGTTGTTATGAATTGTAATAGATTAGTCGATTTCTGCGAGAAGATTTTTTTTCTCGAACCGCTGGAGTTCGCCAAATCTCCGGTGCTTTTGTTCTCCCCAGAGTGGAAGAACAGGGGAGGGTTTAAGATCATTACGTTATTCCCATATTGAATGAATTTCTAGTGGTTTCTGGTTCTCCCCTCAGCGGAATTTGTTGTTAGGACCCAAGTTGCTATAAAGACCTCCCCTGTGGCGAGCCAATCAAAGGTGAATAAGGAATCTGTCGACGCGTTAGGGAACTCTCCCAGGGGGTTTGGTAGTTCCGTTCTACCCTTGGCACTATCGTGATTGCACTAATTCCTAACGAACTCCCTAGTGGCGAGCCAATCAAAGGTGAATGAGAATCTATCGATGCGTTTTGGAACCCTCCCAGGGAGTTAGTTTGGTGGTTTCGTTCTACCCTTGGTACTATCGTGAAGTTGAAGCAGAAGCAGGCATTGTCTATGCCGGTATTGTCAATGCAGTGGAAGGAGTTGTCCAAAAACCCCTCGGGTTTTTGGACTCCCACAGGGAGGCGTACCCCATAGAAATACGAGTGCCAAAAAGTGTCAAAAAGTGTAAAAGGTGCAAAAAGTGTAGAAAGTGTAAAAAAGTGTAAAAGGTGCAAACATTATAAACTGAGCAAAATGCTTTAAGAAAAGCTCAGAAACCACTCGTCTGTAGCAGGTTCAGCGCGAGAGTCTGAGGACAATGACCTACACGAACTACATGAGGTCTCGCGCTCTTGGGAACCCCTGAATATCTTATCTATTCTGAACAGGGTTTTGGAGTGTTTTTGGGATAATGTCTGTACATAAATGGATGATTCTAGGGTCAGTCTGAAGGAACCAAGTGACAGCCTGTCTCCAAATGAAGAACCTTAACTGATTAGATTTAGGAAACGTTTTGGCATTTGCTCAGCCGATGAAAAGGGTAGAAAAATACCGTAGATACGACTTCTATATTGGTTTAGAGGGAGAGCTGAAGGACACAACACGGTTCAATGGGGAATAGATTTAACGCTTGTAGTCTAGAGCTAGACTAATTAATGGAACGAGCTTTATTCCTTTGAGAAAAGAAAGTGTGGTGGTATTTGGACCTAGGGTCCAATAGTTTGGTCTCATAGCGAGTGTAGCGATTGCTGAGTGCCCTGTTTGGAAAAGAGCAATGGAGCAGAACCCCGCGCTCACTCAGGTTCTTCTGGCGATTGGACGAGTCCTAGACAGGTAAGAACAGGCGGCGACGAATGACCCGGGCCTTTCTATCACGACAAGACCGGTCGAGACCCTTGCTGAAACTTTACCCTGAGTTCACTGGTGAAGGGACAGGGAACGTTGAGGACTACATTGCTGAATTCAACCATGTCATCAAAGCCTACAAAGTTCCCGAGGCAAGGGAGCTTCAAGAGTCCACCCGTGGGCTGACAAGGTGAGCAGCTGCTTGGTTCTCTCGTCTGGAAGACGATAGGAAGAACGACTGGCATACCCTGCAAATCGCATTCAGGGAAAAGTATGCCGCCCAAACCGTACGTGAGCGTTAGCAAATAGGATAACTAGTATGGAGTCTCGCGAGGGGCGAACGATCCGCGAATATGTAAATACGTTTGAACGAACCCTCGATGAACTTCTTAAGTATGTTCTGGATTGCATTAAAATCTGACATGCAATCCCAGATGTTATGATAGTGGCGATCTTCTTGAAAGGGCTGACACCACCCGCCCAAGTCTACGTAGCGTCGACTAGACCTGCTACTATCGAAGACACAATATACGCGGCCCTGACAATTCCTGACGAAAAATTCCTAGGAAAATTCCAGGAAAGTTGGAGGACCAAGCCACGAAGCTCGAAGCACCGTTCAGCAACAACCAGATTCACCGAGATTCCCGCATCTGGTGATACAGAACGGTGAGGAGCCAGACCAGAATGAGGTTCCCGAAATCAAACAGTAGTAAGAGATCGACCGTGGCAACAGTGCGGGCCAGCTCTTCCGAACATGTGGAAGACGCCGCCATTGCACAAGTGATTTCGGAGTACGAGACGTACTCGCAAGGCCTTCAAGACAGTGCAATCCGACAGCTTCGACTACATGCACGAATAGCAGGACAACAGGTGGAAGCCCTGGTCGACGCAGGAGCAATGGTCAATCTCCTCGACCCCACTGTACAGCAAGAAGCGGGGTTGAACGAGGAAACCAAGCGGAAGAGATTATCGTCCGTATTCGGGGACGACCGCGAAGTTTCCGTGGTAAACGCTGTGAAGATCGAATGCCACCCGAAGTGGGCGAGCACGACGTGTTTCCACATTACGCCACTGGGTGGGGCGAGGGCGATCTTGGGATTGCCGTGGCTAACAGCGAACCAGGCGGTGGTACATGCAGCACCACGAATGGAAAGCGTCTACACCCCGGACGTAGGTGATCTAGTCCTACGCTGCAACAACGGGGTGAAAAACGTGGAGGACTACGCACAAGTCGCACTAGTTGGGCGAAAATAGCTCACGAAGAAGACGACTCCCTGGCATTCTTCAGGTACGAAACTGGATCAGGAAATGCGTGAAGCGTATCCAGATGTCATCCAAAAAATTGGTGGGGTTGCCACCGCGAAGGGAGGTAGAAGCCGAGCTAGGCACGGGAGATGCTGAGCCAGTGTTTCGGAGTCCATATAGACTCTCTGGCTCGAGAGGAAAGAACTATCAAGCCAGCTGGATGAGCTACTTCGGCTTGGTTTCATCCAACCATTGGAGAGCTCGGTGGCGCACCTGTTTTCTTCGTGAAGAAGAAAACCGGGGAACTCCGGCTGTGCGTGGACTGCCGAGGACTGAACCGGGTTACCAAGCGATTAAGCTATCCGTTACCGAGAATTGACGACCTAGTCGACCAATTAGGAGAGGGCGGAGTCTTCTCCAAGCTCAACCTACGAAGTGGCTACCACCAGCTGAGTATATCGGAAAAGGAATGTGCCGAAGACGGCTTTCGTCTCGGAGTTCGGACACTTTGAGTGCAGGGTGGCACCATTTGGACTGACATCTCTACCCGCTTACTTCAGTAAGCTGCTGACAGAGATACTCCGGAAGTGGATGGGAAAGTATGTCGTAGTCTATTTAGATGACATACTGATAAATTCGCCAGATGAAGAAAGTCGTCGACATGACGTTCGTAACGTGATGAGCGGACTACAGAGGGCAATGCTCATTGTGCACCCAGAGAAATCGTCTTTTGGGATGACGGAGGTGGAATATCTAGGCTTCAAGATCTCAGAAGGCACCATCTGCATCGACAACGCCAAGGTAGCTGCCGTGAGGAAACTCAAACTTCCGAGTACGATAAAAGGGGTAAGGTCCATTATGGGGTTGATCGCTTACTTTCGTCGCTTTATCCGCGATTTCTCAAGTATAGCAGCACCGTTAACGGACCTCCTGAAACAAGGACGCCCCTTCTTGATGACGCCGACGCCGTATCAGCCTTCCAGAACCTGAGGATGCTAGTGACGTCGGGACCGGTGCTAGCCTACCGCACCTAGACGGTCAAAACTATGAAGTGACTACGGACGCGTCAGGCATAGGCATTGGCTGTATGCTAACCCAACCAGGCGATAGTGTTCGAATCGAGCAAACTCACTGGAGCAGAGCGGAGATACAGTACCCACGAACGAGAAATGTTTGCGGTGGTATGCCGTGTTGAAAGGTGGCGACACTACGTCGGGGGGACTAAATTCGCCACCTTCGTAGACAACAGCGTTCTCACCTATCTCCAGACGATGTGCAACCCGTGGAGGAGGATGACGCGGTACTTCGAGAAAACAGCCAAGTTTGACTATGAAATCAAACACTTACCCGGCCGAATGAACTTCGTAGCAGATGCCCTATCGAGACAAGATATGGGAGAAGATCTCGAGGTGGGCAGTAGTCACGACGGAGTGTTGGTTGAAGGATTATGCTAGCCAAAGACAAGAATTCAACAAGTTGCCTGAGGCAGAGAATAGATTGGTCCAAGAGGAAATGGAAGGAGTCGTCCCGGACGAAGCAACCGGAATCCTGTATTGGGAAGCTGAGGGAATACGTACCCACTGGCTAGCGCCGGAGGATCACAACGATCTACTGGCGGACGCCCATAAAGCACTAGGACATCGGTCCGCCCGCGCGCTATACGAACAGCTGAGGTCCCGATGTTACTGGAGAACCTTGAGGAAAGAGGCGGGAAGCAGTCCGAAAGTGTGCGGGTGATCAACTGCACCAGATACCGGCTCCCCAAAGGAGGTTGGCGCCAAAACACCCACTGCCGACGGAGGCCTTGTTTTTTAGGTGGCATATCGACTTCATATGGCGATTGCCGACGACGCCACGAGGGAACAGATGGATTCCCATAGCTGTGGAAAGCCTCAGTCGCTGGAGCCTAGTGAGGGTATTGTCTGAGGCAACCAAAGAGAACGTCGCGAAGTTCATTTATGAGGAAATAGTCTCAACGTATGGAGCCCCGGTCCAGATAATGTCAGATCGTGGAGCTCAGTTCCGATCGGCGGTACTGGCGGAATACCTGAAGTTGTTGCCAACCAAGCAAGTATTCACGTCCGCCTATCACCCACGGACTAACGCGACAGCCGAACGCTGGAATCGTACTTTCCAGGAAATCCTGGCGCAGTACACAGGAGGCATGGTTCGTAGGTGGGACCAGTTCGTTCCCCAAGCGAATGCTGCTATGCGTCTGACAGTCAATCGTAGCACAGCAAAGACCCCTTTCGAACTACTCTACGGAATTCCTGCGCGGATACCGGGTATAGATCACGCACCTCTTCTGTTCGATGCGAGCGAAGAGAATACGGCGGTTCGAGCTCGAGTTGAGGAGTTAACGGGCCCAGGGCGTATACGCGAGGCGGAAAACCTCAGCGTAGAGGATGCGAAGACACAAAACGCCAGTACTATAATGCGCTGGTTACCCTGACCCGTTAGTAGTTGGTACCTGGGTGCTGGTGAGAACGAAACGAAAACGATGGGTCAGTCCCGATTTTTCGGACCCTTTAAGGTGACCGAGGTGATGATCTTCGACACTTACAGACTGGAACATCCAAAAGGCAAGCGAGAGCCTACCCTTGTTCACCGAGACCGACTACGCCGAGAACTACGGAGGGCGATGTTGCGAAGTGGTGGACCCCGCCTGCACGCCGAGAGTTAGCAGAATTAGTGGGCGATGAACTCAAGGATTCACCGACTACACAGGGCCAGTAAGTGGGAGAACAGGGGGGTATGAAAGAACCAAGTGACAGCCTGTATCTAAATGAAGAACTTTCTAGAAGCTAAACTGATTAGATTTAGCATTTGCTGGGCCGGAGAAACTGGTCGATAAATACCGTAGATACGACTTATTTATTGGTTAGAGAAAGAGAAGAGAGGACACAACAAGGTTAAATGGGGAATAGATTTAACAAGTGTCGTCTAGAGCTAGACTAATTAAAGGAAGGAAGTTCATTCCTTTGAGAAAAGAAAGTGTTGTGATATTGGGCATGGGGCCAAATAAGTCGACCTTAGATGCAGTGATAAAAAGCCTAGAAAAAGAGCAAAAGAGTGTTGCATGTGATAAAAAGTGATAGAAAGCGACAAAAAGCGATAAAAATGGATAAAAATGTAAAATTCTGAATCGGATACAACACAAAATTGGAGTCCCCGCCCCTTGCAAAAACCTCTATTGATATCTTTCCGAGATCTCCACTCGCTTACTCCCCCCTGAACTACCCCTTTCAGCTCCCGAATTCTCATCAGAATTGTCGATCAGTTTTCTACTCATTCGATTCAATCAGGTTTTTTGTTCTTATGGAAACTATTCGGTTCCCTGGTAACACGCGCAACAAGGTAACGAGAAAACATTTGTTTTTCAATACGAGGAGAACAGGGGAGAATTGAATGTTAGCCAGAATGCGACTGATGTGTACTTATCAAATGCTCACCTGATGCTGCACGTATTTGACCGACTTCTCGTACAGAGGGGGGGGGAAGGGTCTTCCCGCGAGCGAGCTCGCTGCTGTGTCTTTGGGGCCGTATTTGCCCTGAGTAGCTTACGACCGTCCCAGGCTTTCCCCACTCACGCCGACGGATTTTTGAGATATGTACTTGTCTTTGACGCACTTGTACCTGGTGTACAATAGCCGGCTTGCCCTATAGCGCAGGGTTCGCCATACCTTTTGTGCCAAGCGTAAAAACCTGCTCAGAGTAGAAAAGATATTCAGGGGTTTTCAAAGCGTGGGAACTTCTTGTAGTTGAAATAATTTGTTTAGTCGGAGACTGAAAGAAACAACCCTGAGGGGAAAACATAGACTATATGCGGCGAAGGTCGCGCGTCTCCGACATCGACGAATGGTTTAATCGGAGGCTGAAAGAAAAAACCCCGAGGGGAAAAAAAGACTAAGTGCGGCGAAGAACTCGCGCCTCCAACATCAAAGCGGCATTCATGCGCCACAGCAGGAAACTTAAGCGGGGAAACAACGATTGACGACGGTCAGGGCGTTCGCGGAACAACTCCCGAAGCCAGCGAGAACCAACAGAGTCCATGAACCCAAAGCACTCAATGATCAGGGGTACCAAGCGATGTGCTAGTGCCGAAGCACGAACACCAGGGGAAGACAAAGCCCCCGCGTATTTGATCTCTTTGCGGCGTCTCATACTGGCGGCGGCAGATCCACGGCGCACCACCACCACCACCAAAGCATGCGTTTATATGCCACAGCAAGAAACTTAAACGGGGTAAACAACGAGAACAGACGGTCACCGAACAATTCCCGAAACCAACGAGAACCAACGGAATCCATAAACCCAAAGCACTCAATTACCAGAGGTCCAGGCGATAAGCTAGAGCCGAAGGACGAATGCATGGCGAAGAGAAAGCCCCCGCATATCTCAACTCAGAGGGGAAAAAAAGACTAAGAGCGCGAAGATCGCGCCCTTCCAACATCAAAGCATCGTTCATACGCCACAGCAAGAAACTTAAACGGGTAAACAACGAGGACAGATGGTCAGGGCGTTCGCGGAACAATTCCCGAAGCCAACGAGAACCAACGGAATCCATAAACCCAAAGCACTCATTGACCAGTGGTACCAGGCGATGAGCTAGAGCCGAAGGACGAATGCATTGGGAAGACAAGGCCCCCGCATACTTCAACTCTTTGCGACGTCTCATACTGGCAGCGGCAAATCGACGGCGCTCTTCGCAGCCGGCAAATAACCACTAGCCTGAGGACTAGGAACAGCAAGATCAACGTACGTCCTACGACGGCTATCACCACGGGTGACCACGAGGTCAGCCACTCGGCGCTCATCATTTTGGTAGTCTGCGACAGGCCGGGGATGTTTGCGCAGGTCATTGTCCTCACACCCCAGCTCTCAACCCTCTATAAGCAGTGGTTTCTAAGCTTTTCTTAGAACACTTTGCTGAGTTCATCGAGTTTTACACTTTTTAACACTAATTTACGCATTGTTGTACACTCGTGTTGTTTTATGTGGTACCTCTCCAAGTGGGAATGCCGCCTCCTTGCTTTGTCCACTCAGGATGAAGATACCACTGATTTTTTTTAGGCGCCCGCCTGCTTGCCGACTTGCCCTGCTGTGAATGTGCTGTGAAAAATGGCGCCCTGACTCGCAGACATACGAGGATCCCCCGATGGGATGCCACAAAAGCCGCTGATGAGGGTCTCCTGTCGATTTTGGCACGTCTTCCACAGGGCAAGAGCCCAGGACCCAGTGCAATGCGCGCGGAACATCTCCAAGGCGCCAATCAACAGACGCAAGTGGCTTTGATCCGCGTACTGCGACAACTAGCGACAGCTCCCGAGGAGTTTCCCCCTCCGCTGGCGCGTTCCCCGCGTAGCAGCAGACTACTACCATTCGCGAAGCCACGGAAGGACTCGGCTCCCCAGGAAAACCCAGGCGTTCGGCCCATCGGCGTCCCTGAAGCTCTACGAAAAGTGGCGACTCAATGGACCCTTCGCGCGGTGATCGACAGGGTGCCACGCTCCTGGTGCCATTACAACTAGGGATCGGAGTCAGTGGCGGATGCGAACGCTCACGTCACGCGATCCAGGCCCATCTGTCATGTGAACTAGACGCGGTGGTGCTTAGGCTTGACCTCGAGAATGCATTCAACAGGATTGATCGACGCCTCGCCAAGAAACTCGTGGACCACCACTTTCCGGAGCTTGCGGCGGTTTACAGACTTGGGTATGGAAGCGACGCAGTGGACTCGCCGACGCTTTGCGGCTGGCGCTCGGTACCTGGAGAGAACCAAACGGAACACTCACGACTGACGCTCCAAGCAGCTACGGGAGTACAACAGGGAGACCCTCTTGGGTAGGTGCTACATGCACTAGCACTCGCACCGTTCCTAAAAGTTCTACGAACAAATTTCTCCGATCTAACGATTGTCGCTATCCATGACGATATTACGATCGTGGGACCACTGCAGGAACTGAAGCAAGCACTAGTCTGGAGCCGAACTATGCTCCCCCACAGGGCGACACTCACACGCCGTAAAAGCGCCAAGTACTCAGTAGGATGCTCAGCTAGCTTCTAGTAGAACGAATTCAACATAGCCTCACCTGGGGCCAACACAGTGCCGCTCACACAGTCATGCTCAATTCTCCTCTCACGCCGCCTACCACTGCCGCTCGTCTCCGCGGCATGGGAGGCCACCTCTCGCACTTGTGGTTAACCACTCTACCGTCGTCATTGAGTCATCGTCTCGATGCTTTCCAGTTCCGTTCTGCCGCACGGATCTATCTCGGTTTGCCACAGGCTCCGTGGCACTCTAATCGGCCGTCTTTCTGTCAGGGATGTGAGAGCCGGATTGACGCTTGTGGCTACCACTTCCTGGGTTCCTGCGGACTGTTACGAGGTCTCCGTACGAGGCGTCACACTCGCCTCAAGTACATCCTCAGCGAATTTTTGACTCGGATAGGGCATACGGTTGAGGTTGAGTCGGAACTGCCCAGATCAATCTCGGACTCTGCACCGTCCCGTTGTATAGCCGCTCTCCTCGTCTCCGACGCTGCTGCCAGACGCTCAACATATGTGGACCTTGCGATTACCTGCCCCGTGGCCAGCGCCCACCTCACCGCAGCCGCCCGCCGCCGGGGGGCCGCGGCTTCAGCCCTTCAAAGAGTTAAGGAACGACGGTATGCTGAGAGCATGGCCAGTCTGCCTTGCGCTGAGGGTCGCTCTCACCGGTTCCAGCCATTCATTGTGGAAAGCTTTGGTCACGTGGATAAGTCGGGTTTAGAGTGGTTGCGGAAATGTTTTGCTGAGCATCCTACTGAATATTTGGCGCTCTTGAGGCGTTTAAGTGTCTCCCTTTGGCGATATTCCAGCCACATGCTTTCCGAGGCGCGCCATCGGCGCCTGGGGTTGCATGCTTCCCTCCCTAGTTATTAGTTCATCTTCACGCCTTGCGTAGCGCTTCAGGCTATGCTAGTAAAGTCCAGTAGAACGAGATCCCTGGACAGGGGGTTTGGAGTAAGTAGATGACGCTGCGAATGTTTGTGTAGCGTTGCGGTAGCTAGCTGCCGAATAAAGGCTATGGAAATTGCCAAGCTCCCACAACCGGAGCTTACGACGCAAATTGCCCTCTTCAGGTTCTGTGCAGAAACGCGACTAGACTATGTGCTACGATGCCACGCATACGAGTTTGGAAGAAATCTGGCACGCGAGGCCGACGTGATGACCAGATATCACCTGGAAATTCTATTCGGAGGCCTCGCTACGACAGCTGTAGAGGACGATGAGTACGCAGAGCTGATCTCGGACCAAATCGCTCTGCCCTGCCGCTGGGGAGGTTTGGGTTTCGCTACTCGAAAGCGCGTCCAACCCATCGCGTTTTACTCGTCATGGAGAAACACCTTCCGGAACAATGAAGATGAATGGCCATACCTGACTGAACTAGAGCGGGAGGTTACGGCAGAACGCTCACCAGACACATACGAGCCGATGGATCAACGATGGTCGACTGCACAGCTGGCGGACCAGATCTGTGCGTCGTCGCGAGCAATACAACGGAGGCTCGGACCAGAAACCCCGCCGCGGATCTTGGCACTGACTACCCTGCAACAACCGCGAGAAACATCTCTTCGAAGCGCCCCGGGCGAGACTGCAGCTTGGAATAATGGTTCAATACAACAAACCCTCTCTCGAGAGGCACACCATTGCGCATTCCAAAAGCTGGTCACCAACCCACGAATCTCCCCTGAAAACCGAGCTCGAATACGGTCTGCCGCGGGATCCGGGTCGGGAGTCTGGCTACGTGAAATACCAACGCTGACAGCGAAAAAATTGAGTGCGGTTGAGATGCAGGTAAACGTTCGACAACTGCTGGGTCTGCCAATTCCGGGATTGCGGACCACCGAGAAGTGCACTAGTTGCCGGAGTAAACACGGAAGGACTGGGGTACAACGGTTTCATCACTGCCCAACATCAACTGGACTGTGGCAACGTAGGCATGACGAAATCTGCAGAGAGCTGGCACGGTGGCTAAGGCGATGGAACTTCATGGACGTAGAGCAAGAACCTGAGGGGTACTTTGAGAACTACGGACTGCGACCTGATACCGTTGCTAGGCATCCGAGGACCAAACAAAGGTATGCGCTGGATGTGACGGTGGTGTCACCATTACAGGGAAAATATTTGCGGCGGAGCCAAGATGATAGCGGATACGCGGCGAGAGCTGCGGAGAAGTGGAAAATCGCTCACTACAAAGAAGCGATGGTGATCGAGAAAGCGGATGATAAGTTCATCCCGATAGCAATAGAGACGTTTGGGCGTACGGGGCAAATGGCACAGGAGTTCCTCCGGGACAGCTGCAAGCACTTACTGCACAGGAGTGAGGAGCTGAGAGACGTGAGATCCCAGATAAACCGGCAACTATGGCGAGGTAACGCAGAGATAGCATTAGGCGCTTTGCGCGTGGACCAGCTGGAGAATCCGCTGGTACCTGTTTTTTCTTTTGAACGTAGCATGAGACCCCGCTCAGCGGGGTTCCAGTAAGTTTCTCCCTAGATAGGATTAGACGTAGTGTTGCGCTGCAGTAGGCAGCTGCCCAGTAAAGCTTACGGTTACGTAAGTCTCGGGTACCTTGTTCTGGGGTAAAAGTTGGAAGTTCGGAAGCCAGAAAAATATAATAGTGCGGGAGGTGCGTGGGCCGTACCCAGAGCCCATTCTTATCCCCGGTTCACCGGCACCGGGTGCCATGGAAGTGTTACACGCTCTCCAGCACCAGGCTGTAGGAGCAGATCAGGATCCAAGGACAACGACACCAGCTGCAGACGTTACGCAGCCGGGGAACAGGAATGAGACTGATGCCACTAATGACGCAGCTGCCTCTTTCCTGCAACAGTTGCGCACCTGTGACCAGTTTTGTCACGGTGTGGGCATTGGGAAAGAAACAGTCGAGGAGGTCTACAAGGCGATTTTTAAGTTGTACTCCCGTATTGGGAGCACCAGCGACCGTGCACTATGGCGTGGTACAGCCCGCTTAGCGATCCATGCCCTGCGCAAAGCTAATCATGTTCGGACAATGTTCCCTGTTCAATGTAGTCTTCTATCCCGCTCTGGGATCTCCTTAGCCTAGCCCATCCTGCTTTCGTACCGTATTCTCTAGGTCTACATTGGGTAGTTGGAATGAACGGTACAAGTTGGAAAAAGAGGAGCAACCTTCCGAGTTCCTTTTTAATCATCACAGGGAAAATATATCAAACGCTTTCTACACCCGGCCACTTTATATTTTCAAGTTTTGGGCTCCAGGTTACCATCCTGATCTCGGACGACTTCCGCGAATCAGCTAGTTCCACTCGACGTTGACAGGGCATCCCTGAAATGGTATCCCGTTCAGGTACGGGCAATCGCTTTCTGAGGGGTTAAAGAACCATCCACCGTCCTTGTTCGACACCTCAATGGTGCCGAGGTACAACATGTCATTGATAGAAATGCAATTCGGCATATAAATCAACATCGACGGGCAGATATCCCATTCCAACGGGCTGTCAGGGTCTGCATCTGCGATCTGGAACTCTTCGTTGTTACCCCAGATCTCTCCCAGATCCTGGTTCGCTCCCCAGAGACCCAAGTACATGGCCGTAACGGTGTACTCTTGTCCGGCGGAGTTGAGACTCATGACGAGATGGAAGCAGCGCTCGCCATTTACGGATGAAGTGCTGTACGTCAGGGTTCCGACGTCGGTGGACGTACCCCTAACCACCAAGTCGACGGTAGTGCTGCAGTTGGACTCGCCTTCGCAAGTGAAAGTCGGCTCCAGGCCGGCCGCTTCGATGTCTTTTTCACAAACTTGGAAGGGAGTAGGACTCGGTGACGGTGTCGGGGAGGCCTTGCTCCAGTCGAGACTGATCGGACACTGGGTAACTCCGTTCGGACCTTTTGGGGTCGAGCTCGGACATTGACTACCGTCTGTCATCTGCATGGAAATCCTAAGGGGCGTCTGGGTGTCTCCGACGAATCCCTTGAAAGCCGCTACCATGCAGATGGAGTCTTGGGAGAGGCAGTTGGGAATCGGCATTTCCGTTACAGGAATCTGAAAGACGAGGTTGTCCTGGTCGATGTCCGCCTCGCTCAAATTAACCTGAAACTTTGCTGCACCATTAGGAACGCTTCCCTCATTGCAACTGGGCCAGACTCCAATTCTCACGCTCGTCAAATTCGTAAGCGACACAACCATGCCCTCCTTTTTTACCTCCAGCTGGAAGCTAGCCGACCCATCTTCGTTCTCAACCGACTGGGTATAAAACTTTCCTACAAGCTCCAGCCCGTAAATGTCATCATTATAGGTCAACCAGTTAATTCGCCTTTGAAAGTAGGGATATTCACCCTCTGGGTCACAAGTATCGCTCCCTGCTGCGGTTGCAGCCCAAAAACCAATTGCTATAAATACTGCTGCTCCGCAGAAGCTCTTCATCGTTGCAAGAGATGTTACACTTCACGTTCTTAACGTTTTTCCTCGTCTACTTGTACATGCTCCACAAGTCCCCCTACACGGACGTAGGCTTTGCGCGCACATTTTTTATACCTGTTCGAACCGGCGTCTTAGAGTGTTTGGAATCCATCAAGATTGGGGCTGCCTCCCGTTGTTCAGCGAGTAGGTTGTCAAGTCCTACGCTTATCCGTTCTACCCTGGCGTCACTCCAGCTCAGGTGTGTTCGTTTTCCCAGCGAATTTTGGCTCTACCGCTCTCTCAATGACTGAAGATGAAACATCGTACTCAGAATCTACTCAGGCCACCCCGCGCAGGATGAAACCGTTCCAAAAGAAACCGCCCAAAAACGAAGATTCCCGGCCAAAAATAGAAAACCCAAAAATAGAAAAGCGGCACACTTGTCAGTAGGAGGCGCCCAGCCGGGGCCGCTGTAAGCAATATCTCTACAGTATATACTATATTAGAAGATAAACTTGATCGATGTCCATCCCTTCAAACTTTTCCATATTTCTGGTTGCATGTATGAGAACAACCCTTCCATAGAATATCTATACGTTCTAAACACTTTACCTGCCCACGGTGGTTGTGGTTTTCCTTAGTTTTTAGCACAAATCCGTCGCCATATACGGTATAAACGCTCTCCCGATCCCCTCTTTGGACCTACTTGAAGACATATCCAAAAATACTTTATCAAATACACGTTAGTGAATAGATTTTGATTGATCTCGAGGCCCGATCGTTTTAACGATATTTGTCGTCCATCACAAGGAAGACTGGCCATCCTCCCCGCATACCAGCGTTCCTCTTGTCGGCGAAGGACCGAGGTGGCTGCCTGGGGGAACGGTAAGTCATTTGTAAGTACGCTTGCAGGGGAAACAGTAAGAGGAAAGATTAACAGACAAACAAAAGATCGCTGTACATAGCGAGGACAGACGCAGATCATTGTAGCGGTCTGTCGCCTGTATAGGGTGGGATTACTCGCTGCATACTCGTTTTTGCTTCGTGCTGCGGTGGCCCGAAGGTGGCTTTGATTTGGAGGCGCGTGCGATCTTCACCGCTCCTAGTCCTTTCTTTCCGCCCATCGGGATGTTTTCTACTCTCGGAACCCACCTAGTCAAGAAAGGACACAGATTAGCAACTTGACATTTGCAGGGCTGACATCAGGTGATAAAACCGTGTCCGCTCAGGTGTTGACTGGGTTTTAGTGGTTTCTTCTAGCACAGCTTCAACTTCATGCCTTTCAGGTCGCTTGTGTTGCCCGCTCTTCAACACACCTTCAATAAATCTGAGTATCTCCGTGCCGAAGACCCCACCATCCATCTGTTTATTCAGAGGCTAACTAGCCTGAGAAGCGAGAAACAATAGGCTGCTAGCGCGCGTCAACAAACAAAGCAGCATTCGAACGCCACAGCGTCAAAGAGAGCTCTGTGAGGAGACGATCCAGAAGTCCTGGGTCGTTACGAAAAACAGAACGCAGCCAGCGCGAACCTACATTATCTATCAACCCACGCACTCGACGACTGACCAGCCCACTAACCTGACTACTGCCCCTGAAGCACATCCCCCGCCCTCCCCCCCCCCCCCCCTCCTGACCAGCTGAGGTGAAGCAACGTTCTATCCAACAAACCCTCTCAAGAGAGGCACACCAAACTGCCTTCACCCGACTAGTCACTGATCCCTTGCTCGATCGTGAAAAAAAAGCCCGAATCCGCTCTGCTGCAGGAGCAGGTTCAGGTGTCTGGCTCCGCGATTTGTCGCATTTTGGCCCCCGAAAGTTGAGTGGTCCGGGAATGCAGGTGAGTATATACGACAACAGTTGGGACTCTCGATTCCAGGGTGGATGAATTGTTTAATCGGAGAAAAGAAAACAAAAACCAAGGGAAAAAAGGACTAAGCGCCACGAAGTTCGGGCGCCTCCAAAAGCAAAACAGCGTTCAAACGCCACAACAAGAAAGTAAACAAGGATTGAAGACGGTCCGGGCGTTCGTGGAAGATCTCTCAAAGCCAGCGAGACACAAGGGAGTCCATAAACCCAAAGGTTTCGATGACTAAAGGCACCAGGCGGTGAGCGAGCGCCGAAGCACGAACCTCTGGGGTAGACGGAGCCCTCGTACATGTCACATCTTTATGGAGACGCATACTGGCAGCTGCATATCCACGGCGCTCTCCCGCGGTAGGCAGATAACGGCTGGCCTGAGGGTTAGGCACAGTATGAGCTTAGTTTGGGGTTACTCGTCATGGAGAAACAATTCATCTTCTTCCGGAACAATGAAGATGAATGGCTATACCTGACTGAACTAGAGCGGGAGGTTTCGGCAGAACGCTCACCAGACACATACGAGCCGACGGAGCAACGATGGTCGACTGCACAGCTGGCGACCAGATCTGTGCATCGTCGCGAGCAATACAACGGAGGCTCGGACCAGAAATCCCGCCGCGGATCTTGGCACTGACTACCCTGCAACAACCGCGAGAAACATCTCTTCGAAGCGCACCGGGCGAGACTGCAGCTTGGAATAATGGTTCAATACAACAAACCCTCTCTCGAGAGGCACACCATTGCGCATTCCAAAGGTTGGACACCAACCCACGAATCTCCCCTGAAAACCGAGCTCGAATACGGTCCGCCGCGGGATCCGGGTCGGGAGTCTGGCTGCGTGAAATCCCAACGCTGACACCGAAAAAATTGAGTGCGGTTGAGATGCAGGTAAACGTTCGACAACTGCTGGGTCTGCCAATTCCGGGATTGCGGACCACCGAGAAGTGCACTAGTTGCCGGAGTAAACACGGAAGGACTGGGGTACAACGGTTTCATCATTGCCCAACATCAACTGGACTGTGGCAACGTAGGCACGACGAAATCTGCAGAGAGTTGGCACGGTGGCTGAGGCGATGGAACTTCATGGACGTAGAGCAAGAACCTGAGGGGTACTTCGAGAACTACGGACTGCGATCTGATATCGTTGCTAGGCATCCGAGGACCAAACAAAGGTATGCGCTGGATGTAACTGTGGTGTCACCATTACAGGGAAAATATTTGCGGCGGAGCCAAGATGATAGCGGATACGCGGCGAGAGCTGCGGAGAAGTGGAAAATCGCTCACTACAAGGAAGCGATGGTGATCGAGAAACCGGATGACAAGTTCATCCCGATAGCGATAAAGACGTTTGGGCGTACGGGGCAAATGGCGCAAGAGTTCTCCGCGACAGCTGCAAACACTTACTGCACAGGAGTGAGGAGCTGAGAGATGTGAGATCCCAGATAAACTATGGCGAGGTAATGCAGAGATAGCACTAGGCGCTTTGCGCGTGGACCAGTTGGAGAATCCGCTGGTGCCTGTTTTTTCTTTTGAACGTAGGATGAGACCCCGGTAGCGAGGTTCCAGTAAGTTTCTCTCTAGATAGGATTAGACGTAGTGTTGCGCTGCAGTAGGCAGCTGCCCAGTAAAGCTTACGGTTACGTTAGTCTGGGGTGACGGTTACGTTAGTCTGGAGTTACGTTAGTCTGGGGGGAAGACAAAAGGAAAAGTTCGTAAGAGAGTCCGAAGATGATTGTGAGGGAGGTACGCTGGCCGTACCCCGAACCTCTTGTCATTCAGGGCCCGGACCCCTTGGGCACCCGGGAAGGTTTGCAAAGGCACCAGCACCAGTCTGATGGCGACGTGCAGGAGGCACCGACGGAACCACAAGCAGGCGATGTTCAAGCAAGAACGCGGACCGAGTCTGCAGCCGCAACCGACCCGGCAGCCACATTCTTGCATCAACTGCGTAGCTTCGACAGATGCTACCAGGACCTGGGCATCGGTGCGTCCGAAATTACAGACTTCTACAAAGCAGTTTTTCAACTGTACTCACCGGTCAACAGCTCGCAAGAGCTGCAAGGCGTCACCGGACGCCTTACGGAGTTGTCCCGGAAACCGGGTATGTGGGAAGGTGGAGCCGCTACTACGAATTCTGCACCATCTCCGCCTGATCTCCCGCGACAGGCCGTAGGCAACCACCTGGCTCCCGAAACCCGTTACCGTAACGGTCGACTGCCAGGAAGTTATGACGTCCATGATTTAGGAACCCGGCTCCCCGCGCCCCAGGGAGGGACAGGTGTCCGAGATCTAGGACACTATGCGGAGGCATTCCCAGCCATCGGGGACGGCCCTACAAGGCCAACCTTCGCCGAGTTTGCAGCTCAGAAAGCCACTAAAACCCAGAATCTGTTTTGGAGGATTTGCTCCGGACCTCCCGTCGTGGACGCTGCCCTGGACCCTCCGGGCTACTAACGGAATTATTGCAGGCCTTGAGCAAACTTGGCGAGAACGCACTGGTGAAGACACTCAATACGCTGTTCCAGGGCGCAGGGAGTGCGAGTGCCCACTGGGATCAACTGCGACGGGCACAGCTTTGTTTGGCGACCCGCGTCTCCGGCCGATCGGCATGGGCGAGAGTCTCGTAGTTTAACCCCGTAGTTTGAGGTTGTAGGTTCCGTAGTCTGGGGTTGTAGGCACCCCCGAAACTTTTTTGCAGTTCGTCTGGGTGAGGAACCTTACGCCCCAGACAACCCAGGGCCAGGTTCCGAGTATGCGCGATTTTCGGAACAATTTTTGAGAATCTTTGGGCTGTCGTCGCGAGGATTTCATCTTTGCCAGTACTGAGGGTCGAGACGTCCTTTTGCCGACCTCGCAGGACCAGGCAGAGCTATGGAGGCTGGGGGTGTTGGAGGGATCTGCCTCCACGTCTGTGCGCAGGTGACGAGGCCCTGACTGGAACCTCTCCAACAAGATCCTCTCCATGCGTCGAATGCGCAGTCAGTGGATAGATGTCGCCTTCACGCTGCGCTCCTGCTCCGAGAGCCCTTCAGTCTATCCCAGGGACAGATATTGTTCCGAGAAACGGTCGAACGCGAAAAAAAGGGCGACCTGAGGGTGAGAATGCAACCAGCGGGAGCTCTCAGGCCACTATTCGGTGGGCTTGGCCAGTAAGGCCTGGAGGTAGGTGGCCGCGTTCGCTGTGACGATGAACAAGCCGTCTCGACCCTCAGTATTGGCAAAGATGAAATCCTCGCGACGTGAGCCCAAGGTGTTCGCTGTGAGCAGCAAACGAACGTCCCGACCCTCCTAGTTGGCAAAGAAAAATTCTTCCCGACTACAGCCAAAGGATTCCGCGAAAGTTTTGCGGAAATCGCGCATGTTCGGCACCTGCCCACGGGTTGTCTGCGGCCGAACGTTCCGCACCCAGACAAATTGCGAAGTGATTTCCGTGGTTCCAACCTTAGCCTCCCTATGAGGCAAATAGCGTGTCATTGCCGCCGTACGGGCGGCAGTGGTGCCCTTCCGCAGCGCCGAACTGTACGATGGCCCCGCCTTGGGGCGATTACTTACACCAGCCTGGGCCCGAGGCGGTTGACCCGCACGGGGCCTGCCAAGGACCGGGAAGTCCGCTCCAGATGATAAGGTTGCTAAGCCTGCAGACACAGCTTCATTCGCCGCCATCACGGTTGCCTCACAATCACCACCGCCGTTGCGTCCGGTTCCTGAGCGCTTGAAGCTCGTTTTGGCCCCGAGTTCCACTTCCCAACACCGCATTGTCCCACTCTGGCCTAACCGCCCTCGCTTGTCCCGGGACAGGTTCATTTTTGACTGACCGCAAGATTTTGACTGCCTTCAGCAACCGCTGCAACTCTGAGATTCAAACTATCACTCGGGTTTGAATTTCACCGCGAAACCAGTCCCGATTCCAGCGAACCGAGCCCCTGGTTTAGCTGGGGTAGCACGACTCGATCACCCGCAGCCGTGATCAGGCTGGTGACAGCTGAGACAGTGCACGCACCTGGGTGCCAGAAGCGCCCTTCAAGGCAACCTCTGAAGAGAAGGTACCCGGGGCTATTCCGCTCATAAACTCGCTTTTCTCCCTCCGGGGGCTCTCTTAGAGGTCGCGCATCTGAGGCGAACACTGAGTCCACCACCTGGCAGTGCCTCCTCGTTATGGGGCTCCGTCGAGCTCGGAGATACCCTACCATCCTGAGAGGATGTGTAAAGGAAACGTTGCATCGCCAAAAAAACCTCACCGAGAGAATAATTGACCACACCCAACCCAAAGGGGGAAATCTCCTCAACGCACCCCCACGAGAGGGAGAGAAAGTTGCAGTAGAAGCGACACACCCCGGAAAAGTAGGGGGAAGGACTACCAGAGGAAACCCTACCCACAAACGAACACGCTCGCGACCGAAAAAGATTCAAAACCCCACTTCTTCCCAATCCAATCCCGATCCTAGTCGTCTACTTAACCCCCAGCGCTACGCAAGGCGTGACAAAGGAACTAAGAACTAGGAAATGTGTTTTACTGTTTCCGTTTATTCCAACGTGGGGTGGAAGACTACTTTCTATAGGGAACAGCGTCCGAACATGACTATCTTTGCGCAAGGCATGAATCGCCAAGTGAGCCGTACCTCGGCATAGCTCTCGATTCAGTTCCGCGCACCAGCCCTTGCGCGTCCAACGCAATGCGAATCACCGGGTCGATTGAAGTAGTCGCACCGTCAGCAGGCTCGAGGGACTCTACCTTTGGTGCAATAGAGTCTATGTTCCCGCAGCGAAACTTGACATCGGCCCACGCTCCGCGATTGTCTTCTTGATTCTCGTGTTTCCGTCCAAAGTCGCCTCCCAGCGTCAAGGTGCTCCCGCTCTCGACATCCATATTGAAGAAGGTCGCAGGATCGAACTTTCTGCTGGGGAATCCGAGTCCATTCACGGCTGAGTCGTACACAATTCTGCCATCCACAGCGATCGTAAAGATGAGTGCGCCCGCTGGGATCCACCTTGCAGTGTCGTCCATCCCGTAGAAACCTTCGATCGACGTGCAGTCAGCGGGGACTTGAACCTCCACTTGCACAACAGGGACGAAACTCAAGCCCTTTCTGAATCGCCTGCCGCGAATCAGTATAGGAGTCACGCCATCAATCGCCGTGTCACGGAAAACCGATTCGGGCGTAGGATCCACGGACAGGGCAAGGTCGGAAACATACTTGACGAACCCTCTGCCCGTATAAAAAGTACTCGTCAGCCCGCCTATCATGGAGAGATTTTTCCAGTTGACCAACCCAGAAACAGTCACAGTATCTTGCGCGTCCTCCTTCAGCAACTCGCTTGGAACAAAGGTAAGAATGTTCCTAACGTCATCCCGCTCCACATGGCCTGGGACAACATCCCGGGATACAGTCTCTACCACAACTATAGCCGCTTGTGCCGAGTCCGGGGTCACCTTCTTGCTTACAGCCACCTCAACCAACGTCGACCTAGCCGCGCCCATGAACCCATGCGGCGGTACGATTCCAACCACCTCCGGCGGCGAATTATTCTCCCTGTAACAGATCCTGCCTATCTGACTGGAAGCGAGAGCCAGGTAGTAAAGACATCCGTCGCTTCCCGGTCGAAGGTTGATCGGTCCGGGGACCCCTGTGGCGAGCTCGAGAGGCGCAGAAACCACGTTACCGACGTCGTCTACCTTGACGTACCGTATCCAGTTTCCGGAATAGGCGCAGTAGTACACGGCGTTGTTGAAAGCGTCAGGCCAACCCTCGACGTTGACTCTCAATGCGGCAGTAATCGCAGTACCTTCCTGGTGGGAGTAGCTTAGTTTCGGATTCACTTTCGTACCCACATACGAGGCCCCCGAGGATGGCGGGATATTGTTGAACAGATCAATGCACTCGTCGAAGATGCCAAACTGAAAGCGATCAAGCTCTGCCTCCATGCATGGCCACCCGAAGTTCGCACCCGGTTGAACCAGATTGAACTCTTCCAGGGTTATCTCTCCAACATCACCGACCCATGGAGTACCAAGCTCAGCGTCCCAATGGATGTTCCATGGGTTGCGAAGGCCCAAAGCCATCACCTTTGACCGGTTCGCATCCGGATTACCGTCGTAGTAGGGGGTTGGTTTGTAGGCCTTTACCACTCCGATCTACCCTGAGGACCTTCCCGTACAGACTGTCGACGTCCTGAGCCCTCATCGCGTTCGGCCTGTCAAAATCGTCCGCACGCGCGGAGTCCCCTACCGGTATCCAAATTCGTCCCTGGGGGTCCGATATTATTCCTCCCATCGTATGATCCGAATGAGAAATGCAAACGTTGTCCTCTGCTGTGCTAACTTGCGTACAATTTCCATTCACGTATCCTCCGAGAATGAACTTCTTCGAGCTACGAATCGCCTCCGAGAGGTCATTGCTCACCCTGTACTGAGCCACAAACCCTTGGGGAGGAGGTCTTGGCACTCTTAAAAGTAGTGAACGTATGAGACGCGTAGACGTAAGGGTGATTTTGAAAGTCGGAATCTACTGCGCGATCTCCGCACCCTCGGGAGTGGAGAGCGGAGGGACCCCGGCCATCACGAAAATATGTTATGAAACGGAACCCGACCAAAAAACCCCCACAACCCAACGCCACAAGACCGACAACCCAGGATCGAACCCGAAGGTAAGAAGGGAAGATTCCCCAGCAACAGGCAACAAAACCCGAAAAAAGCCGGGGGAAGGCAGTCAGAAGGTGCGCCTTCTACGAAGAACACTCTCGGACCAAATAGGGCTCAAATTGCAACCGAAAAACATCTCAAAACCCCCATCTAGTTTTTACTGGCCACTACGTGCAACCGCATCGATCTGCGCATCGCTACACAACTAGTCATTCTATTTGTATAACTCATGAGCTACGTCTACGGCAACTCCTGTAGATTATGAGGCGCTGGACTCTTTTGAGTCATCGTCCGCGTTATGATCGTTGTCCTCTGATTTATCAAGTTCATCTTCCCTGCCCGAATCTGGAAATTGCGAAACTATCCCGATGAAACACACTCACAAAAACCGCTCGATCCTGATACATACTTGTAGGTCTAAATTCCAATGAAAAGGACATACGAGCGCTTTAGCCGGCGAGCACTATGCACGATGTGCAGCAAAAGAGCAATACAGCCGGAAAAAAATCGTAGATTGTTATACCGGGCAGCACCTATCGTCATATACATACACTTACCCCATGTGATTCAGAGCTTGTGATACATCGCGCACCGACAACTGTGTTGGGCGCCTCAGGGTCGCACACACCGTATGAGGTATCACAACCTACTGGGAAGCATGTTTGCTTACACAACGGCTCGCACAAGCAAAAAGGGTCAGAATTCTCACCGGTGACCACCTGTTCGCCAAGCATCGTACTTTGCAGGTGAGCACATTTCGAAAGGCTGTCGAGGTCCGAGTTTTTCGACTTTCTTCCCTACCCCGAGTGCGCTGGATACAGTACATGAATCGCCGGGACTGCCAGCGGCCACGCCCGTTAGAAACTCCGCCCGCGATAGCCGCATTCCGCTATCAAAAACGCAGGTTGTCGAAGTTATCGAAACGCAGTCACACTCACCATCGACATCTGAAGAAGGTTCTAGGACCTGGTTGGAAAGTATATAGAGGAAAGTTAGCCGTCTAATTCTCAAGCGTTTGCGTCTGAAAATCCAGAAATCCACTAACCCCCACTCCGCTTGAAAAGCATACATCGCCAACAATTGCTATGAAATCTTCCTCTGTGCAATCTTCCTGTCCGTCGCCGCAGTTGATCGTCTTACAAATCTTTTCACACTTGCAACTACCGTCTGGAAGAATTTTGATGATCTGCACTCGGGTGTTTAAGAACAGGACAAGCGTCAAAGGGGACGATCACTTTGGATATCGAATATTTCGACTAGAAGATTTTCGACTCACGCCGGTTTCTGATTCGCATGTCTCTCCTATCACGCCATCGAATGGTTCACAATCGGGTCCCTGACAGGTTGAAGAAGTGCAATTTTGTACTTGGCAACCACACGAGCCAGTAGAGCTTCCAGTCACGACCTGTGTTGCGCATGTGTCGAGAGAGGGCGAGAAATGTAAGGAAAACATCTGGGTCCATCTCAAACTGCACATTCAACTGGATATCTCCGACGTACCACGCCAGTGGCTAAATCTAGACCACAAGCTTTTCCGGCGGATGACCTCCTCAAAAATTGGGATCCGATGCGTAAGTCACAACCACAAGTACATCTTGTCTCAACGTCGCGGAGGAGGACCTTTGCAAAGATTTTGAATGGCGCAGAAAAACATCACATGGGTACGTGAGCTTCTAGAGCTAGCCCGCAGATTCTATATATACTTACGTCCGCTCGACCAGAAAGATCAGTGCATGATGATCCTTCGTGAATGCATCCAAGGTCAGGATACCCACACTGGCCAGGATCACAGAACTCACAAGTGCATACGCCAGCCTCTGAAGTTGGTATTACAAACTAACTCCCCGGGAGTACAAAATTATCTAGTTAGAAGAGCTTTATGGGCAAGGTCTCCGAACGGGTTCACGACGCCTACCCCTCTCACACCGTTGATCTCACATGAGCCAAACGTGTAATCGTCACAGTCCCCGTCACAAGGTGAATCCAGCTCACAATTGATTCTGCAATTGCACCCACCATTATCGGCTCTTTGTGCTAGGAACTATGGCAGACACGTGAACTGGTAAGAATTCCCAAAAGCCAGGAAATTTCGTTGAAATTGTTATCTTTCTGGCCATACCCCATTGCCAAACTCGGTCTGGCACGAATCGCCAGGATTCATACCGGCATACTGGCACGTCTGACCATAGGGACACTGACAAGACTCTCTCGGTACACAGTCACAAACAGCTGGATCCGCGTTCGACGGAATCAGGACCTAGAAACCCAGAAGTAAAGACAGGGTGAGCTGTTGCTCCATGTCGCTTCGTCTTGTCAGCACGGCTTGTGTTTTGGATTGCTCACTCCGCGAGTGTTACCACCGATCCTACATCCTTCATAGACACGGTCCTCCTCGACACTTACGGACCCGTCAGAATCTGTTTCCTCAAACTCACACTGGAGATCGAGCGCCCAATCCAATGGCTGGCAGGAGCAGGTTCCCAATCTCGAGTCAACGAGTACCTAGGGCAAAAGCGGAGGAGTCCATGAAGAGAAGCTTCAGTAGACACACACTATTCGGCCTCCAACACCTTTTCATATGCGCGTGGATAACTTACCCCTGGAGGTTTCACATCCGAACCAGCTAGCTCTGCGCTGCATTCTTGTCCAATGTGACCAACTGCAACAGCACTCGGATTCGATACGGGGTTGGTGAGATATTCACAGGCTCCTGTGCAAACGCACTGTTGGCAGTCCGTTGGAGACGTTCACGGTCCGATTATGAGGTGTGTTCTTCCTCTTCGATAGGTTCTCTTTCTGCACTGACCTACCTCTACTCCACCCCGGGAATTTACCCCGATATTCAAGAACACCTTCATTTTGACAAAATACGAGTAGGGATCAGGTGAGCACCAACCGGTCCAGGAAACCTTCCCAAAAAATCAGCAAAATCGCGTACCCCGGGTGCATTGGAACTACTAAGGCATTCCGCTCCAGTCAAGCTTTGCCCACAAACGACCGCCTGAGGATCCCCGGTACACTCGCATTCACCGTTTGCGGAAGTGCGAATGGCTACAGCATTCACGGCCGACCCAGAGAAGCAGCGATCGCCTGGAAAGATCTCGTCCTCCTCGGCGGGGATATTACAGGGCACCGGGGTTTCGTTGAGCTCACAGATACATTGGTTTCCGCTCGTACCCAATTGCCATGTCTAGAAATACAGTTCAATACAGGAGTGAGTATTCGGAAAGCTCAGCGAGCTATTGCACCATTTTGGGAAACCTACTCCTGCGTCTCCATAGAAACTACACTCTGAACCTACGTCCTCTTCGACGATCTCACAATCAACCGGTCCTTCGGTAGAAGTCGTATCCGGGCACTCGGTTCGAACGCAGGTTGTTGCACTGGTGCGAACCGGGCACGAATCTTCTTCGCAAGAGACAGGCACTTTGCATGTTATCACACGGCTCCGATTCTTTCTCCTGCAAATCCGGCTGTCATCTTGGGCTGGGTAGAGGAGAAAGCGGGATCCCGGAGACGATATCTGATAAACCATCGCTCTCAAGGTTACCAAGATTCCCTTGGAGCAGCACTGGCGGTGGACGATCTTCAAGTCCAAACTCAAGGTGGTTTCTGTCACATCGCCCGTATGCCATTTGCTCGTTCTGTACGCTCGGGAGGTGGAGCTTGAAATCTGTCCATGCCACGCATAAGCTCCTCCCTGAGTTCTTTTGATAGCAAAATCATCCTCAACCCCATCAAGAATTTTAAACTCGACCAGCACTCGGTCCCTGTCTTCGTTCAAGCTTGCACAGGCAGTTGCCAGTACTTCTGGAAGGCCAGGATGCTGACGGCGGTCGCCTGGTTTTGTTGAAAGGTCCACACAGAACTCGCCATCCCCACCAAGCATGGCAATGTCCGTACTGGATAAACTGTCTAAACAGCTGTACTTGTAATTCTCCCTCGAGAAGAGTTCAATCTTCAGAGAAGAAGAGTAGCTCGCCGCCACAAGCAGCGGCAACAAGACCAGCGCCGCCGCCCGACGGCCCCGAAAAGCAAGCATTTCGCCGATTCCACAGAACCAAAAACTCCGAGCTGCAAACCCAGACTAGACCACCACACACAATCCCACGAAAAAAAAAGAAGAGAACACACCCAGACTAGTAGTCGCTTCCCTCTCCCCCCACCTCTCTCCTCTCTTCGAAAGCCCCCCGCCTCATTGAAGTAGGAAGCTAACCCCACACTCCCTCGTCTCCCCCCTCCCAATTCCAATTCCCCCCCTCCGCCCGCCTCCAACAGATTCTCCTTCAATCAACCAACCAACCAAAACCAAAACCCACCCGCCCGCCCACCACCAAAATCCTCCCCGCCAATCACCAACCTCTTCTCCTCCCTTGTAAGTTGGTTGAGCGGTAAAATTTTTTTCACTACACGACCCTAGAAGACCATCTGGTAGCGATCATTGAATCCGCCAACCCCCCCCCCCAAAAAAAAATAAATATATATATAGATATATATAGATATATATCCTAAACCACCACCCTCCTCATCCGCAACCCGATAGTCATACGGTAGCATCTATTAAACTATCTCATTTCAATTCTTTTGCGACACCAATTCACCACCTCCACCCCTCCCCCTTCTCCCTCCTACTTGGCCTCCATCAGGGTATTGAACCCATTTGAGTTCAATATTGAAGAGGTTCCATAGACCGATAGGAAGTGTCCTCCGCTTGGTGCACTTCAGGTACAGAGGGCCAGCCGGAAAGCATCGGCGAGTCCGCTGCCCAGGCTAACGTGACCCCAGACTAACATGACCCCGGACTAACGAAATCCCTGGAACCTCGCCTCTGAAATCTTCTATCCGAGAAACTTTTTATCTGAAAAACTTTATATCTGAAAAACTTTTGCGACACCAATTCACCACCTCCACCCCTCCCCCTTCTCCCTCCTACTTGGCCTTCATCAGGGTATTGCGAGGCTCCACCCCTGGAACCCATTTGAGTTCAATATTGAAGAGGTTCCATAAACCGATAGGAAGTGTACTCCGCTTGGTGCACTTCAGGTACAGAGGGCCATAAACCGATAGGAAGTGTACTCGCTTGGTGCACTTCAGGTACAGAGGGCCAGCAAAGCATCGGCGAGTCCGCTGCCCAGACTAACGTGACCCCAGACCAACATGACCCCGGACTAACGTAGTCCCTGGAACTTCGCCTCTAAAATCTTCTATCCGAGAAACTTTTTATCTGAAAAACTTTATATCTGAAAAACTTTTTAACTGAAAACATTCTAACCGAAAAACTTTAGTCTGGGGTTACGGGGCCAGTAAAGCTTACGGTTACGTTAGTCTGGGCACAACAACCACCCGGCAGATCTTGGGGTGAGCGGCCTGCTCAGATACCCAATCAATTGGGGAATCAGCCTATGTTCACCGAGACTAGGGGGGGTTACGTTAGTCTGGGGCGCAAAAGACGTGGTCGAAGCGCAGATCCAGCTCCCTTGCCGATGGGGTGGCGCAGGCCTAGCGATGAGAACACGAATACAACCCCTCGCCTTCTTCAGCAGTTGGCGACAGACTCTGAAGCTCAATTGGACTGGATCTAGCCACCTCGGAGCGCTACTCGATGCCTGCACATCGACGAACCTGACCGAGCACCATCACATTCGACCCCTGCTCCACTCGACGGATCAACTTGGAGCACAACTAATCGAAGCGAGCCTCCACTCAAAACGCTGCCTGGCACGAGGAACACCGGCCCCCATACTCCGCCTAACAGAATGGCAATCGTTGGAGAGCCAAGAACAAGCAGAGAACCCGCACACACCACCCGACAGGCCCTTGATCGGTTCAACCCAAAAACTCCTCTCCAACTGGAGTCACCGACGGGCATTCGAGGAAATGGTGGAGAACGCGGAGATCAGCGAGACGGCACGTGCGCGAATACGCTCTTGCAAGGGATCAGGAGGGGGTACTTGGCTGCGAGACTTGCCAAGGAAACACGGACGCGGCCTAAGTAGCGGAGAACTGAACCTGAGCCTTCGACAACTGTTGGGATTGCCCCTGCCGGGTGTACGAATACTTAGTACGTGTACGATATGTTCCCAACCACACGACGCTGCAGGCATTCAACGCCTTCACCACTGCACCAGCTCTACCGGCAGTTGGACAATTCGGCATAACATGGTCAGGGACGCCCTGGCGACAGTGCTGAGACAATGGCGACTAGAAGTGACAATAGAACCGACCGGACACTACCAAGGCAGTCGGCTTCGGCCTGACATTCTAGCCCGACACCCACGAACAGGCAAGCTCTACGTGATCGATGTGAAGGTGACCTCGCCTTTGCAAAGAACACACCTCCACAAAGCGTCTTGGGAGACCGGGTATGCGGCACGGAAAGCGGAAAAGTTTAAAGAGTCCAAATACCGTGACAGTATCGGAGAACATAACGACGACATCTTCGTCCCCTTCTGCCTGGAAACATTTGGGCAGATGGGACAACAAGCGAGTGAGTTCCTCAAGGAAGCGACTATACACCTGGATCAGCGGGCAACGCAAGTAAGTGAGGCTCGGGCGATCTTGAACCGCACTTTGTGGAAAGGAAACGCTACCCTTGCCACCCAGGCTCGTCGTGTCGACGAAGCAGACTATGACATCGTCCCTATCTTAGAACGTAGCCACACAACCCATTAGGGGTTTCTTTGCTGACCAATAGGATCCTTATTGCTTCTTAATGGGCTCCAATAGGGAGTTCTTCAGTAAAGTGTACGCGGTTACGTTAGTCTGGGGCAATTCCTCTTCTCCAAAGCGCAATCAGCCGGGGTGTGTTCCGGACTGGGATTTTCGGATCCTTTACCATGCGACACCCCGATCGACAGGTGAGCCTGTACACCGGGCACGGTTTAGAGGCGGATAACCTGCTGGGGTTCAACGAGCGGCAACGACTCGCCGGCGGAGATGTCAGGGCTCAAACGCTGAGACGAGCGATCGAGCAGATCATACGCATCCGCGCGCGGCTGAGCCGTCGACATCTCTCGTTTACAACTCTCGCCCGAGTGCACGAGATGCTGGACCAACGGCTTGAAAAGTTACAAGCCCTTCAACAGCAACCTGCGGTATCCAGGGAGAGCGCGGGACCCCTAACGACTGCAGCCGCACCAAACGCAGCCGCTGAAGCCTCGTCGTCTCCGGACGATGCACAGGCAGCCTGTGGGACTGTTGCCACTCAGGGTGACTCCGGTGGAACATCCCAAGTACCGCAGGATGTGGAAGAAGAGGACAATCCCCATGCGGAACTCTCGTGCAACTTGCCGGAACCTCCTCAACTTAAGCGCTCGCGCCGGTCTGCCAACGGATCTAGCACGGATGCAGAAATGACACCAGCTCCCCTCGACCCCACACCGAGCGAGAATGGACTACAACCTGAAACTGCAGCCAATACAAACCCGTCGGTTCAGCAGGAAGCGCAGGACAACGAGCAATCATAATGCCGTCCAGACGCAGGGGACGTAAACGCCCACGAGAAGAGCCTCTGTTCTTCTCTGACCGGGAGGCCTGGATTTGCCGCTGGAACGCTTTCGTAGCTGAGATCACGGAGGAGGGGAGGCATTGGACGCGCATCACACATTGCCCGGTGCCCACACGACGCTTCGTGCCCCGAGCACACGTTTCTACATGGAGCCGGCTTCTTCGGGCTGCCCTCGAGCTTTCTCTGGACGCGACAGCACCTCCATTAGCGAGCCTGCTTCTCGTCGGCCTTCCGGGTCTGGTCCTGGGCCACTCCACCCTTGACACAGGGGTACAGGTCGCACATGTACTAGAAGGAGAGTTCCAGCGGGTCTGGACGGCCCTTGAGGAGAAAGCCGCCTCAATGAAACCCCCACCTACACCACACGGTGCCGAAGACGTTCGTCGACGAGTCGATGGCCGCCGCAAACAAGCACTTAAACTAGCACGACTCGGCCGCCTCTCGGATGCTGCAAGAAGACTCGAGGCCACCGAAATGGCGCCTTTCACAGCGGCTACCTGGCGGCAACTACAACAGCTCTTTCCGAGCCCCGCCAGTGTGGATTCACCGGTGGAGATTGTGGAAGCCCTCCAAGGCCTACTCACGACGGCCAACGACACACTGAAGAGGCGGTGGGATCCAAAAACGGCTGCCGACGAAGGCCTCCTCTCAATCGTGGCACGACTACCTCAAGGGACGAGCCCTGGACCGAGTGGAATGCGCGCGGAACATTTGCAAGGGGCGAACCAACAGACTCAGGTAGCACTGATTCGGGTCTTGCGCCAACTCGCCACCGCGCCCGGGCGATTCTCACCCCTTCTGCTACGAGCCTTGCGTAGCAGTAGACTTCTGCCTTTCTCGAAGCCAGCACAGGGGGGTAACTCCCAGGCCAAGGCAGGGATCCGCCCAATAGGCGTGCCGGAGGTCCTACGCAAAGTGGCAACTCAGTGGGGGCTGCGAGCGGTGATGGACCGGGTCCGCGAGCTGTTGGTGCCGTTGCAGCTGGGAATCGGGGTCAACGGTGGCTGTGAACGGTCACTGCACGCCATCCAGGCCCACCTGTCATGTGAACCAGACTCGGTTGCACTTCGACTGGACCTCGAGAACGCCTTTAACCGCATTGATAGGCGAATTGCCAAGAAACTGGTGGCCCAGCACTTCCCTGAGCTCACAGCGGTGTATAGGCTCGGATATGGAGGCGATGGGGAAACACCGACGCTTTGTGGATGGCGGACGACGCAAGAAGACAACCACCTGCACAAGGACAGACTGACGCTGCAAGCAGAAACCGGAGTACAACAAGGCGACCCTTTAGGTCCGGTGCTACATGCGCTCTCCCTGGCCCCTTTTCTCAAGGCACTCAGCAACAAGTTTCAGGGAGTCACGATCGTCGCCATCCATGACGACATCACTCTGGTCGGCGCATTGCCTATATTGAAGGAGGCTCTCCAATGGGGACAGACCCTGCTACCGTGCCTTGGAGCCCGCCTGCAGCTCAGCAAATGCAGCCTTTATGGTCGATCCCTCACCACTACACGCTTGGTGAACCGTGCGATTCCCGGCGTGCAAGTGACTAGGGAAGGCCTCACAATCCACTCCATCCCCATCGGCACTCGGCAGTACATCGAGCACGAGTGTAGACGGCTGCAGAACAAACACGAGAAGCTGTTCAAGGAGATTTCGAGCCTGCCAACCGAGGAACTGCCTATCCAGCTTGCGCTTTACAGGTATTGCGCTGAAACGAGGTTGGATTACACCTTGCGATGCCTTGCCTACCCGTTTGGACGAGCTCTGGCCAGGGAAGCGGACAGTATGAGCAGATACCACTTAGAGGTCTTGTTTGGTGGCCTCTGCACGACGGCCTTGGTCGAGGATGAGCTGATACACCCGGTCAACGAGCAGATTTCGTTGCCCTGCCGATGGGGCGGATTGGGGTTCGCGACCCGTGCAAGAATACAGCCGATTGCGTTCTTCTCGGCCTGGGCGCAGACCCTGAGAGACCATGCGGGTCAGTGGCCCTATATAACGGAGGTGGAGCGACAGGTCAGGCAAGGTGGCGACATACACATCAGCCACCTAGGCCGACTGCAGGTGTCAACGGAGACGATCGGTGAGCAAATCCGCGCGTCTAGTCGTGCTATAGAGCGGAGACTGTGCCCAGACACGCCGCCGCGGATCCGGAGACTGGCCAAGCTGCCCGAATTGAGAGACGAAGCCGCACCTGAAGTAGCGGACTCCCCTCGCGATTGGAACCATGGTTCAATACAACAAACCCTCTCTAGGGAGGCACACCATCGCGCGTTCCAACGTTTGGTCGGCAACGAGGGCGTTTCGCATGAACACCGTGCAAGAATCCGATCGGCGGCCGGCTCGGGTTCGGGGGTATGGCTGCGGGAACTACCGTTGCTAGAGCCGAGAAAGCTGGACTCACAGGAATTGCAGGTAAATGTTCGACAACTGCTGGGGCTGCCGATTCCGGGGTTGCGGACAACGGAGCAGTGCACCAGTTGCCGTAGGAAACATGGCCCAAATGGGGTGCAACGATTTCAACACTGTCCAACATCGACGGGACTATGGCAGAGACGGCACGACGAGCTCTGTACGGAGCTAGGGAGATGGGTCAACCGATGGAATTTTCTTGACATACAGCAAGAACCGCAGAGGTATTTTGAGAATTACCAGCTGCGACCAGATATCGTGGCGACCCATCCAAAGACCTTTCAAAAGTACGCGATCGATGTGACGGTGATTTCACCGCTACAGGAAAAGTACATAAGGCGTGGCAGTGCAGAAAACGGGTATGCAGCGAAACTGGCGGAGAACTACAAGCTCGCGCACTATAAAGAGGCGATGAGTGTGGAAAAGCCCGAGGAGAAGTTCATCCCGATCGCGATAGAGACCTTTGGGCGGAGCGGGAGGTTGACGCAAGAATTTTTGCGGGACAGTTGTAAACACTTGTTGCATCGAGATGAGGAGCTGAGGGATGCACGATCCCAGTTAAACAGGATCCTATGGCAGGGCAACGCGGCGATTGCGCTTGGCGCTCTACGTGCGGACCAGTTGGAGAGCCCACTGGTGCCTGTTTTTTCTTTTGAACGTAGCATGAGACCCCGGTAGCGGGGTTGTTGTGAGTGATTCCCTAGATAGCAATCGGCTTAGTGTGGGGTTACGTTAATCTGGGGTTAGGGCAGATGACCCCAGACTTTCTCCGTGAGGGCTGTGGGCACATGCTAACTAAGCAGGACGAGTTGAGCAACGTGCGGGCTCAACTAAACAGAACACTCTGGGCAGGGAACGCAGAGCTCGCGTTAGGGGCTTTGCGCGTGGATCAGTCGGACCAGCCACTGATCCCTTATTTTTCTTTTTTATCGTAGCTAGAGACCCCGGGAGTCGGGGTTAAACACACACATTTTCCCTAGATCTTGATAGAATTAGTGTTGCGCTGCATTAGGCAGTTGCCGAGTAAAGTTTACAGTTACGTTAGTCTGGGGTTACGTTAGTCTGGGGTATTGAGGGTTTTCGGACTTTGAAATTTAAGTTCATTGACGCGAACTTGGAGTGTTTTACAAGGAGTTGATTTGGAAATGACGTTTCCCGAGGCGCTGCCTCCGGACGGAAGAGGCATAAACCCCCTACAATCGGACGTACCTATGCACGATGCTTCTACCCAAAATTGTACCGGGCGAGAACCTGATCCTGCTGCTACTCTCCCAACTGCACCTGCTACTGCGGCGCCGGACACCAGCACTCACCATCTGAAGATCTCAATGAGCTGTGGACCGCTGCAACTACACCTCGACGTTCCCCAAGCCAAAGCCACGAAGTACAACGCCCTGATGCTGAAATTCATGGAACTTGCTGCACAAGCCCATGCCAGTGGCAACGAGGCTCAGCTACTTCACACTCTGACTACAACGCCCCAACGACCTACCCAGACACCGCGCCCCCTACCTGTCTACGAACCGGCATCCTACGCCAGCACAGCAGCCCGCCCCAGATCTCCCGACGCGCGCGATCTCGATGCTGATGCATATCCCGATCTCGCAGCAGCCAATGACAGCACACGCCCGACACCTCGACCTAGCAGCCGGCCAATGAGTTGGTCGACACGTGTCCGAGGTAACCAGACCCCGGCAGCCGCGAATCGATCATTTTTCGCGAGCATTCAAGGTCTGGAGTTCGAGAGCAAGGAAGATATTGACGCATTTGTGCTACTCAATGCACGACCTCGCGACGGAACCAAGAGCAAGGCCCACCACGCCTGGGATATCGAGCGCCTTGCCGGCCTGCAGAAGAACACGCTGCTGCAACTCGATTATTTCGATCACCACGTGCACATCATTGCACACCGGACTGCCCTACCACGGGTCCGCGACGCAGTGAACGCAGGCGCCTTCTACCCCACTACCGGCAACCTCCACCCAGCCGAACGCGTTCAGGCAGTCAAGCTCTCTGCGAGCTCCATGGACTACCTGAGTATGCGCGAGAAACTCCGCCATCGGCCCGAGGACTACCCGCGAGTGGCCCTGATCCACAACCTGCGGCGCTATCGCCGTATCCAGCGGATCGTTGAGCGCCGTAGGGGCCTCTCCCCCAACGCTCGGGAGGCCCTGCTCGGCCACGTTCGGGCAGAACTCGACCGAACTCTGGCCAGTATCCATGCCCACGCCCAGAAGACACCTGACACCGGCACCAGGGTACCTTTCGAGGACCCTGAACTACCCCAGCTCTCGACCACCACCAACCGACAGGTAGCACGGGCTCCGGCGCGTGTAAGTACTGCACACCAACCACCAGTGGTAGCCGGGGAGAGCGCGGAACCCCCCGCGTCTGCAGCCGCATCACAAGCAGACCACCAAGCCTCGACCCCTAATGGGGCCGTACAGGCAGACCGTGAGGCAGTCGCCGCTTCGGGTGATTCCAGCGCGACACCTCCACTACCACCGGAGGACGCTGCAGAGGACAACCCGCACGCGGAGCTCCTCTCCAACCTCCCGGAGCCGCCCCAACAGAAACGCACGCGAACGACTGCAGCTGGCACCAGCCCCGACTTGGAGATGACCCCAGCCAACCACGAGGCGGCTACAACCACTGCTGCCGGACTCACTGGCTACTCCTCAAACCCCAATGCCATGGACCTACAAGCCTGCCCCCACGCCTCCCAACAGTGATGCCCCGCAGAAGAAGGAGTACTCAACGCCGCCCGAATGAACCCCTCTTCCACGCCAACCGACCGGCATGGATCCAACGTTGGACTGACTTTGTCAATGAGCTCACGGACAGTGGACGCCTGTGGACACGTCTAGCCCACTGCCCGGTCCGAACCCGCCGATTCATCCCCTCTGCCGCCGTCAACAAATGGAGCAGCCTCTTCAGTGCCGCTCTCCAGCTTGCTCGAGACGACACAGCCCCCGAGGACGCGAGCCTTCTCATCATCGGACTTCCTGGTCTGATCCTGGGCTATACGCACTTTCCTATTGGCAAGCAGATCGATCACATCCTGGCTGGCGATTTTCATACCGTGTGGAACGCTCTAGAGGACTCTGCAGCGCAACCGAGGCCGGCTACACCACACAGAGGTCCTGACACTACCACACAACAAACCCGCTGGCGGCGCAAACAAGCACTCAAGCTCGCCCAACAAGGTCGCCTCTCTGACGCTGCATACCGCCTCACAGCCTCTGCAATGGCCAAACAGAACGTTGCCACCTGGAACCAGCTCGAAGACCTCTTCCCGGACCCGACAGACACCCCTCTCTCTGAGGATCTACAGCAAACCCTGCAGACACTACTTGCACAGGACAACGCCCAACTACGGGTCAGGTGGCTGGCCGGACAAGCCTCGGATGAGAGTCTACTCGCCAAACTGACCCTGCTGCCGAAAGACAAATGTCCCGGGCCCAGCGGGCTCCGCGCAGAGCACTTACAGATGCTAACGCGTGAGGCACACCCGCACCTGGTACGGTTCCTGAGACAGTTGGCCACGGCTCCGGAGCGGCTCCCGGCAGTCCTGACCAGGGCTCTCCGCAGCAGCAGGCTCCTGCCGTTTGTCAAGTCCCCTACTACTGGGCCCCCACCTGCGCACCCTGCTGTCAGACCTATTGGCGTTCCTGAGGTCCTACGAAAGCTAGCGACACAGTGGATACTAGGTCACGTGACCACACGACTTCGGGAGCTCCTCGTCCCCCTGCAACTAGGCCTTGCCGTCAGTGGAGGTTGCGAACGGTCCCTGCACGCAATACAGGCCCATCTCTACTGTGAACCACAATCGGCAGTTCTACGACTCGACCTGGCGAATGCGTTCAACCGAATTGATCGGAGTATTGCCAAACAACTAGTCGACCGCCATTACCCAGAGCTGGCAGCCATCTACCGCCTGGGATATGGCAGCAACTGCGAGGACTCACCTACGCTCCTTGGCTGGCGCCCCAAAGCTACAGACGGAGCACTGCATCCAGATCGGGGTTACGTTAGTCTGGGGTTACGTTAGTCTGGGGTTACGTTAGTCTGGGGTTACGTTAGTCTGGGGTTACGTTAGTCTGGGGTTACGTTAGTCTGGGGTTACGTTAGTCTGGGGTTTACGTTAGTCTGGGGTTACGTTAGTCTGGGGTTACGTTAGTCTGGGGTTACGTTAGTCTGGGGTTACGTTAGTCTGGGGTTACGTTAGTCTGGGGTTACGTTAGTCTGGGGTTACGTTAGTCTGGGGTTACGTTAGTCTGGGGTTACGTTAGTCTGGGGTTACGTTAGTCTGGGGTTACGTTAGTCTGGGGTTACGTTAGTCTGGGGTTACGTTAGTCTGGGGTTACGTTAGTCTGGGGTTACGTAAC